>JARQOD010000001.1:475496328-475527668 GCA_033576555.1 Oophaga sylvatica
TTTGCGTCAGGTGATGCCAAGTCGCACTAATTCTGGTCAGGGGAAGGTTTCCTAAAAGCGGTAAGTAAAACCCCTTTCTCAAAACAAAACCCCTTTTTTTTGTAAAGGGTACCCCATGTTTACAAAACCCTTTTTTGGGGAAAACAAAAGGGCCCCTTTACTGGGTTTTAATGTGAAAGCACTAAACGATCTGTAACTTGTTTTCTGATTTTTGGCCCTTTTAAATTTTCTTGTTTAAAAGGGGCAACCCACTTCTGATGCTACTGAACAATGGGTATAATGGGCTGTCTTTTTTGGGGGTAGCACAGTCCTTTTTACACAAAAATTTTCAGCTATTAAAACTATGATTTTTTTTTTACCCACAAAAATTATTTCCCCCAAACAAAGGCATCATGCAAATTTTTTTGGGGTGATCGTCAGCCTGTTCAACTGCAAGTTTAACGTAAATTTGAACGTTCGTAAAAATTTTTGGGGGGCCTTTCCCCTCTCCCTCTCTATCTCTGGTGAGTCATTGTTTTTTAAAAAACCCAAAAACTACGGGTTATGTCTAATTAACATTTTAATATTTATTTTTATTTCAGACTAAGTTGTTGTTTGTTCTCTTTCAGTGAAGGATTTAAGTACTGGTAAGACTTCACCTGGAGCTAAACTGTTTTTCGGAAATGTTATTCTTAAAGGTAATGTGTGATTTTTCTGTATCTGTGGTATTTAATAAATTAAGTCAGGCATGTACAGATTAACTAGTTAACCATCATTTTATCATCATACCGCATAACAAAAAGTGTAATAAAATGCGATCAAAAAGATGAATATGAATAAACATGGTACCGCTGAAAACTTCATCTTGTCATGCAAAAAATAAGCTGCCATACAGTTCCAACAGCGGAAAAATAAAAAAGTTATAGCTCTCAGAATAAAGCAATGCAAAAACAATTATTTTTTCTATAAAATAGTTTTTATTGTGTAAAAGCACCAAAACATAAACTATATAAATGGTGTATCACTGTAATCATACTGACCAGCAAAATAAAGCTGCCTTGTCAATTTTACCACATGTGGAACGACCTTACAAAAAATAAAAAAATTCCTGAATTTCTGGTTTTTGTTCTTTCTGCCTCCTAAAAATCAGAATAGAAAGCAATCAATAAATGTCATGTGCCTGAAAATGGTACCAATAAAAACATCAACTCTTTCCGCAGAAACAAGCTCTCAAATCACTCTGTGGGCCAAAATATGGAAAAATTGAAGCTCTCAAAATATGTTGACGCAAAAGCAATAAAAAAACGTCTTTCTCCTTCGTCTCATTGGGGGACACAGGACTGTGGGTGTATGCTACTGCCGCTAGGAGGCTGACACTAAGTAAACATAAAAAAGGTTAGCTCCTCCTCCGCCGTATACACCTCAGCACTGGCCGCAGGCAAACCCAGTTCATGCTTAGTGTCTGTTGGAGGCACACGTCTGGTTCCTTCCAGACCATTTTTTTTTTTTTTTTTTTTTCCCACGAAGATTTGACAGGGGCGACGGACCCTATTGAAAGGGTCCGATCTCCCCAAAACATCAACGGGCGAGCACGTGGAGTAAAGCCTCCACGTATCCTCTCCCGCGACGTGGGACACTAATGCCGGACTCAGCCCTGACCACCCTAGGGTATCGAAACCCTAGGCTGTACAGAGGCAGTAAATAGTCCGTGCGGCCCCCACTGCACCACCAAGGCAAGACCGCGGTGCTGCAAGGAGGCGGATGGTCCCTCTCCTCACCCCCTGAAGGGGTGATGGAGTTAGGGTGCCTGCACCATCCTCACCCCCTTTTTTTCTGGGAAGCCCCTCTCTAATCACTGCGAGAGACGCTGGGATCTTTTACATTATGCTCCAGTGGATCGGGACCCACCTTTTAATCAGGATCTTCGGTCGGAAGAGGCTTAGGAGTCCTTAGGAGCAGAAGGCAGAGCGGTCTGGTGTGGAGCAGCTCCAAAGCAAAAGCGGGCAAGGCAGTGAGTTCCCCATACCCCTCCCCCTGTATCCGGCAGCTCCGACACAGGGGCGGCTGCCTCCAAAAATTTACATCCCGGCTTCGTGCCGGCGCTGGGCCGCGGGCTGGGATCTGGAGGCAGTGCGGGGTAATTCGGCGTTCCAGAGAGGGGCGCGTTCTCGGGCTCCTCCCCCAGCAGCGTCACTTCCGGCGGGCCCGCCCCCCTGATCCCGAGTGGGCGCCGCCGAAAATTTAGGCCGCGGCTTCGGCCAGCGCTAGGCCGCGGCCTGAAATTTAGCCCCCGGCTTCGGCCGGAGACCAGGCCGCGGCCGGAAATTAGGTCCCCGGCTTCTGCCGGCGCTAGGCCGCGCCCCGCGACCCCTCCCCCTAGGGCTCGTCTATTTAGGAACGCCTCCCTGAAAAGGGAGCGCGTTTTTTGGAAGTCTGGAGCTTCCATCTTCCTTTTTACGCCACACGGTCCAGCAAGTGAGGGGAAAAATCGTTCAAGAACGTTCGGGGAACAGGACTGGGGTAAGTGCTACTACCTCCAGCCTGGTTGCTCCGTGTTTTTTGCTGCGCTCCGCACCGCTACTACCCGCACCGCCACATCCAAATTATTCTGACAGGAGAAATCTGTGACAGATCCAGTATGTCCAGAAGGGCTAAGACCCACACGGTGTTTTATACTGCATGCATTGCCTGTAGATCCCCTTTTCCGCACGCCCAGACTAATCGGGTCTGCGAAGCCTGTGACTCCGAACGGGCTCAGGAGTCCTTACCTATAACCGAGCCTAGTGCGTCAGGTCCTCCGGAATGGGCCTTGTCTCTTTCTCAATCTGTGGCGTCATTAACCAGAGCAATTGAGTCCCTTCAAGCTCCCGATAGGAGCAGGGACAGTGGTTCACCCGGCTTCATTACGCCTCAGGAACCTTCGGCCTGCAGGGGCCGCGCTCTTACCAGGCAGACGCATGGGAAGCGAACCCATACTGCGTCGCCTATGCCGTCCGGAGCCTCGGCATCTTTTAGCTCAGTTTCTCGCTCTCCCTCTCCTTTGGAGGCAAGTGATCAGTATTCAGATTCTGATTCTGAAGGGTCTCTCAATCTAGAGGCACCGTATTGTCAGGAGACAATTGACAGTCTGATTGAAGCTGTCAATCAATCCCTGGGGATAGAGGATGAATCCACCTTGGCCTCTGGTCATAAGGTGTCTTTCAAACGAGCCAGACAAACTCATAAGGTTTTTGGTGCTCATCCTGAGTTTGAGGAGCTGGTGCAGCGCCACCGAGAAAAACCGGACAAGCGCTTTGCAGGACAAAAAGCCCTTAATACCAGATATCCTTTTGCTCCCGAACTTCTAAAGGTGTGGGCAGAATCTCCTACAGTCGATCCTCCTGTATCGCGTTTAGCGTCTAAAACGCTTCTCTCCCTTCCTAATGGTTCCTCGATCAAGGATCCAACGGATCGTCTGGTTGAAAGTTTGGCCCGCTCAGTGTTTGAGGCATCAGGCTCTGCACTCTCTCCTTCTTTTGCAGCGACTTGGGTTGCTAAGGCCATGATATCTTGGTCGGAGTCTCTAAATAGAGCCCTTCACGGTATAGAGGTGCCTTCTGAGGTAACGGAAATCTCCAATCAGATAGCTCTTGCAGGTGATTTTTTAATTAACGCTTCTATGGATGCGGCAAATTGCGCGGCATTAGCTGCAGCTAATGCGATTGCTATCAGGAGAGCTTTGTGGTTGAGGACTTGGCGAGCGGATTCAACCTCAAAGAAATCACTTACGTCTTTACCCTATCAGAGCGGCCGATTATTTGGCGAGAAGTTGGATCAGCTAATATCTGATGCGACAGGAGGAAAGAGCAATTTCCTTCCTCAGCAGAGGATTAGACAGCCTTTTCGCCGACAGCTTCAGCCTCGCTTTAGGGCCTTTCGTAACCCAGGTTGGACCGCGCCAGCCACCTCCAGCGGCTCAGGTCGACCTAATCAGGCCAGAGATCGCCAAGTCTCCTACAAGACCAACCCTTTGGGAAGAATGCGATCTCAACAGCCAAGATCTAGAGGGTCTAAATCACAAAGATTTTCGGATAAATGACTGGAGGCAGAATCCGGTCAATTTATCCAGAGTAGGCGGCCGCTTACTCTGGTTTCGCCCCGCTTGGCTATCAATTACTCACGACAAGTGGGTCAGGGAGTTAGTTTCCTCGGGGTACAAAATAGAATTCATCAATCGTCCGTCAAATCGATTTTTTCTTTCACGCCTTCCCAAAAAAGAATCCCGTGTTCACGCCTTATTCAAGGCGGTCGAATCGCTTCGACGCAGCGGGGTCATTGTTCCTGTTCCAGAGGTCGAAAGGGGTCAGGGGTTTTACTCCAATCTGTTCATAGTACCCAAGAAGGACGGCTCTGTCAGACCCATTTTGGATCTAAAACGACTGAATCAATTTGTCAGAATTCGACGGTTTCGAATGGAGTCTCTACGATCGGTTATTGCAGCCATGGAAAAGGAGGAATTTCTAGCATCAATAGACATTCAGGATGCCTATCTTCACATCCCCATATTTCCTCCTCATCAAAGGTTTCTTCGGTTTGCCATCGGCAGCCTTCACTTCCAGTTCACAGCTTTGCCGTTCGGACTAGCCACAGCCCCCAGGGTGTTCACAAAGGTTATGGCTGCCGTTGTGTCCATTCTGCACTCCCGGGGGATAGTCATTTTGCCATATTTGGACGATCTCCTCATCAAGGGTCCGTCCTATCAGGCTTGCGAGAAGAGTGTCAGCATTACGCTAGACACCCTTGCTCGCCTGGGGTGGCTGGTGAATCTAAAGAAATCGTCTCCCGTGCCATCTCAAAGGATCACCTTTTTAGGAATGATTTTCAACACTGCTCAAGGGTTGATAACTCTTCCTCAAGAGAAGGCTATAGTTCTCCGTCAGGAGGTACGGATCCTTCGCCAGCCAATACCTCACACCATCCGGTTTTGTATGAGGGTCCTAGGAAGGATGGTGGCAGCGATAGAAGCCATTCCATTTGCCCAGTTCCATCTCCGCTCCCTTCAACATGCTCTCTTGGCAGTATGGAACGGGAGCCCTTACTCGCTCAATTTTCAGTGCCGTCTGTCCCGGCAGGTCAGACAGACGCTTTCGTGGTGGACAAGGGATGTCACTCTTCGCCAGGGGCGATATTTTCCTCCAGTCCATTGGCTGATAGTCACAACGGACGCCAGCCTTCTCGGATGGGGAGCAGTGTTTCGTCACTATACAGCTCAGGGGACTTGGTGTCGGCAGGAAGCGAACCTCCCAATCAATATTTTGGAGATCCGAGCTGTTCGGCTGGCTCTGAGGCGTTTTCACCATCATTTGGCGGGCCGCCCTGTCCGAATACAGTCGGACAATGCCACAGCGGTGGCATACATAAATCATCAGGGGGGTACTCGCAGCAGAGCAGCCATGCGCGAGGTAGGACACATTCTATCCTGGGCAGAAAGAAATCACTCTGTGATATCAGCGGTCCACATTCCAGGCGAGAAGAACTGGGCAGCGGATTTTCTCAGCCGTCAGGGGATAGCGTCAGGGGAATGGTCGCTACATCCCGAGGTATTCCAGCAGATATGCCTACGTTGGGGAACCCCAGATGTGGACCTGATGGCCTCCAGGATAAATGCCAAGGTGCCCAACTTTGTCTCCCGGTACCGAGATCCGCAGGCAATTGCAGTGGATGCCCTGGTTCTACCATGGAATCAGTTTCATCTTCTGTACTTGTTTCCACCAATGGCTCTACTCCCAAGGGTGATCAGGAAGATCAGGTTAGAGGGGGTACCAGCGATATTGATCGCTCCGGATTGGCCGCGTCGCTCATGGTACGCAGAGCTGGTAAATCTGCTCAGCGACGCTCCCTGGCGTCTTCCAGAACGCGTGGATCTTCTCTCCCAGGGCCCAGTTTACCACCAGAACTTAGCGGTCCTGTGTTTGACGGCCTGGCCGTTGAATCTTGCATTCTGACTAGGGCTGGATTCTCCAAAAAGGTCGCCGCCACAATGGCTAGCGCCAGAAAACCCACCTCGGCTCGTATCTACCATGGTACTTGGAAGGTCTTTTTTGCATGGTGCAGGGAACATGGTTATTCCCCACTTCATTTTTCAATCCCCAACATTCTGTCTTTTCTCCAAGCAGGCTTAGATTCAGGTTTAGCTCCAAGTACTCTTAGGCGTCAAATTTCGGCCTTGTCGGTTCTTTTTCAGCGAAGGATCGCATCTAATTTACAGGTCAAGACCTTTATTCAGGGGGTTGTCCATATAGTGCCCCCCTACAAGGCTCCCTTAGATGTTTGGGATCTCAATCTGGTTCTGGGAGTTCTGCAAGAGTCTCCTTTTGAGCCTCTTCAGGAGGTTTCCCTGACATACCTTTCCTGGAAGGTGGTATTTTTAGTGGCCATAACATCCATAAGGCGGGTTTCGGAGCTGGCAGCACTATCCTGCCGAGCTCCGTACTTACTTTTCCACCGTGATAAGGTAGTGCTTAGACCAGCACCTCCTTTTTTGCCTAAGGTTGTGTCCTCATTTCACATCAATGAGGACATTGTTTTGCCTCATTTTGCCCAGCTCCGACGCACCGAGTGGAGAAGGCTCTCCATACGCTGGATCTGGTGAGAGCACTCAGGAGATATGTATCTCGAACGGCATCCTTTAGGCAGACGGACACGCTGTTTATACTCCCTGAGGGTCGCAGGAAGGGACTCGCTGCGTCTAGGTCAACTTTAGCTAGATGGATACGGGTAACCATTCAAGAGGCCTACCGCATCAGAGGCGCGGTGGTTCCCGCAGGAATCAGGGCTCACTCCACCAGAGCAGTGGGTGCTTCCTGGGCTCTTCGGCATCAGGCTTCGGCGGAACAGGTTTGTAAGGCAGCAACCTGGTCCAGTTTGCATACTTTTTCAAAACATTATAATGTCCATACTCAGGCGTCAGCGGATGCTAGCCTGGGTAGAAGGATTCTTCAGGGCGCGGTAGCGCACCTATGAGCAATGCCTATGTATAATTGCACTGTGGAGTCAGTTTCCCACCCAAGGGGACTGCTTTGGGACGTCCCACAGTCCTGTGTCCCCCAATGAGACGAAGGAGAAATACGGATTTTTGTGTTACTCACCGTAAAATCCTTTTCTCCGAGACGCTCATTGGGGGACACAGCACCCTCCCTTATAGCCGGATGGCTTTGCTTTCTAAGCTAATTTTGTTTGTTTTGGGTCTATATCAGTAGATTTACTTCTGGATATATTGTACCTGTATTAACACTGAGTTTTTTCTTGTTTTAGCCTCCTACTGCTTTTTGCACTAAACTGGGTTTGCCTGCGGCCAGTGCTGAGGTGTATACGGCGGAGGAGGAGCTAACCTTTTTTATGTTTACTTAGTGTCAGCCTCCTAGCGGCAGTAGCATACACCCACAGTCCTGTGTCCCCCAATGAGCGTCTCGGAGAAAAGGATTTTACGGTGAGTAACACAAAAATCCGTATTTTAGTGTGTGACAGCAGCCAAACATAAAAAAAACAGCATAAATCTGGTATCGCTATAATCGCACCAACCCGAAGAATAAAGCCCCCATATCACTTATACCACACATGGAATGGCGTAAAAAATACAGTATTTTTTGGGAAAATGGGGGTGCGTCTTATAATGCGGATATACCTTACCGAACACGGTGGAGCAGGGTTCCAGGATCACTAATGGAGGAGGCAAGAGTGGAGCGTTGCTGCAGGCCACAGGCTGGGATGAGGGGGGTGTTCCGATGAGTGACTATAAGGAGGCAGATGGAGGCACTGCGGACGCCGTCTGACCTGTGATCCGGCGGTGTAATTTTTTTTTTAGGATTGTATAAAAATGCTGTCGGCCACAGTTTTGTGCACTTCTGAAAAGGATACCTCTGAACAGAGTCCAGAGTAACTGCTGCCTCATTGTAGTGAAAATGATGGGAACAAAATGGAGTGTATAATGAGGCATCAAGCACAGAAATATGTATACGTATAGAGATAAATCCGTACCTCCCGACTCCAAGACTTCTCCTGCGCTGCGCTAATCCTCTGGAATGCTCTACCCCAAGAAATTAGGACTATCCACAATTTGCATGGTTTCAGGCGCAGCCTATCACATTCACTAATCAAAGTCATTCTATGTGTAAGTGTGTGTGTGTAGCCCATTCACTATCTCCATCCATCCCTCACTCCCTCAAGATGACTTGACCATCATTGTAGATGCACCATTGTATATACACACCTGTAATTTGTATCTCCCCCACCTCATTGTAGATTGTAAGCTCTCACGAACAGGGGCGGCTTATTTTGCTTTAATTATTGTATTGTTAACGTTGTTACTTATGACTTGTGTTTTGAAACTGTTAAACTGTAAAGCGCTGCGGAATATGTTGGCGCTATATAAATAAATATTATTATAAAGGAGATGATGGATTAATAAGGATCATGACAAAGGAGATGACGGATTAATAAGGATCATGACAACACAGGATAAGGTGCAACAAACAAAATTATTTATTAATGCAACGTGCAAACACTCGTGAAAAAAAACCAAAACCAATTAAAAGCAGTGAAAACAAGTTTTATTTTTTTTTTACTTCTGTGGAATCATGGTTGAAAAGCAATGTCTGACTTTCATTTGTTCACTTTCATAGATTTTTGATTTATTATTACTTTTGTTAGATTCAAGTTATATCTGTGACCATTGTGGGGTTTTTGGTCATTAAATGAGGGGTACCAACAATTTTGACCACGTGTGTATACTAGCAAGGTGGTAATAAGACAGTACAAGAATAATGAAACCTTAAATAGATAAAATAATACAAACCACCTCACCGCCTCATTAAAGTGAATGGATCCCTCATAGGTGTAATCTGTGTAGTCACTCACACATTTAGATGTAAACTCTGATGCGTAGAGCGCCGGATAAATGTCATCCCAAACGTTATGTAAAATGTTCCCAACAAAAGCTTCAACTCAATCCACAAAATAAGCAAGCCCCTCACTCAGATATGTCATCTGTTAATGGAAATATAGGGGGCTTCCACGTTACTGGTAGCCCAAAGGCTCTGGAAAAGCAAAATGGCTCCTCACCCGCCAAAAGAAATTCAGCAAATTCTGCCCTCCCAAATGCAAATGCCCCTCCCTTCTGAGCCTCACAATATACCTAAACCACATATAGCATCTACATGGTTGGCATTTCTGTAATGATGAGAGCCCACCTAACTTACGGGTGCATGCCTCCAGAGGCATGAGCTGGGCATAATGTACTGGTGACTGCAACGTACTGGTCACTAGAGCGTACTGGTCACTGCAACAGCAGTTTCCAATTTTCACTCAGCAACATTCATTGCTCCTTGTTTCTAGAAAACACCCATGGAGTCAAAATTGTCACAACACCTGTAGATAAATTCCCATGGAGGTATAATTACCAAAATGGGGTCACTTGAGAGGTGAGTCTTCTCTCCTGGCAATTAGGGGCTCTGTGTATGGCGTCCGCAAACTATAGGAAAATCTGGGCTCCAGGAGTCAAATTGCGCTCCGTTCCTCCTGAGTCTCTCCGTATGGCTAAGCAGTACTGTACAGCTACATATGGGGTATTGCCATGCTCAATAGAAATTGTGGGACAAATTGTGGTGCAAATTTTACTCACTTCTTGTGTGAAAATGTAAAATCTGGGGCTAAAACAAAATTTTGGTGGTAAAAATGTAGTTATTTTTTTTCTTCACTGCCCAATGGTATAAAATTCTGTGACACACCCATGGTGTCAATATGATCACTGCACAACTAGATTAATTCAGAGTTCACATATGAGGGGTCTCTGTTGTTCTGGCACCTCAGGGGCTCTGCCAATGTGACATGGCACCATCAAATCATTCCAAAGTCTGTACTCCAATATGGCTCCTCTTCCCTTCTGAGGTTTGCACTGTTCTCAAAAGTAGAATCGGTGTACTCAGACGAAATTGCACAGCATATTGTATGGTGCAATTTATCCTGTTACTCTTGTAAAAATGAAAAATTTGAGGCTAAAAAAAAACTTTTGGGGAGAAAATGTGATTTTTTTTTTTTCCACTGCTCAATGTTATAAACTTCTGTGATGTACCTGGGGGTTTTAGGTGCTCACCACACATCTAAATACATTCCTTGAATGGTCTAATTTCCAAAATGGGGTCACCTGTGGGGGGTTTCCACTGTTTTCTTATTTGTATAAAAAAAATTTAATTGTTTAAAAAAAAAAAGTAAAAAATACCGCATTTTCCGGCGTATAAGACGACCCCGCCAACTTTTCCAGTTAAAATATAAAATCTTTTGAAAAGTGGGGGGTCTTCTACGCCGGGTGTCATCTTATAGGGCGGGTGCGGACCATTCTGCATATGGTGGGTGGGAGTGGTCCTGATGACTAAGGGAGGGGGCGTCTCACAGGGAAGGTGTAAGTTGAGTATTCCCCTATTACCTCATTGTGGCAGCGGTGCTCTCTGCGGGGCTCTGTGCTGGGGGGCGGCGGCGGCTCTTTGTGCAGAGTCAGGGCTCCGCCGGCATTCCCTCAAAGCCCAGAGACCCCGGCAGCTCCATTGCTGCGATGCGGTGCCTCCGGGAAAATGGCCGCTGGGGGCAGCGCATGCTCAGTTTCAGATGTAGTCTCCCGAGATCTCGGGACGAGATCTGAATCTGAGCATGAAGCGGCCATTTTCCCGGAGGCCACCGCATCGCAGCAATGGAGCTGCCGGGGCTTCCGGGCTTTGAGGAAATGCCGGCGGAGCCCCAACTCTGCACAAAGAGCCGCCGCCACCCCCCCCAGCACAGAGCCCCCACGCTGCTGAAAGAGGAGCCGCCGCCCCCCAGCACAGAGACCCACAGAGAGCACAGCTGCCACAATGAGGTAATAGGGGGATACACCTTCCCTGTGAGAAGCCCCCTCCCTTTGTCATCGGGACCACTCCCCCCACCATATGATGATTGGTCCGTACCCGCCCTATAAGACGACACCCAGCGTTTAAGACGACCCCCGACTTTAAGAATGTTTTCAGGGGTTAAAAGGTCGTCTTATACGCCGGAAAATACGGTATGTAATAAAAAAAAATCCAGTTTAAACAACAAAAGTTTAGTAAAAGGAGAAAAGAGGAAACATCAGGCTCCCACGATCCAATAAAATCCGAAATGGCTTTGAGTGTTCCACAAAGATTTAGACAAGACTCGAGTGAAAAATGAAAAGTGTTTCTGTTCACTTACAAGCCTTCATAGCATAGCTTGTAATATAAAACTATATTTATTTATGACATGATGGATAAATAACAAAGGTAGAATTGCTGTTTTTGCTTATCCCATCATCTCGAAAAAAAATTCAGTTATTAAAAAGTCATGTAAACCTCAAAATAGTATCAATGAAAACTGCCAACTTTATTCAACAAAGCAAGCCTGTACAGTGGGGGAAATAATTATTTGTTCCCTTGCTGATTTTGTAATTTTGCCCACTGACAAAGACATGAACAGTCTATAATTTTAAGGGTAGGTTCATTTAAACATTGAGATATACAGTTAGGTCCATAAATATTTGGACAGAGACAACATTTATCTAATTTTGGTTCTAGACATTACCACAATGAATTTGAAACAAAACAAATCAGATGCAGTTGAAGTTCAGACTTTCAGCTTTCATTTGAGGGTATCCACATTAAAATTGGATGAAGGGTTTAGGAGTTTCAGCTCCTTAACATGTGCCACCCTGTTTTTAAAGGGACCAAAAGTAATTGGACAATTGACTCCAAGGCTATTTCATGGACAGGTGTGGGCAATCCCTTCATTATATCATTCTCAATTAAGCAGATAAAAGGGCTGGTGTTGATTTGAGGTGTGTTATTTGCATTTGGAAGGTTTAGCTGTGAAGGAAACATGCGGTCAAAGGAGCTCTCCATGCAGGTGAAACAAGCTATCCTTAAGCTGCAAAAAACAGAAAAAACCCATCCGAGAAATTGCTACAACTTTAGGAGTGGCAAAATCTACAGTTTGGTACATTCTGAGAAAGAAAGAAAGCACTGGTGAACTCATCAATGCAAAAAGACCTGGGCGCCCACGGAAGACAACAGTGGTGGATGATCGCAGAATACTCTCCATGGTGAAGAGAAACCCCTTCACAACAGCCAACCAAGTGAACAACACTCTCCAGGAGGTAGGCGTATCAATATCCAGATCTACCATAAAGAGAAGACTGCATGAAATTAAATACAGAGGGTTCACTGCACGGTGCAAGCCACTCATAAGAATCAAGAATAAAAAGGCTAGGCTGGACTTTGCTAAAAAACATCTAAAAAAGCCAGCACAGTTCTGGAAGAACATTCTTTGGACAGATGAAACCAAGATCAACCTCTACTAGAATGATGGAAAGAGAAAAGTATGGCGAAGGCGTGGTACAGCTCATGATCCAAAGCATACCACATCATCTGTAAAACATGGCGGAAGCAGTGTGATGGCTTGGGCATGCATGGCTGCCAGTGGCACTGGGTCACTAGTGTTTATTGATGATGTGACACAGGACAGAAACAGCCGAATGAATTCTGAGGTATTCAGAGCCATACTGTGTGCTCAGATCCAGCCAAATGCAGCCAAACTGATTGGTCGTCGTTTCATACTACAGATGGACAATGACCCAAAACATAAAGCCAAAGCAACCCAGGAGTTTATTAAAGCAAAGAAGTGGAATATTCTTGAATGGCCAAGTCAGTCACCTGATCTCAACCCAATTGAACATGCATTTCACTTGTTAAAGACTAAACTTCAGACAGAAAGGCCCACAAACAAACAACAACTGAAAACCACCGCGGTGAAGGCCTGGCAGAGCATCAAAAAGAAGGAAACACAGTGTCTGGTGATGTCCATGAGTTCAAGACTTCAGGCAGTCATTGCTAACAAAGGGTTTCAAACAAGTACTAGAAATGAACATTTTATTTACAATTATTTAATCTGTCCAATTACTTTTGGTCCCTTTAAAAACAGGGTGGCACATGTTAAGGAGCTGAAACTCCTAAACCCTTCATCCAATTTTAATGTGGATACCCTCAAATGAAAGCTGAAAGTCTGAACTTCAACTGCATCTGATTTGTTTTGTTTCAAATTCATTGTGGTAATGTCTAGAACCAAAATTAGATAAATGTTGTCTCTGTCCAAATATTTATGGACCTAACTGTAGAATATCGAAAAATAAAATCCAGTTAATCACATTGTATAAATTATATAAATTTATTTTCATTTTGCAGTGAGAAATAAGTATTTGATCCCCTACCAACCATTAAGAGTTCTGGCTCCTACGGACTATTTAGATGCCGCTAATCAACTCGTTACCTGCATTAAAGACAGCTGTCTTACATAGTCACCTTTTATAAAGGCTCCAGTCCACAGACTCAATTAATCAGTCAGACTCTAACCTCTACAACATGGGCAAGACCAAAGAGCTTTCTAAGGATGTCAGGGACAAGATCATAGACCTGCGCAAAGCTGGTATGGGCTACAAAACCATATGTAAGACGCTGGGTGAGAAGGAGACAATTGTTGGTGCAATAGTCATCGATCTGGGGCACTATGCAAAATCTCACATAGTGGGTGTGATGAAGGAACAGCCACCATCTTGGATATGGGGCCTCATGCTCGCCTCATGACTGAGCCTGGTCTGTCCCAGCTGCCATTTTGTCTGTTCATAGAGCCACAGGCAGCTAACTGTTCCTAACCCCCATGGCCTGTAGGCATATTGAAGACAACAGGGTTTAGTCTCCACTGTGAATAACAAGGTCTTTAGTATGCTAAGCAGATCAGGCCCAAAACAGGACTTCAAAGCTTTAGTACGGAGCCACGCCAGCATGGGGCCTGGAGATGCCTGGGGCTTCAATTAGATTATACCTGTCAGCTAGACACAGAAAACACATCCATTGTCTCTCCCAGCCACTACTACTCCGTTCTAGGATTATGAATTATGAGCACATCTTTCAAGGTACAGACTCATAAAAATATCTGTGTGATCCTGCGGACCTCGGGCATCTGACAGTGTGACTCCCGAGTCGGTGATGGCTCGGGTACCTGAGATATAGTGATTGGGTCGCGGTGGAGGGCCAATCGGGCCATGTTTGATCTCCACGCGACAGGCAAAGCAAACTGCATTCGCTGGTACCTCTCGTGTCCTGATCCGATCGTCCTGGAGAAAGTTAACCTCTTTCTTAGATATTGGGAATAAATTCTGCAGGGAGCTAAGGGTGGAGATTATTAGCCCACCCTCTGACACCGAGGGGAGGGACCTAACAGGTTTAAGAACTGTGAGCGGATGGCAGACTCTCTCAATTCACACAGAAGAACAAGACGATGAAGATCTAAGAAGGAACAAGGGACAGATCTTCCAAGGGAGCAGCGGCACACGTTTTGGGGACTGTCCGGCAGCTAAGATTCTTACCTGTGGATCGCAGAGCTCCCGGCGTCCACATGCAACCTACAGCCTGGTAACATTGACCTTTAGTTAATACCTCTAAGCCTTGTACCTTATTGTAATATTTTACTCTGACTGCAAATCCACTGTAATTCCGTTGTATAGCTTACTGTATATTTATGCAATTATCTAGTGCGCCCTTAAGGCAATTAAACCATAAAATTAATTTTGGGCTGATGCTTTTACTCTGATCACGAATCTTAGAATACCCAGTGGGTAACAGTACATCCTCCCTGGCGGCCATTTGCTCTAGGTGCAGTTCCCTTACTGACTTGAGAGACAAAGGGGGCGCCGGAGAGCTGTGACTGTGTAGTGACGTCACATTGGTGACGTGGGAGGAACCCGGGTTTCCTTCACAGTGGGGTATCCTTGATCATGAGGAAAGTGAGAGATCAGCCTAAAACTACACGGGGGGGGGAACTTGTTAATGATCTCAAGGCAGCTGAGACCACAGTCACCAAGAAAACCATTGGTAACACACTACGCCGTAAAGGTTTAAAATCCTGCAGTGCCTGCAAGGTCCCTTTGCTCAAAAAGGCACATGTGCAGACTCATCCGAAGTTTGCCAATGAACACCTGGATAATTATATGAGTGATTGGATGAAGGTGCTGTGGTCAGATGATGTAAAAATTGAGCTTTTGGTATTAACTCAACTCGCCGTGTTTGGAGGAAGAGAAATGCTGCCTATGACCCAAAAAAACACCGTCTCCACTGTCAAGCATGGAGGTGGAAACATTATGTTTTGGGGGTGTTTTCTCTGCTAAGGGCACAGGACTACTTCACCGCATCAATGGGAGATTGGATGGAGCCTTGTACAGTAAAACCTGTGTGACAACCTCCTTCCCTCTGCCAGGACATTAAAAATGGGTCGTGGCTGGGTCTTCCAGCAAGACAGTGACCCAAAACATACAGCCAAGGCAACAAAGGCGTGGCTCAAAAAGAAGCACATGAAGGTCATGAAGTGGCACAGCCAGTCTCCAGACCTTAATCCCATAGAAAACTTATGGAGGGAGATGAAGCTCCGAGTTGCCAAGCGACAACCTCAAAATTTTAATGATTTAGAGAAGATCTGCAAAGAGGAGTGGACCAAAATTTCTCCTGACATGTGCGCAAACCTCATCATCAACTACAAAAAACGTCTGACTGTTGTGCTTGCCAACAAGGGTTTTGCCACCAAGTATTAAGTCTTGTTTGCCAGAGGGATCAAATACTTATTTCTCACTGCAAAATGCAAATACATTGATATAATTTATACAATGTGATTTTCTGGATTTTCTTTTTGATATTCTATCTCTCGATGTTAAAATTAAGCTACCCTTAAAATTATAGACTGTTCATGTCTTAGTCAGTGGGCAAACTTACAAAATCAGCAAGGGATCAAATACTTATTTCCCCCACTGTATTAGAATAAAGACATGTGCGCGATAGCTGCCAATCACGCATGTGAACCGGCATATAGCTGTAGACCACATCCTGATAAATTACCTCTTTAAGGGAATAAAAATCTGAAAAATTACTTTTTTTTTTTTAAAGTTTTGGATATTTCTGAAAAAAATGTCAATTGCTTGTAAAATTTGAAAGTCTGACAGGAAGCACACTCTCGATTCTTATACAATAGGTTCTCTGGTCAGAGCCGCACTTGGTGGGTGACCACCACTCTCATCATTGCTCCCAACTGTCATTCTCCGTTTTCAGCTGCCTCTCCTGCCTTCTCTCCACTGATTGGCTGACATGTTATCCCACACATCTGATTGGTGCATAGCTCACAATAAATTGCCCATACTCTTCAGACACTAGACAGACACAGGAAGACAGACGAACAAGGCGCACATCAAACCTCAAGTCTTGGCTCCCTGGGCACTGTAAGACACCCAATTTCCCGGAAAATGTCAAAATTACTGCAAAGAGTTTAAACCTTATAGAATCCTAAAAAAATGAAAGCACATTTATCAAATTATGCCAATATTAACTAGAGATGTATCTTTTATTAATTGCACTCCTCAACCAACAATTAACTTGTAATACCAAGAAGGAAGATTTGTGAAATTTTGGAACTCATATGATTTATAGTCAAAGTAATGCTATGTAAATTATGGGAAAAAAAATTCTGAACATCTTGATTTATTTAGTATCGAATATGAGCAACGCACATAGAAATACCCGCACTTACAGACTTGGCTGCTATCAGTGAGGTTATTAATGGTTATCTGAGGAAGCTTCTTCTGTACTGAATACACTTGAGCAAATCATCAAGATCCACTGCTGGCAACTTCCATAATTGTTGTTACAGATGTTCTCTATGGGAGGCAAGTTCAGAACCACTGCAATCAGTGGTTGCAGGTTTAGGCCACGCAGACTGCTTAAAGAGGTACGAGCAGTCCTCATGTTTTCTCATGTCTTCTAAAGGGTTATTCCAATTTACAAGATTAGAATTGTCTCTGCTTGTCATAGCAAGAACTTTTGCAATTTTAAGATTTTCATTCTTTCTTGAGATATTAACAATTTTCTTAAGAGCATATTGCCTAGAAGACCGGCTGCCGCTGCCGTCTACCTTGTAAGCACTGCACTAATAGGATAAGGAGCGAACCGCACACTCCAGCAATACTGGCCAGCTTTAAAACAGTGCTTTCAAGCTCATTAGAGAAGGTTATAAGCATTGTGCATGTTTGGCCACTGCTGCTAGACAGAGGTGGTAGTTGGGCTCCTAGGCAAAAAGCTGCAAATAAAAGAAGAATATTTCAAGAAAGACTGCAAATTTTTATACGCAGCAAATTGCAAAAGTCCTTGTTTTTACAAGCTTTCCACTATCAAGATGGAAATAACCCTGTAACCTTTCATTCTGTATTTAGTGTTTTTTTTTTATCCAAGTCTTTAATGTAGTAATTTAAAATCCCCAGACTGAGGTTAGGTTTGTAGCTTAAACTTGTGTTATTTATTTTTTCTAGTGGAAACTGAAGAAGACCCTTCAGATCGTGTTGATCAAGAACAAGTTGATGACAGGTACAGCGCTTTACCCAGTACACTGCTTTGTAAACTACATAGTACCAATCAAAGGTTTGGACACACTGTTAATGCAATGTTTGTTTTGCTCTTACTGGAATATGCACATAGTAGATTCAGACAGAAGGCAATAAAACCACAAAGGAACACATACAAGGAGTAAAGAAATGCATATGAAACAAACCATGATATGTTAAACCCCAGATTTTTCAAAGTGCCCCTTTTTACTCTAATGATGGCTTTTCACTCCTTTCGGCAATCTGTCTACTGCTTCATCGGGTGGTCACCTTCAGTGGCTTCCAGCAGTTGTGAAGTAGTTCCCAATGGTGCTGAGCAATTGTTGGCTGTTTTGCCTTCACTCTGTGGACCAACTCATACCAAACCATCTCAATTGGGTTGAGGTTGGGTGATTGTGGAGACCATGTCATCTGTCACAGCACTCCATCCCTCTCCTTCTTGGCTATATGTTTGTTCTAAATTTCTTTTCAATAAAAAACAGATTAATCGAGTAACAAAGGATTCAACAACCTAACGATTACTGAGCACAGAAAGAAATCTCATTTACAACTGTATATTAAGACCTGTAGCCAACATGTCCCGAAATAATAGAATTTTCAGGTCCAAAGTCATTTCCAATCAAGTCCAACAAAATCTGAAAAGAGAAGTAAATCCATAGCGGATGTAGGAATCCTCTATCCAAGGAGACTGTATGACGTTTGGCAATAGATATGAAGTATCCGCTGAAAGAGAGTGACCCAAACAAGAGAAGCTAGATCACTCCAAATAATAATGGTGTAAACACGAAAGGAAAGTATGAGACGAAGAAGAGGAATAAGGGGGGGGGGGAGAGAGAGGAAAAAAGGGGTGAGGGAGAAACCATGAAGTCTGATATAACAGGGGACAACTTGCACTCCTATAATGACGTCCATCTAACCCATATTGTTCAATATATCTTCCTTATGGTTCAGAAAAGAGGGATTGAAAATCCTGAGAGTCCATAGCAAAATCCAAGGACTCCAAACCTGCAGATATTTCTCCATTGAACCATTAACCTCAGCAGACAATTCCTCCATACTTTGAAGGCTGGTCATCTCCTTGACCCATTAAGACATATTCAGAGATTGGGAGGATTTCCAATGTCTCGGGATCACAGTTCGCACAGCAGTTATCCTTCTTGGCTATAAACCCCTTATATAGCATGGAGGTGTTTTGGGTCATTGTCCTTTTGAAAAACAAATGATGGTCCCACTAATTGTAAAGCGGATATAATAGCATGTCATTGCAGAATTCTGTAGTAACCATGCTGGGTAAGGTTTAATTGAATTTAGAATAACCATGTAACCAGCTAATCACCCCCACACCTTCATGCCAACATCTCCATGCTTCACGGTAAGCACCACACATGATGAAACCATCTGCTCACCTTTTCTTTTTTTGTAAAGACATGACTGATGGCGCCAAAATTGTCAACTTTTGACTCATCAGACTACAGTACAGATGTCCACGTATCTAAGATCCAGTTCTTGTGTTACTTGGTAAATATCTTTTTACCTTTCTCCACGACAGCACCCACATGAGAGAGGGGATCCGCCCATTGGAACAGGAAACCTACAGAATAAAAGGACGTGGTCCCCCTCTCCTCCTCAGTTTTGGTTTCCTGTTCCTATGGGAACCCCGGGAATACCTGCAGCAGAAGAGGATTCCTGGGCCAATGCATCCGCCTGTGTGGTGTCTGAGGGAACAGCAGGGGCTGCGGTGCCAGAAGCAGCAATGGGGGAGCCCCTGCATGCAGCCTTCCCCATCGTCTGATTACCATCATCCATGCGACCGGGTCCGTGAGAGGCCGCCCGGTCTCATGAGGGCGCGTGTGGAGACTCCTGTCAGACGCCGCCCGGCTTTTTCAAATTTCCCGACACGTGCAGGAGATATTCCAGCACGTCTGACCCGGAAGTAGCCGGAGCACTTCCTGGCCAGGGCCGGGGAGGCGGAGAGACTGCGTCAAGTTTAAAAATTGTGCAGGTGATCGCTGCACTGTGCACTGCCGGCCAACGAAGTGCACTCACCCGCATCGGTGATATGCTCAGCGGGTAGCAGGAAAGGCACCAGCACAAGGAGCAGTAGTGGACGCTCCAGGGAGCGATCCACAAGCAGAGGTCAGCAGGGCAGAGAGGATGTGTTACCTAAAGCCTGTGCGGCACCCCCACCTCCAGAACCGGTACCTTTACAGCTTCACTGGGTGAGTGTAAAATGGGACTCTGCCTATTAAGCTGATCTTTCCTTCTTTATGCCTTTTTCCCTCTCTTTCATTAGGCTAAGAAAAAGACCCATAAGGCTAAGCATAAATAATGTGCCTTATGTACACAACCCCTCCGGATGCATACCCCAAAAAGCTATGCCAGGAGTGTATTAAAGGGAATCTGTCACCCCTTTTTTGCCCTATGAGATGCGGCCACCGCTATCAGGGGCTTATCTACAGCATTCTGTAATGCTGTAGATAAGCCCCCAATGTCACCTGAAAGAGAAGAAAAACGAGTTATATTATACTCACCCAGGGGCATTCCGCCGTCCGGTCTGATGGGCGTCGCGGTCCGGTTCGGCGCCTCCTATCTTGTAGCGAAAACTTTCCGTCCCGTCGCGGCTCCTGCGCAGACGCACTGCTCTGCCCTGTTGAGGGCAGAGTACTGCACTGCGCAGGCGCCGGACCTCTCTGACCTTTCCGGTGCCTACGCACTGCAGTACTCTGCTCTGCCCTCACCAGAAAGATTGTGGACTTATGGGGGCTTCCACAGGTAGATCTGTTCACCATTAGAGAGAAAAGACAAGTTCAGAGATTTGCTTCCCTAAACATAATAATTAAACCAGACATGGTGGACTCCCTACAGTTTCCCTGGGAGTTCGATCTGGCGTATGCCTTTCCCCCGTTGATGTTACTTCCTCTAGTAATCAGGAAGATCAGGGAGGAAACGTCGAGGGTGATCCTCATCGCACCCTTTTGGCCAAAGAGCCATGTCAGTATACGACCCCTGGATCCTTCCATCACACCCGAAGCTGCTTTCTCAAGGGCCATTCTTTCATCCTCAAGTGAAGGGCCTGCACTTGACGGCGTGGAACTTGAGAGGTAGCTATTAAAATCAAGAGGGTTTTCTGATGATCTAATTAACACGCTTTTACTAAGCAGGAAGGAATCTACTACTATAATATATAGTAGGGTATGGAGGAAGTTTCTGAACTTCCATACGGATGCCTTTTCTAGGGAAATCCCAATTAGGGCCATTTTAGAGTTCCTACAAAAAGGTCTGGAGCTGGGTCTATTAGTCAGCACCTTAAAAGTCCAGGTGTCAGCGTTAGGAGCTCTTTATGGTTGCAATATAGCAGGCGATAGGTGGGTGACACGATTCAATAGGGCTTGTGAGCGAAGTAATCCGGTTCACATTCCACGTCTGCCACCATTGGACTTGAACCTGGTTCTGGAAGCTTTAACCGGTCCCCCGTTTGACCCATAAGATTCTATACCCTTAAAGAACTTATCATATAAGGTAACCTTGCTAGTAGCATTGACATCGGCCAGGAGAGTTAGCGATATTCAAGCCCTCTCCATAGATCCTCCGTTCTTGTTAGTATTCCAAGATAAAGTAATTCTTAAACCGGACCCATCATACCTCCCAAAAGTCGCGTCTAGCTATCTTAGGTCCCAATAGATATTTCTTCCCTTCTTCTATGATACACCCTCAAGCTTAGAGGAAGAAAAGTTTCATACCCTAGACGTTAAAAGAGCAGTCTTGGCCTATATAGATAGAACTCGGTCCTGGAGGCAGAGTAGGGCTCTGTTTATATCCTTTAAGGGCCACAAGGGGCATGGAGTTACAAAAGCTACTCTGTTTCAGTGGATCAGAGAAGCTATCTGGCTGGCCTACTCCTCGAAAGGCGAGAACCCTCTGGAGGGGATAAAAGCACATTCTACGCGAGCTATGGCGTCCTCCTGGGCTGAAAAAGCAGACGTCTCAATTGACCTAATATGTAAGGCCGCAACTTGGTCAGCTCCTTCCACCTTTTATAACCATTATAGGCTTGACCTATCCACGTCTGCTGACGTAGCTTTTGGTAGAGCTGTCCTGAGCATGGTGGTCCCACCCAGGTGATTGTTCTCTGTAAATCTCTCATGTGGGTGCTGTTTTGGCGAAGGGTAAAAAGCCGGATTACTCTTTTAGAGAGTCCACCACAGCACCCACTCACTACCCTCCCTAGTTATATTTATAAGAAAGACTATTCAGTAATAATTAATGTATATACGGTTTAGCTTAAGTTATTAGTATTATCTAATGAGAATTGAACTAACATCTCGCGGTTCCTCTCCTACTCTGAAACCCAAACTGAGGAAGTGAGGGGGACCGCCTCCTTTTATTCTGTAGGTTTCCTGTTCCTATGGGCGGATCCCCTCTCTCATGTGGGTGCTGTCGTGGACTCTTTAAAAGAGCATTACCGGTAAGTAATCCGGCTTTTTGCTTGCGGTCCTTTGTATTTGATACTTTACAGTAATTCGACAATAAAGGTCTGCTTCTCGGAGTCTGTTCTGGACATTTGATGTTAAGATGTGTCTACTACTTGATGTCTGTCCATTACTTATGAGGGGTGTTTTTGGAGGCGCTGTCAGTTAGGGGTTTTTGTGGTTGGTAACGCTGATGAACTTATCCTCTGCAGTAAAAGTCATTCTTGGTTTCTCTTTCCTGGAGCAGTCCTCATGAGAGCCAGTTTCATCATAATGATTAATGGTTTTCATGAATACAGCTGATGATACCTTCAAGGTTCTAGCTATTTTCTGACTGACCTTCATGTCTTGAAGTAATGATGGACTGTCATTTCTATTTACTTGAGTGGTTCTTACCATATTCTAGCTTAGAACAGTTGTGGAATAATACTCAGCACTGTATGAAACTATATACCAACACCGCACCAAAAATGACAAGGCATACCTGTTCCAATCACTTGAAATAGAGGTATTTGTTGCGCCTCAATTTGTTCCTCAAACAATAGAGGTGGTTATTGACCAATACCAGATGAGGTGTAGTTCTTTTTCTGACTGAGTTGCTTCCTCAGGGAAGAAAGGGCGAAAACAAAAAGTGATGGTTATCATTTTGCATTTTTTTTATAAACTAGTTTATTGAGAACAGCATATAGTTACAACATTTCTAAATACAACCAGAGAGGTAGTATTCATTATAGTGGTACAAACCATAGTGATGCTGTCAAAAGGTTTCCAAAATATCAAGATATGTTAACGTCAAATCACATATCAGAATACCATTTTTTAAGAAAAGTATGACATATTAACAAATTGTTCATTAACTTCTTGCAATCAAGTTGGGCTTTGTCATGCCTGACAAGAGAAAGAAAAGAACTTTTAGTAGAAAATTATAACAAAATAGAAAAGTCAAGAAGAGATTCTAAGGAGAGAGGAAGAGATGGGCAAGGTTTATGAATCCACCCAGATTCAGGTATGTACAAGTACAATGTACAATGTCTTCATCATGACAGAAGGATTGAGGAGTACTCCGGGGAATCTCTGAATAAAATCCATAATGCCAAGTACGGAAAAAGTTGTCTGAGCTAATTTTATTGTGAGCAGAGAGTCTTTCCATTCTACACAAAAAATCCATTTCAAGAGACCATTCTTGGATAGATGGAGTGATTCTAGAACGCCAGTGTCTGGGAATGACTGTTCTAGTGGCGGATAAACAGTGTCTCAGCAATCCTCTTTTGATAGATTTAAAAGACCCTGGTATCATAGAAAGACGTCCAATCTGGGGAGTTCTAGATGATGATTCACCTGTAATGTGTTTGTGAACATCAAAGACTTTACTCCAGAGGCCACTTATTTGAGGGCATTCCCACCAGATATGAAGCATAGTGCCTTCAGCATTTTCGCATCTCCAGCGTTTATTGGAGACAGAGGGAAATTTCTTATGAAGATCTGCTTTGCAACGATACCATCTAGTCATGATTTTGCAATTTTTTTTCTTGAGCTTTGCAAGCCAATGGTAGTCTTCGTGTGCAAAAGAAAGTTTTGTTCCATTTGCTCCTCCGAGAAGGTCATCCCAATCTTTCCCACTTTCTTGAACCATAAGAGCTCTGTATTAGTCTGAGATGACAAAATATAGTTTTTTGGGGAGATCGTATGCTTCGGTGCAACTTTCCGATCAGCAACGAATCAAACTGAGAAGGGTCAGATTTGAGCACCGAGAACGGCTGAAGGGAATCGAATGAACGGAACTGGAGGTATGAAAACCAAGGTATGATTTGATCAGGGTAGAGGGCTTTAAGTCCGTTTGGCGATGGTATATTTTTGAAATTTGGAAGGACCTGATGTAGTCTAGTTTTATAGTTAAAGAACAGGAATTTACTCACTCCAACTCCAGGGGGGAATACTGGATTGTCAGTGATCAGTGTCACAGGTCCTGGAATCCTAGAAATCTTACGTTTCTTTACCAATTGGTCCCAAACTCTTGAGATGATCAACTGTTAATGTGGGGAGTGGTCCCATTGAAGAACGAAAGTGAAATCCAGAGTAGAGAAGTAAAGTCTAGGCACGATAGGAATGACTCTAGTGTGATCCAACGCTTCTGATTCGCACCATGAAACTAGTCTACCACCCATCCCATCGCAGCCGCAGCATGATATAGTTGAAAAGTCGTTAGGCTGGCCCCTCCTTGAGATTTAGATCTAGCCAAAAATTTAATGGCCAGTCTCAAAGTTTTTGATCTCCAAATGAAATTGTTACAGACTGTATTTAGTTGCTTAACAAAGAACAGGGGAGTGCAATTGGAATACATAAAGCAGTTTCGGAAGAATGTCCATCTTTAATACGTTAATTCTACCGAACCAAGATAATCGTGTTTTGTCATAAGCCTTGAGCTCCGCTTTGACACGACTGAGCAAAGGCTCATGATTCAGATGGAAGAGCTGGGACAAGTCTGAGGGCATTTGGACCCCAAGATATTTCATAGAAAATTATATCAACGGAAAGGAAAGGACCCCTTTAACAATTGTGCCTCCTCCTGTGAGATATTGATGTTCAAAATCTCTGACTTAGAAAGATTTACTGTAAAATTACTCAGTCGACTATATGTCTCAAATTGTTTCAGAATAGAGGGCAGTGATGTTTTAGGATTAGTGATATACAATAGGAGGTCATCTGCGTATAGCGGCTGTTTATGAGATTTGTGCCGGATTGGGATTCCCTGAATGTTGGAGTTTTTCCTGAGGTCCATTGCCAGATGTTCTATCACAATAACATACAATAATGGGGAGAGTGGACACCCCTGTCTTATTCCATTCGACACTCCAAAAGATTCTGAATAGGTGCCATTGCAACGGACCTTGGCAGAGGGGTCTTGATATAAAGCCATTATTTTGTTGAGAATATTGGGACCTAAATTGATTTAAGAGCACTATGTAGAAATGGCCAGCTAACCCTGTCAAATGCTTTTTCAGCATCAACCAATAGAATGCATGCTGGGATCTGTTTCAGTTTCGTATAGGACATAAGCAGCATTGTTTTAATCGTGTTGTCTCTTTCCTCCCTCTGGCGCACAAATCCTACTTGATCGTTGTGCACGATATGAGGCATCAGGGTTAGGGTTGAGCATTCCGATACCAAAACCCCATTCCGATACCTGAAATCCAATGTAAGTCTATGGGAACAAAATATCGGAAGTTTAACTTCCGATATTTTGTTCCCATAGACTTACATTGGATTTCAGGTATCGGAATGGGTATTGGTATCGGAATGCTCAACCCTAATCAGGGTGGCTAATCTGGTCGCTATGATTTTAGAGAAAAGTTTACCATCAGTGTTAATTAAGGATATTGGCCTGTAACTTGAGCATAATGTTTGGTCTTTCCCAGGTTTCGGTATCACCGAAATATGGGCTTCCAGAATTTGTCTGGGAAAAGGGTTTTCCGGCAGCTGTCCTTAGCCTGTAAGCAGCGCATGATGTTACTGCCATGCGCTGCTTACAAGCATAAATTGACTGCTAGCATCGGAACAGGATGCTGCGTGGGAGCGTAGAGAAGGTAAATAAAATGTGTTTTGGGTTTTTTTTCTCCTAGGGATGAGGGTGTCATTCATACCAGGATGGGAATGAAGATGCCATGCATAACAGGATGAGGGGACCATGTATACCAGAATGGGGATGAGGGGACCATGCATACCAGAATGGTGATGAGGGGCCATGCATATTAGGATGGGGATGAAGGGGACATTCATATTAGGATGGGGATGAGGGGACTATGTATACTTGGATGGGGATGAAGGGACCCTGTATACTAGGATGAGGGAACCTGTTATGAATGTGCTAGAGATGGTTTCTGAGCGGAGGCTCCCTCTGGTGGTTACAGACAGTACTGAACCTTTCAGCGAGGAATGGCAATCTGGGTTCACTGACTGGTCTGATATAAGGGAGGTTCCCTCCCATGGTGTTTGCGCGTGATCAATTGTTCTTGTCTCAATTGTGGTTCCTGGTTCATTTGGAAGTTTGCTGGAGTCTTGCCTGCGTCTCCTGCTTTCAGATAAGATATTTTTTGCATTGTTTTCTGCACTTTTGTGGAGGTCAGCCAGGTCCCTCCTGGGGCCTGAGCTCCTCACAGTTTATCTGCAGCCACTGTTATTTGCTCATTTGCTTTTTCCTGTTTTTTCAGCGGCTGCAGCTTGGTTTTGTTCACACTGAGATCTGATTTAGCGGGTGGCGAGATCTTGTGATCTCAGTGTTTTTGTAATCAGAATTGTTGGATTTTTGTAGGGTTTTCTGGGTTGCAGAAAGTAATCTCTCCTTTCCTATCCTATTTAGTCAGCTTGTGGCCCCAGCGTTTGCTCAATTTATTTTCTTCCTATGTTTGTGTGTTCATCTTGTCTAACCGCCATTATATGTTTGGGGGCTTCCTATTTTCTTTGAGGATCTGCTCCGTGGCAGATAGCTTTCATCTTTCTGCCTTTAGGTGTAGTTATCTCTCAGGCTGTGACGAGGCGTCTAGGATCAACGTAGGAACGCTCCACGGCTACCTCTAGTTGTGTCGTTCGTTTAGGAATCTGCAACCCATCAGTTACCAACATCTCAGGTGTTCTGCTGCCCTGCTGTTGTTCCTGTCCTCTTCAGCTACCGAAACACAACAGGAACCATGTATACTAGGATGGGAATGAGGGGACCATGCATACCAGGATGGGGATGAGGGGACCATGCATAGCAGGATGGGGATGAGGGGACCATGCATACCAGGATGGGGGTTGAGGGGACCATGCATACTAGGATGGGGAGGAGGGGGCCATGCATACCAAGATGGGGAGGAGGGGACCATGCATAGCAGGATGGGGAGGAGGGGACCATGCATAGCAGGATGGGGAGAAGGGGACCATGCATAGCATGATGGGGAGGAGGGGGTCAAGCATACGAGGATGAGGGGTTCATGCATACCAGGATGGGGATGAGGGGGTCATGCATACCAGGATGGGGATGAGTGGATCATGCATACCAGGATGGGGATGAGGGGACCATGCATACAAGAATGGGGATGAGGGGACCATGCATACTATATATTTTGTCCCCTAAGTTGGGAAAATGGCTACAGCAGATCCCAGGAGCAACATCTGAACTCTGTCCAGAAAAGCACAATGCTGGGAACAACTAAGATCCTGCGCAGAACCCTTGAAATCTAGGTGCGTCTTGTAGTACAAAAAGTATGGTACTTACCGGTAATTTGATTTTCCTGAAACCCATGACAGCAGGCTAATTTTCCTTCCCTCTGGCTTATGGCTGGTGGTTCTCAATCTTCTCTTCTCACAATGAAGAATGGGCTTGAGCAAATATATAAATAATAATGAGAATAATGGTGATAATTTGGGTGACTCTTACTTGACTCCTTTGAAACCACATTGAAGGAGGAAGTGGGAGTTGCCTTTTTATTTTGTGCTCAGGGCTTCCTGTCCAGAAATGGTGACAGATCCTACTCTCATGTGTGCCGTCATGGGTTTCAGGAAACTCAAATTACTGGTAAGTTATTTGCTTATTTTTTTTATATATGTAAATCAACATTGTATCAAGTACTGCCCAGTATCCCAGGAGTATAATCCTATGCACGTACATTGGCCAGGTTTGTTTGAATATGTTTTTATTTTACTTTATATTTGTACTTTTATAGAAAAACAGCAGCACCTTTTTAAATTTTTACATTCCATAAAAATGTATCTTTTTTTTATTTTTTGTTTTCTGTTCAAAAGGGAGGGCAGTTTGAGGTTGTTTTCCATAAATGTAGACAATAATACATTTTAAATCTATCTGAAGAAACAAAGCACCTAAATGCGAAAAAGGAAAAAAAAAATACAATTGTGAGATTTTGGAGGCTATGTCTGCACGTTTAGACATATTTAGATAGTCGTGTTTCAGAAAAGAATCATAAATTGTCTTTGGAGCTATAACTCGTGTGAGCTAAAGGCACACAACTTAGGGACATTGTTTTTCTGTAAACTATTTGTCAGGCTCATCTAGTGAGGTGGTTTCATGAAGCCACAGGTCAGGATGGACAACCAGACCCATGCTGTTGTCCAGACGGCTAGAGAACACGTGGAGGAGTGAAGACTTGGACTCTCTGGAACCACAGGATCAGGCGGGCAGGCGAAGAGAAACCACAGGTCCAGGGCAGCACACAGAAGGCAGAGGGAACCACAGCTGTGTTTGCAAGGATAAATGCAGAGTACAATAAGTTTCTTGTATTCTTGCAACCTATGAGTTACTTCAGGAGATGGCTACCAGAGACTCAAGACTAAGTGCATACAGGAGCACAGAGGTTTTGCAAGATAAAGGCTGTGAAGGAAACCCCCTTCCTTCCACGTCACCAATGTGACGTAACTACACAGGCACAGCTCTCCGGCGCCCCCTTTGTCTCTCAAGTCAGTAAAGGAACTGCACCTAGAGCAAATGGCCGCCGGGGAGGGTGTCCTGTTACCCACTGGGTATTCTAAGATTCGTGATCAGAGTAAAAGCATCAGCCCAAGATTAATTTTATGGTTTAATTGCCTTAAGGGCGCACTAGATAATTACAGAAATATACAGTAAGCTATACAACGGAATTACAGTGGATTTGCAGTCAGAGTAAAATACAACAATAATGTTACAAGGCTTAGAGGTATTAGCTAGAGGTCAATATTACAGGGTTGTGAGTTGCATGTGGAGGCAGGGAGCGCTGCAATCCACAGGTGAAAATCTTAGTTGCTGGACAGTCCCCAAAACGTGTGCCGCTGCTCCCTTGGCAGATCTGTCTCTTGATCCTTCTTAGATCTTCATCGTCTTGGCTTCTGGGAGAATAGATAGGGTCGGCCCATAGCTCACAGTTCTTAAACCTGCTAGGTCCCTCCCTCGGTGTCAGAGGGTGTGCTAATAATCTCCACCCTTAGCCCCCTGCAGAATTTATTCCCAATATCTAATAAAGGTGTTAACTTTCTCCAGGACGATCGGATCAGGATGCGAGAGGTACCAGGTGATGCAGTATGGTTTGCCTGTCGCGTGGAGATCAAACCTTGCCCGATTGGGTCTCTGTGGAGGGCCAATCTCTATATCTCAGGCCCCCGAGCCATCACCGACTCGGGAGTTGCACTGTCAGATACCGAGGTCTGCAAGATCATGCAGATATTTTTTATGAGACTGTACCTAGAAAGATGTGCTCATAATTCATAATCCTAGAACGGAGTCGTAGGGTCTGGGAAAATACAATGGATGTGTTTTCTGTGTCTGGCTGGCAGGTATAATCTAATTGAAGAGAAAATGAAGGGAGCAGTCCAGCTTCTGTAGAAAGTGCAATTCTTTATTCAATCCAAAAATAAAATCGTCACATAATGGTGTCCTCCAAATGCAAAAACCAGAGAGTATGCACTACCAGCTGTACCAGCAACGCGTTTCGACCTTAGATGGTCTTTGTCAAAGACATTTGCATTTGGAGGACACCGTTATGTGACGATTTTATTTTTGGATTGAATAAAGAATTGCACTTTCTACAGAAGCTGGACTGCTCCCTTCATTTTCTCTGCTGCTGCATGTCTTGGTCCGGACTTTCAGTCTCGTGCTCCGGTGGTGGTTGGTAGTTGGCATAGGGTTAACACCCTTTACTTCTTTATACATAATCTAATTGAAGCCTTGTTTTGGCCTTATCTCATTATCATACTAACAGACCTTGCTATTCAGCATTGGAGCAGTAAATCCTGTTTTGATCCGGATCTACTCAGCATACTAATAGACCTTTTTATTCACAGTGGACACTAAACCAGGTTCGACAAACCCGGGCGCCAGGTCGCCAGTGGCGCCTAGAAAATCATGCCTGGCGCCCAGGGGGAGCGCAGCCACAGCAGCCGGGTGTCAATTGATTATCACAGCTGACACCCGGCACTATGTGTCAGGAGTGGTCACGGACCACTCCCGGCACATTAACCCCTGGCACACCGCGATCAAACATGATCGCGGTGTACCGGGGGCACAGGGGAGGATCGCGCAGAAAGGGGGCTCCCTGCACGCTCCCCTGAGACCCTCAGAACAGCGCGATGTGTCGCGCTGTTCCGAGGGTCCCTCCTCCCTGCAAGATGGCGCCGGGGTCCATCTGGGTCCTGCAGGGAGGCGGCTTCCTCAGTGCCTGCTGTGAGAGCAGGCACTGAGAAGCCTGCAGCGATGCCAGAGCGATTGCTGGTGTGACAGAGTGCTGTGCACACTGGCACACCAGCGATCTGGTATCATACACTGTATAATACCATGTATAATATACAGTGATGTCCCACCCTGGGACACAGTAAAAAAGTAAAAAAATAAAAAGTGTTAAAAAAAAAATCATAATAAAAAAAAAAATATTCCCCAATAAATTCATTTATTCCTGTAAATAAAAAAAAACAAACAATTAAAGTACACATATTTGGTATCGCCGCGTCCGTAACGACCCCCTCATAAAACTAGAATGTTGCCTAAAATCTATTCATGTATAAGCCGACCCGTGTATAAGCCGACCCCCCTAATTTTGCCACAAAAAACTGGGAAAACGTATTGACTCGCGTATAAGCCTAGGGTGAAAAATGATTATGCCCCATATGATGCTCCACAGATTATGCCCATATGCTCCAGATAGCCCAATATGCTTCAGAGATTATGCCCCCATATGCTCCAGATTATGCCCCCATATGCTCCAGATTATGCCCATATGTTCCAATTTGCCCATATGCTCGATTAGCCATTTCACGCTATGCCCCATATGCTCCAGATTATGCCCCATATGTTCCACAGATTATGCCCCATATGTTCCACAGTTTATGCCCCAAATGCTCCATATTATGCTCCCATATTCTCTAGATTATGCCCCATATGCTCCAGATTATGCCCCATATGTTCCACAGATTATGCCCCCATATGCTGCACAATTATGCCCCATAGTATAGGCCTCATATGCTGCTGCTGCAAAAAAATGACATACTCACCTCTCGTCGCTGGGGGCCAGGTGCCGGTGTCACCGCTCGCTCAGGACCCCGGCACCTGAGATATTTACCTGTCCCGTTCCACCGCTGCACGCTGCGTCCTCGTCTGACTCCTCTGGCAGTGAATGATCTGGCAGGGAGTGCGGCGCGCACTAACGACGTCATCGCGCCCTCTGCCTGATCATTCACAGCCAGAGGAGTCAGACGAGGACGCAGCGGTGGAACGGGACAGGTAAATATCGCTGTACTCACCCCTCCGTCGGCACGTCTCTGCAGCCTCTCCGCTTCTCCCGGCGCTCTCCGCAGCGCTTCCTTCCTACAGCGGTCACATGGTACCGCTCATTAAAGTCATGAATTTGTGCATATTCATGACTTTAATGAGCGGTGCCATGTGACCG
>JARQOD010000001.1:475527768-475558460 GCA_033576555.1 Oophaga sylvatica
GCAACCAGCGCTAAATACAAGTTCACAAGAACTTTAAACTGCAGCCGCCTGCAGGACCCTACGTCCTAAGGCCGCATCAGCGGAAGCACTGACGTCCACCTTATAAAATTTCGTAAATGTGTGGACGGAGCGCCAGGTCGCCACCCTGCAGAGCTGAGCTGCCGAGGCTCCTTGATGAAAGGCCCACGATGAACCCACAGCCCTCGTGGAGTGAGCTCGAATCTTAATCGGGCAAGGTTCGCCCTTAAGTCGGTAAGCCTCTAAAATGGCCGACCGAATCCAACGAGCTATAGAATCCTTGGAAGCTCTTTGACCACGTCGACGACCTGCTGGAATCACAAACAGAGAATCCGACTTCCGAAAACTTTGAGTAATAGACAAATAGAACTTCAAAGCCCGCACTAAATCCAATGTGTGCAAGGCCCGTTCCTTCGCATTCCTCGGCTCCGGACAAAGCAAAGGCAACACAATATCCTGGTTAACATGAAACTGTGACACAACCTTAGGTAGAAAGTTGCCCCGTGTGCGAAGCACTACGCGATCCGGGTGAAATTCCAGGAAAGGAGGCGAGCAAGAAAGAGCCGCCAACTCAGAAACCCTTCTCAAAGAAGTGACCGCCACTAAAAAAGCAACCTTCCAAGAGAGCAAAGAAAGGCTAACAGAGTCCATAGGCTCAAAAGGCCCATGTTGAAGAGCCTCCAAGACAAGATTAAGCCGCCAAGGAGACACAAGCGCCTTCCGCGGCGGAAACTGACGGGTTACCCGCGAAAAAAGGAACGTACGTCCCTTCGCGAGGCGATAGCCTTCCGAAACAGCAAGGACAGAGCAGTATCGCTTGACCCTTCAGAGTGCTAACTGCCAAACCCTTGTCCAGCCCGAACTGTAAAAAGGCCAACAAATTGGGAATGGAAAAAATCCTCGGGTTCCTAGAACCCGAACACCACGAAAAGAAGGCTTCCCAAGTCTTATGATAAATCCTAGTAATAGCCGGACCTCTGGCAGCTCGCAGAGTGGCAATGACTTCGGCTGAAAAACCTTGACGGATCAAGATTTCGTTCTCAAGAGCCACGCCGTCAAACACAGAGACTTCAGGTCCGGGTGACGAACGGGCCCTTGGGTTAACAGGTCCGGACGAAGAGGGAGTGGAAGAGGAGGCGCTGCCAGAAGCGACATCAGCGTCGAGAACCACGTCCTCCTTGGCCAATCCGGGGCTACCAACATCGCCGGGACTCTCTCCAGTCTGATCCGACGCAACACCAGAGGAAGCAAGGATATCGGCGGGAACACATAGATTAGCTCAAATTGGTCCCACGGAGCCACCAGAGCATCCACCGCCACAGCCTTCGGGTCCTTGTACCTGGACATGAACGTCGGTAACTTGGCATTGAACCTGGATGCCATCAAATCCACTTGGGGAGTTCCCCAACGGGAGCACAGCAGTGCAAAAATTTCCGGATGAAGACTCCATTCTCCGGGATCCATCTTCTCGCGACTGAGGAAGTCCGCCGTGATATTCTGAACTCCCGGAATGTGAATTGCAGAGATGGTTGGCACCCTGGCCTCGGCCCATACCAGGATCCGAGACACCTCCAACATGAGCCTGGAGCTCGTGTCCCACCTTGATGGTTGATATACGCGACCGCCGTCGCGTTGTCTGTCTGCACTCGGACTGGCAGACCGCTCAAAGGGACCGTCCAGTGTTGGAGGCAAAGGAAAATTGCCCTCAATTCCAGGATGTTGATCGGCAGGACAGACTCTTCCGACGATCCCTACTCCCTGAATCCAGAGATCGTTCCAGACACCTCCCCAGCCAGTCAGGCTGGCATCGGTGGTTATGACCGACCACCTCGGATGGAGGAAGGACTTCCCCAGGGATAACACTTCCGGACGTAACCACCATCCCAGAGACTCTCGTACCCTGTGGGAGATGATGACACTGCAATCCAGTGAAACCTGCGATCGATCCCAACGGTTCAAAATGAGCATTTGGAGAGCAATGGAGTGAAATTGGGCAAACGGAATTGCCTCCATCGACGCCACCATCAAACCCAGAAGGCGCATACACCTTCGAAGGGACATTGCTGTCGAAGACTTCATAACCTGTACATGTCGAAGAAGACTCGCTTGCTTGTCTAGAGGCAGAGACACCACTGCTTGCACCGTGTCGAAACGCATTCCCAAAAATAGGATTGACTACAACGGTTCCAGAGACGACTTCTCCCAATTGACCAGCCACCCGAAGTCCTCCAGGAGCTGAAGGGATAGATTGCGAGCCGTCACCGCCTCCTCCTTTGAGGACGCCACAATCAAAAGGTCGTCCAGATAGGGAAGAATCGTAACCCCCTGTCTTCGAAGAATCGCCATGAGAGGTGCCAGAATTTTTGTAAAAACTCTGGGTGCTGAGGCCAACCCGAATGGCAGGGCCACAAACTGGTAATGGTCCTGACCTATGGCAAAACGAAGGAAGCGTTGGTGGGCCCTTCCGACGGGAACATGTAAATAAGCGTCGCGAATGTCGATTGACACCAAAAAATCGTTCTGCGACAGGGCCGCCACAACGGAGCGAAGTGACTCCATGCGGAATTTCCGGGTGCAGACATGCCGATTCAATCTTTTGAGATCCAGAATGGGGCAAAATTTGTCCTCCTTTTTGGGGACCACAAAGAGGTTGGAATAAAACCCTCTTCCCCGGTCCTCCGGCGGAACCGGTACCACCACACCCTTCTGCAGAAGGGAATCGACCTCCCGCAGTAGAGCGGCAAATAGCTCGGGCTCTGACGGAATGCGAGATTGGCAAAAACTGTCTGGGGGTCGAGAAAAAAATTCTATGAAGTAGCCTGCCGACATAACCCGAGTCACCCAGGCGTCCGACACGCGGGAAGCCCAAGTCGGTTCGAACTGGAGCAGGCGACCTCCCACTCGAGAGCCCTCGAGTGAGACCCTGGCATCAGTCCGCCTTAGCGGGCTTTTGTCAGCTTCCCGCTTGTCTTGGCGGAAGCTCTGTTTCCAGGGAGTGCGGGATTTCTGAGCGTTCTTTTTTCCTGAAAAAGAGGGACGACCCGATCCCCAAGAGGGCTGACCGAACCGTCCCCTGGACCGAAAGGACCGCCGACTACTACCGGCACTAGGCCTGCCAGACGCAGAAGTCACAGCTCTTCGCTGCGGTAAAGCCGTTTCTTTTGCCTTTGCCTTGGCAATCAGCTCCGTGAGGTCAGATCCAAATAGCTGACCACCCTTGTAAGCTAAAGATAGCAAACCTTGCTTGGAAACCGCGTCCCCGGTCCACTAAGCCACAGTGCTCTCCTGACTGTGACCGCCGAGGATTGCGCCCTGGACAGCAGTGAGGCAGTATCCAAACCTGCATCACTGCCATATCGGGCTGCATCCTCCAACAACTTAAAAAGCCCATCTACCTCGGTTAGAGGGGATCCATCTTGCCACGCCGTCCGTAGACGGTCTAACCAGCTTAGGGAAGCTTTACAAGCACCCATGGACCCTAGTACTGCTCTGAATCCATGACCCGCGGCCTCGTAGATGGATTTCGCCGCCATCTCCGTTTTTCTGTCCAGCGGATCCTGCAGATTCGCCTTCCCTTTAACAGGAAGTAATGATGATTTGCTAAGCTGGGATAAAGGGACATCCACTTCAGGAGAAGGAATCCAATTATCAACCAACTCCGTCGTACACGGATAGAGCGTCTCAAAAAATCGTGTCCCCTGAAAACGTTTATCTGGACACAGGCGTTCCTTCTCCACTGCCTCATTAAGCTCATCCAGAGATGGTAATGTTGATCGCGACCTATGCGAATCCTGAAACATCCGGGCCGACTTACCAGGACGTCTAGTTACCTCCTCCGGTAACTGCAACGCCTCCCTCATGGCTCCAATAAAAGCCTCTGTACGGCCCAAAAGAGAGGCAGACTGTCCCTGCCGATCCTCCTTATCTGAATCAGACAACTCCCCATCCGAGCTTGAAGGGGAACCCTCCATGCCCGATATCTCCGAGTCGCTACGCGGGAAGGCTGGCACCGGCCTGTGTCGCTTCCTGCCATGAGAGGATCTAGCTGACACCCAATGACCTAGAAGTTCAGACAGGCCATCAATAGAACGAGTGAGGGCCTCCATTTTGACATCACTGACACCTCCGACCGCTGCGCTTGATGCCATCGAGGTCTGCGTGTCAGATACGCGAGACTGATCCTGTAGCGGATCTGAGAGACGGTCCGCACCTCCTGGACCCTGATCTGACATGCCCTCACACAGTATATGGCAGGTCAAACCTGTCAGTAACTAGAAAAGTGTGGTTTCTTAAGGGGACGAAACAAGAACGCTGAAGGGTTAAAGCTCTTAAAAGGAGAACTACCCCAGCTGTCCCTTCCGCAGAATATGAGGATGGTTCCAGCAGCAATATTTAATGCTGGATTCTTGCCCGCTTGAAAGAGTTAACCGCCTAATAGGGGTTAATGTCGCATGCTCCCCACAACCTCTTTTAAATGTAAAAAGGTGTGCGAGCCCCAGACAAAAAAAGGTCTCTATATGAGACCACAGCTGCAGGATAGCGCAATCTGCCACTCAATACACAGAAAGGTGCCCTGCGCTGTGGGGGTGAGGGAGTTAAGCTTCTGCCCTGACAGGCAGAAGCGACTCACCCAGCTGGCCGCGGTGCTGTGTTCCTTCGGTCGGGAGGAGCGGAGTGAGGAGCCCGGGGAACCTCAGTAATGGCCACGGCACTGAAGGAGAGAGCCAGAAGAGAAGAGGCAGGCGAAATCGCGCGTTCAGAGCGCTTCCTGCCCGCGAGAGAGCGGGAAGCGCGAAGCCACGCCCCCCGCCGGCTTCAAAAAAAGCGCGGGACTCCTCCGCTCTCCGCTCCTGCCCTGTTCCCAAGTCCTGCAGGCATCCACCTGCGGACAAAAGTACAAGTCACCACACTGCACACATGTAACAGCGGCTGCCGCAGCAGCCGCTGGTGCACTCAAACACATTAAAATGCTTTTTTGAGTACTCACCCAGCTGAGCGCCACAGGGACCCCCAGAGATTTGTGGCGCTGTGCCCATCGCTTCCCCCCCAGGGCGGGGAACGCAGTGACCCCAGAAGCGTGGTTTGCGTCCCCGCCAGGGAAGCAACCCTCATCCCCCGGGACCACCTTAAAGGGTAATGCAGATCCGCCAAGGGAGGGGTGGGAGTCCAGCAGCGCTGAGACCCCTGAGACCTCTAGACCACGGGGGTCCAAGTCCATGTCCGATAAAAATAAAAAATCTTCTGAGGAGCTGCTTCAGCAGCGACTATCCTCTGTGACCTCAAATTTTAGACTGGAGAGCTGGAGTAGGAGGAGCCCAAGCTGGAGGGGTGTTATGTTTCGGTAGCTGAGGAGTGCAGGTAAAAAAGGCAATACACCAGATAAGTTGGAATCTATGAGATTGCAGTACCCTGACTAACCACCACAACTAGAGGCAGCCGTGGAGCGTTCCTACGTTGGTCCTAGACGCCTCGTCACAGCCTGAGAAACTAACTACACCTAAAGATAGAAAGAGGAAAGCTATCTGCCCCGGAGCAGATCCCCAAAGAACATAGAAAGCCCCCAAACATGTAATGGCGGTTAGACAAGATGAAATACTGACACAGACAGAAAATAGTATGAGCAAACGTTGGGGCCCAAACTACCTAAATAGAAAAGGATAGGAAGGGCACTTACTGCAATCCCAAAAAACCCTGAAAAGCACCAACTCTACTAATTTCAAAATCACCTGAGATCACACGACCTCTACCACCTAAATTAGTTCTCTGGTGTAACAAAATCAAAACAGCAGCCACTGAAAAAACTGGAAAAAGCAAAAGTACAAACATCAGTGGCTGAACTAAACTGAGAGGGCAAAAGCCCCCGGAGGGGACCCTGAAGGCCCCCACAGAAGTGCAGGACAAAATGCAAAAATCAAGCACAAAAACAAAAAGAAAATGTCTTATCTGTTAGCAGGAGATGCAGACACGACACAGCAGGCTACAAAGGAAACAGGACTCAAGGATTGAGACCAGAACAATTGATCACCGGCAACCCTGATGGGAAGGCGACTCCCTTATATAAGACCAGTCAGTAACACCTGATTCCCACTCCTCACAATCTTCACTGGACAGTCCAGTACCGCTTGTAACCACCAGAGGGAGCCTCTGCTCAGAACTCATTTCAAGTCCATTCACAACAGAGGGGCCGGTCAACACTCTTTTTTAATCTGAGGTGTTCTATCCTGTGTGGGCTCCGCCTACCCACTAGTAATGACGGTGTCTCCCTTCCTTCCATCTGCTGCTGAAAAATGATTTTTTATTTTCACGGCTCTACGTTTATTAATTTCTGTGAAGCACTTGGGGGTTCAAAGTGCTCACCACACATCTAGATAAGTTCCTTAAGGGGTCTAGTTTCCAAAATGGTGTGATTTGTGGGGGGTTTCGACTGTTTAGGCGTATCAGGGGCTCTCCAAACGCGACATGGCGTCCAATTTCAATTCCAGCCAATTTTGGTTTGAAAAAGTCAAACGGCGCTCCTTCCCTTCCAAGCCCTGCCGTGCGCCCAAACAGTGGTCCCACCCCACATATGGGGTATCAGCGTACTCAGGACAAATTGGACAACAACTTTTGTGGTCTAATTTCTCCTGTTACCCTTGGGAAAATAAAAAATTGGGGACTAAACGATCAGGTTTGTGGAAAAAATATGACTTTTTATTTTCATGCCCGGGAGTTATAAACTTCTGTGAAGCACTTGGGGGTTCAAAGTGCTCACCACACATCTATATAAGTTCCTTAGGGGGTCTAGTTTCCAAAATGGGGTCACTTGTGGGGGGTTTCCACTGTTTAGACACATTAGGGCCTCTACAAACGCGACATGGCGTCCAGCCAATTCTAAGTTGAAAAAGTCAAACGGCGCTTCTTCCCTTCCAAGCTCTGCCATGCACCCAAACAGTGGTTTACCCCCACATATGGGGTATCAGCGTACTCAGGACAAATTGCACAAAAACTTTTGGGGTCTTGTTACCCTTGGGAAAATAAAAATTGGGGTGAACAGATCGCTTTTGTGGAAAAAATATGATTTTTTATTTTCACTGTTCTATGTTATAAACTTCTGTGAAGCACTTGGAGGTTCAAAGTGCTCACCACACATCTAGATAAGTTCCTTAGGGGGTCTAGTTTCCAAAATGGGGTCACTTGTGATGGGTTTCCACTGTTTAGACACATCAGGGCCTCTACAAACGCGACATGGCGTCCAGCCAATTCTGCGTTGAAAAAGTCAAATGTCGCTCCTTCCCTTGCGACCTCTGCCGTGCGCCCAAAAAGTGGTTTACCCCCACATATGGGGTACCGGCTTATTCAGGAGAAATTGCACAACAAATTTTGTGGTTCATATTTTCTTTTAACAGTTGTGAAAATAAAAAAATAGGTTCCGAAGTAAAGTTTTTGCAAAAAAAGTTAAATGTTAATTTTTTCCTTCCACATTGCTTCAGTTCCTGTGAAGCACGTAAAGGGTTAATAAACTTCTTGAATGTGGTTTTGAGCACCTTGAGGGGTGCAGTTTTTAGAATGGTGTCACTTTTGGGTATTTTCTATCGTATAGACCCCTCAAAAGTGACTTCAAATGTGATGTGGTCCCTAAATAAAAATGGTGTTGTAAAAATGAGAAATCGCTGGTCAACTTTTAACCCTTATAACTTCGTAACAAAAAAAAATTTTGGTCCCAAAATTGTGCTGATGTAAAGTAGACATGTGGGAAATGTTATTTATTAAGAAATTTGTGTGACATATCTCTCTGATTTAAGGGCATAAAAATTAAAATTTGAAAATTGTTAAATTTTCAAAATTTTCGCCATATTTCCGTTTTTTTCATAAATAAACACAAGTCATATCAAAGAAATTTTACAACTAACGTGAAGTACAATATGTCACGAAAAAACAATCTCAGAATCAGCGGGATTCGTTAAAGCGTTCCAGAGTTATAACTTCATAAAGTGACAGTGGTCAGAATTGTAAAAATTGGCCCTGTCATTAAGCTGCAAAATGGCTCTGTCACTAAGGGGTTAAGAAACTGAAGCATTGTAAGTGTTGTGAATGCTGTGTTTCTTGTTTTTGTTGCTGATGTCTCCATGTTCTATGTGTGTTCCAGGTTCCTTTCTACTGGCATATCCTATGCTGCTCTGCACTTAGAGTTCTTAATAGGGAGATCAACAATTTCAGGCATTGTGCAGTCAACTTGTGTGGAAATTTGGAGCAGACTACATCAAGACGTCATGCCTGACCCAAAAATGTGTGACTGGTTGAGGATAGCACAGGGTTTTGAAGAAACTTGCCAGTTTCCACACTGTATAGGAGCCCTGGACGGGAAGCACATACGTGTTCGTAAACCTCCTAACTCAGGCTCCCAATTCTTCAATTATAAACAATATTTTTCAGTAGTATTGTTGGCCTTGGTCGACACAAACTACAGGTTTATAATTGTAGACATTGGGGCCTATGGAAGGACTGGAGACTCAAGAGTCTTCAATACTTCCATAATGGGCAGGCGGATCCGTAATAACCAACTGGACCTACCACCAGCAAGTCAACTTACAGACTCTATTCCAGAACGTGTGCCTTATGTTATAGTAGCGGATGAGGCATTTCAATTAACCTGTAATGTTATGAGGCCATATCCCCGTCCTATCTCACCCATCGGCGGAGAATATTTAAAATTGTCGCCTGTCACATGCTCGACGGCTGGTGGAGTGCACATTTGGAATTCTTTGTGCTAAATGGCGGGTACTTCAATCTGCAATTCAACTCAATGAAGACAATGTTAATGTGGTCCTCAAAGCATGTGTGGTCCTACATAATTTCTGTCGAATCCATGAATGCTCCTCACATGATGTGGGTGACATTGCCTCTGTTAATGTGTCTATGCCTATGTCACCACCCATCCATCCCCGTCGTCCACCTTCAGCCATAAAAGTACGTGATGTCTTCACTCAATATTTTGTGTCCCCTGAGGGTGCTACTGCCTGGCAAGAGGAGGCATTATTACAGATGTAGTCTGCCTATGTTGCTCTGCCATAAAGACACTTTGCTTCACCTAATTGTAGATGTTGTGGTGTTTTTTGTCTCATGTTGTGTCTAAGTTATGCAGCCCATCAGGTATTGAAATCATCACATACAATCAATGCGACTTCAACATTATTTTTATGTATTATCTCTTCTTTAGTCGCTGTAAACATAATCCTAAAGGAGTAATGTGTCCTAAGCTTTTTTTAACATCTTGGCTGCTAAATTGGCAGCAGTAAAACAAAGTACAATGTTAATAACATAACAAAAAATAACAACATACATTACACCTATAACTGGTGGTAGGTGTGGGGTGATGAAGGTGGAGGGGAAGCTTGTGAGGGCTGGCTATACTGCTCTCCAGCCACTGTGTCACCATGAGTGGTGGCTGAATGGGCAGTTTGCTGGCTGCTTCTTGCTTGATCTTGATGGGGGTTTGGGTAAGGGAAGGTTGGGAACTGTTGTGGGTAGTCATAATATGACTGCCCACTTAGACTGTAGCCCCCAAAACGCCCATGTCGACCATACCCATGTTGTGGCCAGCATTGAACATTGGGTATGGTCGAGTGGGCATATTGAGAATGGCCACTTTGTCCCATCTGTTGTACCTGTTGTGGTACACTTTGATAGGACTCACTTTGAGGAGGAGTTGGTCTCTGTGGTACACAAGGAGGAGGTGGAGGAGGAGCATGATGATGAGGAGGATCAGAGGCTGATGCAGACTCCCCTTGCTGGCTTCCCAACAAACATAGATTTTCATTGGAACGTTGCCACTTTTCCAGTAAATCTAGTACGTTGTTGGGATTATTTGGTGGGGTTCCTGCATACAGCACAATTTGTAGGCCAGCTCTGATCCGCAGTCTGTGCTGACGGGGAATAGCCCTGAGGTACCGAGCCAGACTGCGTCCAAATGCCTCCTCCCCATCATCATGGGCAACAGTGGACAAGTAGTCAAGAACTCCTCTGTCCACCTGCCTGTTATGTTAGGTAGCTGAGGAGGACAGGAACAACAGCAGGGCAGCCGAACACCTGAGATGTTTGTAACTAATGGGTTGCAGAAACCTGAACTAAACACACAACTACAGGTAGCCGTGGAGCGTTCCTACGTTGATCCTAGACGCCTCGTCACAGCCTGAGAGCTAGCTATGCCTAAAGATAGAAACAGGAAAGCTAACTGCCCCGGAGTAGAGCCCCAAAGGAATAGGCAGCCCCCAAACATATAATGGCGGTTAGACAAGATGAAAACACAAACGCAGGCAGGAAACAGATTGAGCAAACGCTGGGGCCACAAGCTGACTAAATAGGAAAGGACAGGAGAGATTACTTTCTGCAACCCAGAAAACCCTATAAAAATCCAACAATTCTGATTACAAAAATACTGAGATCACACGATCTCGCCACCCACTAAATCAGATCTCAGTGTGAACAAAACCAAGCTGCAGCCGCTGAAAAAGCAGGAAAAAGCAAATGAAAAAACAACAGTGGCTACAGACAAACTGTGAGAAGCTCAGGCCCCAGGAGGTGACCTGGCTGTCCTCCACAAATGTGCAGAAAAAACACGGATTTTGGTAAAGACTTACCTGTAAAATCCTTTTCAGCGAAGGAAGGAAGAGAGACACAGTATTCATTACTGATGGGTAGGCGGAGCCCCAGATCAGGATGTTACCTCAGATCAAAAGAGTGATGACTGGCTGGCCCCTCCAGCTCGGGCTCCTCCTACTCAGCTCCAGTCGTACCAAAGCTTTTAGGAAAAGAGCCAAGATCACCAGCGGAGCAACATAACCCCTTCTGAAGGAACTTCAGAGAAAAAACACAAGGATACAGGTTATGCATGCAAAGAAAGCCAAAAACCACAGAGTTCCAGGTACTACTCACGGAACCTGACTACTGCGATGAGCTGGCGATGCTGGAACAGAGCCTTAGCGCGCTGACCTCAGCCCAGATAATCGCTATCAGATAAGGGTCGCGCTGCATCTGAAAACATCAACACACTTCTGCCGTGGGAGGGTGCTGTGTCTCTCTTCCTTCCTTCGCTGAAAAGGATTTTACAGGTAAGTCTTTACCAAAATCCGTGTTTCAGCTGCAGATGAAGGAAGAGAGCCACAGTATTCATTACTGATGGGACGTCCCAAAGCAGTTCAAAAATAAGGGTGGGAAAAAAACCAACAAAAGGCAGAAACCCAACAACCTTAACAACAAAGCGCAACCAGCGCTAAACACAAGTTCATCCAGAACTTTAAACTACAGCTGCCTGCAGGACCCTACGTCCGAGGGCTGCATCAGCGGAAGCACTGACGTCCACTTTATAAAACCTTGTAAACGTGTGGACAGAGCGCCAAGTCGCCGCTCGGCAAAGCTGCACTGCCTAAGCACCTTGATGAAAAGCCCACGATGAAGCCACAGCTCTCGTGGAATGGGCTCGAATCTTAATCGGGCAAGATTCACCCCGAAGACGGTAAGCTTCCAAAATAGCTGACCGGATCCAACGAGCTATAGAACCCTTGGAAGCTCGTTGACCACGCCGACGACCTGCCGGAACCACAAACAGGGAGTCCGTCTTACGAAAACCTTGAGTAATAGATAGATAAAACTTCAAGGCCCGCACTAAATCCAATGTGTGTAAATCTCGCTCTTTCGTATTCTTCGGATCCGGACAGAGTGAAGGCAACACAATATCCTGGTTAACATGAAATTGTGACACCACTTTAGGCAAAAAATCACCCCGAGTGCGAAGCACTACACGATCCGGAAAAAACTCCAGAAAAGGAGGCGAACAAGAAAGAGCTGCCAATTCAGAAACTCTCCTCAAGGAAGTGACTGCAACAAGGAAAGCCACCTTCCAAGAAAGTAAAGAAAGGCTAGCAGAAACCATAGGTTCAAAAGGTTTATGCTGAAGAGCCTCCAAAACAAGGTTGAGCCGCCAAGGAGACACGGGTGCCTTCCGCGGCGGAAACTTACGAGAGATACCTCGGAAAAAGGAGAGCACGTCTCTATTCGAAGCAATGGTTCTCCGGAACAATAAGGACAGAGCAGAAATCTGACCTTTCAGAGTGCTAACTGCCAAACCCTTGTCCAGCCCGTACTGTAAAAAGGCCAACAAATTGGGAATGGAAAAAATCCTCGGGTTCCTCGAAGAACCCGAACACCACGAAAAGAAGGCCTCCCAAGTCTTGTGATAAATCCTAGTAGTAGCCGGACATCTTGCAGCACGAAGGGTAGCAATGACCTCGGCTGAAAAACCTCTACGGGTCAAGATTTCGGTCTCAAGAGCCACGCCGTCAAACGCAGGGACATCAAGTCCGGATGACAAACGGGCCCCTGAGTCAACAAGTCCGGTTGAAGAGGGAGTGGAAACGGAGGTGCCGCCAACAGCGACATTATTGTCGAGAACCACACCCTTCTTGGCCAGTCTGGAGCTATCAGAATAGCTGGAATTCTCTCTAGTCTGATCCGACGCAGCACTAGAGGAAGTAAGGATATCAGCGGGAATACATAGATCAGCTCGAACTGATCCCACTGAGCCACTAGAGCATCCACCGCCACCGCCTTCGGGTCCTTGTACCTGGACATGAATGTCGGTAACTTGGCATTGGACCTGGATGCCATCAAATCCACTTGGGGGGTTCCCCAGCGAGAGCACAGTAGTGCAAAGACTTCCGGGTGGAGGCTCCATTCCCCGGGATCCATCCTTCTGCGACTGAGAAAGTCCGCTGTAATATTCTGAACCCCTGGAATGTGAATCGCCGAAATGGCTGGTACATTGGCCTCTGCCCAAATCAGAATTCGGGACACCTCTACCATGAGTCTGGAACTCCTTGTCCCACCTTGGTGATTGATATACGCGACAGCCGTCGCATTGTCTGTCTGCACACGGACTGGCAGACCGCTCAAAGGGACCGTCCAATGTTGGAGGCAAAGGAAAATCGCCCTCAATTCCAGGATGTTGATCGGAAGCACAGACTCTTCCGGTGACCATACCCCCTGAATCCAGAGATTGTTCCAAACACCCCCCCAGCCCGTCAGGCTGGCATCGGTGGTTATGACTGACCACTTCAGAGGGAGGAAAGACTTCCCCAGGGAGAATGCCCCTGGACGTAACCACCATTCTAGAGAATCCCGCACCGCGCGAGAAATGGTGACACTGCAATCCAGCGATTGCGACTGATTCCATCGACTCAAGATGAACCTTTGAAGAGTCCTGGAGTGGAACTGGGCAAAAGGAATTGCCTCCATGGACGCCACCATCAGTCCCAGAAGACGCATACACTTCCGTAGGGACATTGCCGTTGAGGATATCATAATCTGTACATGTCGAAGAAGACATGACTGTTTGTCTGGTGGTAGGGAAACTACCGACCGAAACGTGTCGAGATGCATTCCCAAAAAGAGAATTGTCCTCGATGGTTCCAGGGACGACTTCTCCCAATTGACCAGCCAACCGAAGTCTTTCAGAAACTGAAGAGACAAATCCCGAGCCGTCAACGCCTCCTCCTCCGAGGAAGCCACGATCAAAAGATCGTCCAGATAAGGGAGAATCGTAATCCCCTGTCTTCGAAGGAGTGCCATGAGGGGCGCCAGAATTTTTGTAAAGACCCTTGGCGCTGAGGCTAAGCCGAACGGCAGAGCCACGAACTGGTAATGATTCTGACCTATGGCAAATCGAAGAAAGCGCTGATGAGCCTTTCCGATGGGAATATGCAAATAGGCGTCGCGAATGTCGATTGACACCAGAAAATCGTTCTGTGACAGAGCTGCCACAACGGAACGAAGCGACTCCATGCGAAATTTCCGGGCATGGACATGCCGGTTTAATCGCTTGAGATCCAGAATCGGGCGAAATTTGTTCTCCTTTTTGGGAACTATAAAAAGGTTGGAATAAAAACCTTTCCTCGGTCCTCTGACGGAACCGGTATCACTACACCCTTTTGTAGTAGCGATTCGACCTCTCGCTGTAGAGCGACAACAAGCTCGGGTTCCGACGGAACGCGAGATTGACAAAAAACATTTGGGGGTTGAGAAGCAAACTCTATGAAATAGCCTGCCGACACTATCCGCGTTACCCAGGAATCTGGAACGCGAGCCATCCAAGTCTCCTTGAAAAGAAGCAGGCGACCCCCCACTCGAGAATCCTCGAGTGGACCCCTGGCGTCAATCCGACTTTGCGGGTTTCTTGTCAAGTTCCCGCTTGTTCTGGCGGAAACTCTGCTTCCAGGGAGTACGAGTTTTCTGAGAGGATTTCTTTCCTGAGAAAGAAGGACGACCCGATCCCCACGAGGAGTGACTAGATCGTCCTCGGCCCCGAAAGGACCGCCGACCACTATAAACACCAGGCTTACTGGACACCGAGGCCATGGCCCTTCGCTGTGGTAATGCTGATTCCTTCGCCTTAGCCTTGGAAATCAGCTCTGTGAGGTCGGATCCAAAAAGATGGCCACCCTTGTAAGGTAAGGCCAACAACCCTTGTTTGGAAACTGCGTCCCCGGCCCACTGTCTGAGCCATAAAGCTCTTCTGACTGTGACCGCTGAAGCTTGCGCTTTGGCCAGCAGAGATGCCGTATCCAGACCGGCATCAAAGATATAACAGGCTGCCGTTTCTAACCATTCACAAGTTTCCCGTATCTCAGATAACGGAGATTCATTTTGCAACTCCGTCTTCAGACGTGCCAACCAGCTTAGAGAAGCTCTAGCAGCACACATGGATCCTAGCACTGCTCGAAATCCATGACCCGCAGCCTCATAGCTTGCTTTTGCCGCCAATTCTGCCTTTCTATCCAAAGGCTCCTGTAAGCTCGCTTTTCCCTTAATAGGGAGTAGAGAGGATTTACTAAGCTGAGACAAAGACACATCCACTTCAGGAGCAGAAGTCCAATTAGCCTTTAACTCCGTAGAGCAAGGATAAAGTGTATCAAAGAAATGCGTTCCATGAAAACGCTTATCTGGACATAGACGTTCCTCCTCTATTACACCATTAAGCTCGTCCAGAGCTGGCAATGTTGTGCGCGAAGCACGGGACTCCTGGAACATGCGTGCTGATTTACCAGGACGACTAGTTACCTCCTCCGGTAACTGTAGTATATCTCTCATGGCTTCAATTAATGCCTCCGTACGCTTCGTCATAGAGGAACGCCCCTGCGGCTCGTCCGCATCTGAATCGGATATTTCTCCATCCGAATTTAAAGGGGAACTCTGCCCAATATCAGATACATCTGACTCGCTCCGTGTAGAGGCCGGTAACGGCCTGCGTCGCTTCCTCTGAGAGGAATTAGCAGACACATATTGACCTAAAAGGTCAGATAAGTTATTAATCGATCGAGCGATATCATCCAATTTTCCACCGCTGTCGACCGCAGCGCTAGACGCTGTGGAGGTCTGCGTATCTGATTGCCGCAATGGCACTGGGACGTGATCCGCGGCATCTGAACTCTGTTCAGACATGTCTCACCTGTATGAGCAGGTCAAAGCGGTAATACCAGCAAAAAACTATGCGGTTTTTTTTTTTTTTTTTTTTTTCAAACGCTGAAGGGTTAACGCTCCACCAAGCAGAGTTACCCCAGCGGTATTCAGTCAGCAAATTTAGCTGGTAGAAATAACCCTCAAAGGGTTAATATTGCAAACTCACCAAAATATATATATATTTGTGAGCCCCAGCCAATTTTTATGTCTCTGATGAGACTGCAGCTGCAGGATAGCGATCGCTGCGCTGCGGGGTGAGGAATCCGCACTCACCCAGCTGGCCGTGGTGTCTATATGAGGAGAGGAGCGGTCCGAGGAGCCCAGGAGCCTGAGTAATGGCCGCCACAGTGAGGGGGTCGCAGGAGAAAAGCCAGAGCGCGCGTCTTCCTGCTCAAAAGACCGGGATAGATAGGCCACGCCCCCTGCTAGCTCAAATAATGAGCGCGAACTCTCCCCGCTCCTGCTCCCTCTCTGTCCTGCAGCTATCTGCCTGCGGACAAAAAATCACCACATCTTCTTGTAACAGCGCTGTCACAGCAGCGCTGAAGCATACTGACATTACATGTAGTAGCGCTGTCACAGCAGCGCTGAAGCATACTGACATTACATGTAGTAGCGCTGTCACAGCAGCGCTGAAGCATACTGACATTACATGTAGTAGCGCTGTCACAGCAGCGCTGAAGCATACTGACATTACATGTAGTAGCGCTGTCACAGCAGCGCTGAAGCATACTGACATACATGTAGTAACGCTGTCACAGCAGCGCTGAAGCATACTGACATTAGTAATAGCGCTGCTCATTCAGACGCTAAAGCACTCACACATAATTATTATTAAAATTTGTGTGGAGTACTCACCAGCCAAGGCGCCACAGGGACCCTCAGGGGTTTCTGGCGCAGTGCCCATGCTTCCCCCAGGGCGAAGAACGCAGTGACCGCACGTGTGGTTTGCGTTCCCGCCAGAGAAGCTCTCCTCATCCCCCAGGGCCGGCAAGGATTCTGCAGGGACTTTGAGTAAATACAGATCCGCCAAGGGAGAGGTTGGGGTACAGCAGCGCTGATACCCCTGAGACCTCTAGACCAACTAGTGATCCAAGTCTCCTGTCCGAATATTAAAATAATAAAATCTTCTGAGGAGCTGCATTAGCAGCGACCATCCTCTGGACCTCAAATCTTAGACTGGAGCTGAGTAGGAGGAGCCCGAGCTGGAGGGGCCAGCCAGTCATCACTCTTTTGATCTGAGGTAACATCCTGATCTGGGGCTCCGCCTACCCATCAGTAATGAATACTGTGGCTCTCTTCCTTCATCTGCAGCTGAAAATGCAAATAGCAAGCACAAAAAGAAAAGCAGAAAATATCTTATCTGAAAGCAGCAGATGCAGGCAAGACACCAGCAAACTTCCAAATGAACCAGGAACCACAATTGAGACCAAAACAATTGATCACCGGCGACCATCATGGGAGGGAACCTCCCTTATATCAGTCCAGTCCGTGATCCCAGATTGCCATTCCCCCTGGAAGGTTCAGTACTGTCTGTAACCACCAGAGGGAGCCTCTGCTCATTCACAACACCTGCCTCCTTGTGGCAGAACCAACTCCTCTTCTACGCCTGGCTCGCCGTGACACAACTGCAGGAGGCGAAGCCACATCCTGTGGCCTATCAGGGCTGCTGCTGAGGGGAGGGTCTTGGGACTCTTGAGGCAAGCTCTCTGACTCCACTGCTGGTGGTGGTGATGCTGCTGCTGCGCTTGCTGACGAGGACGGTCCAGCCTCCTCAACATCCCCCACGGGGTCAATCACTGCCTCAGAGTCAGAAGCTGGCTCTCTCTCCGTAAGGTTTGACTCCGTGCTAGAGATTAAAAAATTTTGTTTAAAATTGTATCAAAAAAATAGGAATAGACTTTCTACAGACATTAACTTACGGTCGCACATCCATAGCTGATGCAAGAAAATTAAGTCTATCATAATAGACATATTTGTGTTTACTGGTTGCTGCTGCCCCACTGCGCCCCCTCAGCTGTCTCTCTCGCCTGTAGCAGTCTCTACAGCTGCGCCAACGCCTTGTGACATCTGCCACTGAAAAAATAAGGCAAAAAAATATATATACTTATCTGCCCTTGTAATTTACTAAAAACAACTACCGTACACCAGCAATATTATATTTGTTTGCCGTGTTATGTGTACACAACACTACAAATTGTATGTAGCTAAGCTAACAACATCACATTAGAAGGGTTCATACAAACAAAGCTCTATGAGATGTGTCACAATAATTACCATTAATTTGTGACAGAGCGATGGCATTAACAAAAGGGACACACATTAAGTACATCACCTACACATTTATTGCGTATGCAAACATTTTAAAGCTTAAGTAGGCGACCATTACAGTTGGATGTAAATATTATAATGTGGTTGGTGTACTCACATAGCACTGGGGGTTTGAACAGTGATAACTGTTGTATTGGCAATATATTTTTTTCATATATAAGGGTAGAGGGACATTATAAGACATTGTTGTTGGTACATAGAGTAGTCATACAGTATTGTAAGCGTTTTCATTATGTTACTTACTGATGCGTTCTTGGTCCTCCCTAGACCTGTCGCCAAAATCCGGGAACATCTGTACACATATTCTCCGCCAAGCCGCGTCCTTCCGTGACCTGTTGGAATAGTTGGGATCCCGCTGGTCCCAAAGTTCTGGTCTCTCCTGGACCAGAACTATCAACATTTCCACATTGATGTGACTGGCCATGGTTCTGGACTCCGTGGAGGCGGTTTCCTGTTTGGGTTTGAATTTTCGTAGCCTAATTAGCATGTCAGCCCTTCCTGGCAATTATCCTGATGCAATTTCCTGGCACCTGGAATAGTGGTGCGATTAAATCGCAAGTCACACGTGCGGTCCGTTTGTAATCCGATTTTTCATCGCTCCCATAGACTTGCATTGGCGATAGTCGACCCACAATCGGTGACAATCGCAGCATGCTGCGATTGCACTCGGACGTTTAAAACGGACCACAAAAAATCTGATACTGGGAGCTGCTCCATAGATTAACATAGGTCCGACTGCAATGCGATATTTCATCGCATTGCAGTTGTCTGATTTTGTAGCCAGTGTGACGCCGGCCTTACAATGATACCTTGGTTGATGAAATCCGTTTTGTGGTTCTTTTTTAATCTTTATTTTCAGTTTTGAGTTAATGATATGCTCTTGCTCTGGGGCAGTCTATGGGGGGTCTTCATGTGGTGCTCTGATTAGGTATTCATAATGCAGACTGCTAACAGGTTACTGATCCCTCATATACCTACATAATGAATATTTGTACACTACAGTTCAAAAGTTTGGGCTTCGAAATTTCCTTATTTTTTAAAGAAAAGAACAGTTTTTTTCCAATGAAGCTAACATTAAATGATTCAGAATTACACTCTATACATTGTTAATGTGGTAAATTACTATTCTAGCTGCAAACGTCTGGTTTGTAATGCAATATCTCCACAGGTGTTTAGAGGCCCATTTCCAACAACCATCACTCCAGTGTTTCTTGTGGTACTTTGTGTTTGCTAACTGTGTAAGAAGATCTAATGGATGGTTAGAATACCCTTGAAAACCCTTGTGCAAGTATGTTAGCACAGCTGAAAACAGTCTGGCTGATTAGAGAAGCTATAACCCTGACCTTCCTTTGAGCTATTTGAGAATCTTATTATTTCAAATAAAAATCTTTTTTTCGAACCTTGTCAATGTCTGGACTAGATTTTAAATTCATTTGGCAACTCATTTGATTAATAAAAGTATGAGTTTTCATGGAAAACACAAAATTGTCTGGGTGACCCCAAAATTTTGAACAGTAGTGTACATACTGAAAAAAAAACCTTCTGCAGGCAGAACAACCAGAATGAAATCCTTTTAATTTAAAGAAAGACTCCTTTATTTGAAATAAACACTCCCCACCCTCTTTTACCTATTAGTGTAAAATTAAAAATAAAAAAACATTCCTCACCTGTCCAACGATAATCCATTTGTCCCATACTGTAATCCATCTCTCTTTCATCTGGATGCCTTGCTGAATGGTGGCATGACGCGACCGTTCAACCTGGCATCCAGGAGAAACTGAGTGTCAGAGCGCAGCTTCAGTGACGTCATTGAGATTACTGTAGGTCACTGAAGCTGCGGTTCCCACTGGCAGCTCAATGAGAGTGGCCCAATGAACTGCGGTGATCTCAATAAGATCAACACTAACACCGTGAGAACTTTCTTATGGAGCTACCGGTGACGTCATGAAGATTACCGCAGTTCATCAGCCTGCTCACACTGAACTGAGCGTGGGAACAGCTGGCTGTGATTGGAAGTAACCTCTGTTGTGAATGGGTTTGAGATGAGTTCTGAGCAGAGGCTCCCTCTGGTGGTTACAAGCGGTGCTAGTGAAGATTGTGAGGACTGGGAATCAGGTGTTACTGACTGGTCTTATATAAGGGAGTCATTTTCCCATCAGGGTTGCCGGTGATCAATTGTTCTTGTCTGAATCCTTCATTCCAGTTTCCCTTGTAGCCTGCTGTGTCGTGTCTGCATCTCCTGCTATCAGATAAGACTTTTTCTTCTTTTGTGTTTGTGCTATATTTTTGCATTTTGTCCTGCACTTCTTTGGGGGCCTTCAGGGTCCCCTCCGGGGGCTTCTGCCCTCTCAGTTTAGTTCAGCCACTGAGTTTTGTTCTTTTGCTTTTTCCAGTTTTTTCAGTGGCTGCTGTTTTGATTTTGTTACACCAGAGAGCTAATTTAGGTGGTAGAGGTCGTGTGATCTCAGGTGATTTTGAAATTAGTAGAGTTGGCGCTTTTCAGGGTTTTCTGGGATTGCATTAAGTACCCTTCCTATCCTTTTCTATTTAGTTAGTTTGGGCCCCAGCGTTTGCTCATACTATTTTCTTTCTGTGTCAGTATTTCCTCTTGTCTAACCGCCATTACATGTTTGGGGGCTTTCTATTATCTTTGGGGTTCTGCTCCGGGGCAGATAGCTTTCCTATTTCTATCTTTAGGTGTAGTTAGTTTCTCAGGCTGTGACGAGGCGTCTAGGACCAACGTAGGAACGCTCCACGGCTGCCTCTAGTTGTGGTGGTTAGTCAGGGTACTGCAATCTCATAGATTCCAACTGCTCTGGTGTATTGCCTTTTTTACCTGCACTCCTCAGCTACCGAAACATAACAGTATCACCGGCCATAAAAATTGAAAATTGTATTTACTCACAGAAGGAAAAAAAAAAAAAAAAAATATTGTGAATGAAAAAAGGTTGTCAGAGTTGTCAGAGATATTTTTCTGTTTGTTGCATTTTTTTTTTTCCTCTGTATCTCTGGGTGCTGGGGAGGATCTTTTCTCCCAATGGAGTTTGCACAGTTGTCTGGCCGTGTGGATCAGCTTGCCACTGAGGTTCAGAGTATTGCTGCATATCTTGCTAGGTTGCCTGTTGTGGAACCTAGGATCCCCATGCCAGATTTGTTTTTAGGGGATCGAGCTAAGTTTCAGAATTTCAAAAATAATTGTAAATTGTTTTTTGCCTTAAAATCTAAGTCCTCAGGAAACGCAGCGCAGCAGGTTCAAATTATCATCTCTCTCCTGCGCGGCGATCCTCAGGATTGGGCTTTTTCCCTGATACCTGGGGATCCTGTTTTGAGTGATGTTGATGCGTTTTTTCAGGCTTTGGGGTTATTGTACGATGAGCCTAATGTCACTGATCAAGCTGAAAAAGCCTTGTTGGCATTAAATCAGGGGCTTGATGACGCTGAGTTATACTGTCAGAGATTCCGTAGGTGGGCAGTCCTGACCAAATGGAATGACGACGCTTTGGCGGCCCTTTTCCGGAAGGGTCTGTCAGATAATGTAAAGGATGTTATGGTGGGAATTCCCTGTCCCCTCTGGTCTCAATGATTCTATGTCATTAGCGATTCAAATTGACAGACGTTTGCGTGAGCGGAGAAGTATGCGTGGAATGGTGTTGCCTTGTGAACCAGCTTCTGAACCCATGCAGTGTGATAGAGTGGTGTCTGGGGCACAGCGTCATGAGTTTCGAAAGCGCAATGGGTTATGTTTCTACTGTGGTGATGCCTCTCATGCTATTTCAGTCTGCCCTAAGCGGGGAAGACGTTTTGCACGCTCAGTTGTCTTGGGTAGTGTTCAGACTAAGTTTTTATTAACTGTCACTCTGATATGCTCTCTGTCCTCATTTTCTGCTCAGGCTTTCATTGATTCTGGAGCAGCTATTAACCTGATGGATTATGATTTTGCTAAACGTTGTGGGTTTCCCTTGATACCCCTACAGAAGTCTATTCCCCTACTGGGGATCGATTCTACCCCTTTGGCTGAGAATAAACCCCAGTTTTCTACTCAGGTGATAATGAGGGTTGAACCTGATCACCAGGAGTGCTGCAAATTTTTGGTTCTATATAATCTGCATGACATTATCGTGCTGGGTTTCCCTTGGTTACAGTCTCATAATCCTGTTTTGGATTGGAAATCTGTGTCTGTAACCAGTTGGGGCTGCCAATGTGTTAATACCAACACTCCTGTTTTTTCTGCCTCCCCCCAGGCTCAGGATGTTCCTGACTTTTTGTTTGATTTTTCTGATGTGTTTAGCGAAAGTAAATCTGCATCCTTGCCTCCCCATAGGAGCTATGACTGCGCTATTGAATTAGTGCCGGGTAGTAAATTCCCTAAAGGTCGCCTTTTTAACTTGTCTGTACCTGAACATGACGCTATGCGGTCTTATATCAAGGAATCATTGGAGAAGGGTCATATCAGACCATCCTCTTCACCCTTAGGTGCCGGTTTTTTCTTTGTGGCCAAAAAAGATGGTTCATTAAGGCCGTGTATTGATTATCGTCTCTTGAACAATATTACTGTGAAATATCAATACCCGTTACCCTTGATTTCTGACCTGTTTTCCAGGGTGAAAAACGCTACTTGGTTTACCAAGCTTGACCTCAGGGGGGCGTATAACCTTATTCGCATTAAGCACGGGGATGAATGGAAGACGGCATTCAATACCCCTGAAGGGCATTTTGAGTACCTAGTGATGCCCTTTGGGCTCACTAATGCTCCTTCCGTCTTCCAGTCCTTCATGAATGACATTTTCAGGGATTTTGTGGACAAATTTCTGATTGTTTATTTGGATGATATCTTGATTTTTTCTAATGACTGGGACTCTCATGTGAAACATGTTCGAACTGTATTCCAGATTTTGAGAGAGAATGCTCTGTATGTGAAGGGATCAAAGTGTCTTTTTGGCGTACAGAGGATCTCATTTCTGGGATTCATTTTGTCCCCATCTGTTATTGAAATGGACCCGGTCAAGGTTCAGGCCATCTGTGATTGGGTCCAACCTACTTCATTAAAGGCTCTTCAGAGATTTTTGGGTTTTGCCAATTTTTATCGTAAATTTATTGGTAATTTCTCGGTTATTGTTAAACCATTAACTGATTTGACCAGAAAGGGTTCTGATGTGGTGAATTGGCCTCCTGAGGCAGTCTCTGCATTTCAGGAACTTAAGCAGAGATTCACTTCTGCTCCTGTTCTACGGCAGCCTGATGTTTCTCTGTCATTTCAGGTGGAGGTTGATGCCTCTGAAATTGGGGCAGGTGCCGTTTTGTCCCAAAAAGATCCAGAGACCTCTAAAAATAACCCTTGTGCCTTTTTCTCTCGAAAATTTTCTCCTACTGAACGTAATTATGACGTGGGTAATCGGGAGTTATTGGCCATGAAGTGGGCTTTTGAAGAGTGGAGACATTGGCTGGAGGGAGCCAAACATCAGGTGGTGGTCCTTACGGACCATAAGAATCTGGTCTATCTGGAATCTGCCAGGCGACTCAATCCTAGACAGGCCAGGTGGGCCTTGTTTTTCACACGTTTTAATTTTGTGGTTTCCTTTCTTCCTGGCACTAAGAATGTTAAGGCGGATGCCCTCTCGAGGAGTTTCCTTGCGGACTCTCCTGAGTTATCTGATCCTTCTGTTATTTTGAAAGAGGGTGTAGTTCTTTCCGCCATCTCGCCCAATTTGAGACTTGCTCTGGAGGGGTGTCAGGAGGATAGGCCCGAGCGCTGCCCTGTTGGAAAATTGTTTGTCCCGGACCAATGGAAAAAGAGTGTGATGTCTGAGATTCATTGTTCCGCATTGGCTGGGCATCCCGGAATTTTTGGTACCAGAGACTTGGTTAGTCGGTCCTTTTGGTGGCCTACCTTGTCTCGTGATGTCAGGGAATTTGTGCAGTCCTGCGGGACTTGCTCTCGCTCCAAGCCTTGCTCTCGCTCTAGTGGTTTGTTGATGCCATTGCCTGTGCCCAAGAGACCATGGACCCATATCTCTATGGATTTCATTTCCGATCTTCCTGTTTCTCAGAGAATGACCACCATCTGGGTAATTTGTGATAGGTTTTCCAAGATGATGCATCTTGTGCCATTGCCTAGGTTGCCTTCCTCCTCTGAATTGGTGCCGTTGTTCCTTCAGCACGTGGTTCGTTTACACGGCATTCCTGAGAACATTGTGTCTGACAGAGGAGTCCAGTTTGTTTCCAGATTTTGGAGGACTTTTTGTTCTAAACTGGGTGTTCTATTGTCTTTCTCCTCGGCATTTCATCCTCAGACCAATGGTCAAACTGAGAGAACAAACCAGACATTGGAGACTTATCTAAGATGCTTTGTGTCTGCTGATCAGGATGACTGGGTCTCTTTTTTGCCTTTGGCTGAGTTTGCTCTTAATAATAGGGCTAGCTCTGCCACTTTGATGTCTCCGTTTTTCTGTAATTCTGGGTTTCACCCTCGATTTTCTTCGGGACAGACGGAGGCTTCTGTCTGTCCAGGTGTTGACTCTGTTGTGGAGCGTATGCAACAGATTTGGGACCAGGTAGTGGAGAGGTTGTCCCTCTCTCAGGAGAAGGCCCAGCGGTTTGCTAACCGGCATAGGACTGATGGTCCTCGGTTTAAAGTGGGGGACTTGGTCTGGTTGTCCTCAAGGAATATTCCTATGAGAGTAGCATCTCCTAAATTTAAGCCTAGGTTCATTGGACCTTATAAGATCATGGAGATTATTAATCCTGTTTCTTTTCGTTTGCTTCTTCCAGGGACATTTAAGATCCATAACGTGTTCCACAAGTCCTTGTTGAAGAGGTTTGTTGAGCCAGTGGTTCCTGCTGCTGTGCCTCCTGACCCTGTTTTGGTTGAGGGCAATCTGGAGTATGTGGTTGAGAAAATATTGGATTCTCGTTTTTCTAGACGGAAACTCCAGTATTTGGTTAAATGGAGAGGTTATGGTCAGGAGGACAATTCTTGGGTGTTTGCTTCGGACATCCATGCTGGGAGACTTATCCGTGCGTATCATAGAACTCATCCTGACCGACCTGGTTGCTCAAATGAGGGTTCGGTGACCCCTCCTCAAGGGGGGGGTACTGTTGTGAATGGGTTTGAGATGAGTTCTGAGCAGAGGCTCCCTCTGGTGGTTACAAGCGGTGCTAGTGAAGATTGTGAGGACTGGGAATCAGGTGTTACTGACTGGTCTTATATAAGGGAGTCATTTTCCCATCAGGGTTGCCGGTGATCAATTGTTCTTGTCTGAATCCTTCATTCCAGTTTCCCTTGTAGCCTGCTGTGTCGTGTCTGCATCTCCTGCTATCAGATAAGACTTTTTCTTCTTTTGTGTTTATGCTATATTTTTGCATTTTGTCCTGCACTTCTTTGGGGGCCTTCAGGGTCCCCTCCGGGGGCTTCTGCCCTCTCAGTTTAGTTCAGCCACTGAGTTTTGTTCTTTTGCTTTTCCCAGTTTTCAGTGCTGCTGTTTTGATTTTGTTACACCAGAGAGCTAATTTAGGTGGTAGAGGTCGTGTGATCTCAGGTGATTTTGAAATTAGTAGAGTTGGCGCTTTTCAGGGTTTTCTGGGATTGCAGTAAGTACCCTTCCTATCCTTTTCTATTTAGTTAGTTTGGGCCCCAGCGTTTGCTCATACTATTTTCTTTCTGTGTCAGTATTTCCTCTTGTCTAACCGCCATTACATGTTTGGGGGCTTTCTATTATCTTTGGGGTTCTGCTCCGGGGCAGATAGCTTTCCTATTTCTATCTTTAGGTGTAGTTAGTTTCTCAGGCTGTGACGAGGCGTCTAGGACCAACGTAGGAACGCTCCACGGCTGCCTCTAGTTGTGGTGGTTAGTCAGGGTACTGCAATCTCATAGATTCCAACTGCTCTGGTGTATTGCCTTTTTTACCTGCACTCCTCAGCTACCGAAACATAACAAACCTCTATGATGTCACTGCTCGTCACTGAAGCTGCACCCCAAGCTCAGCTCCGTGTTTCCTGGATTCATGGCTGAGCGATTGCATCATGCCACCGCTCAGTCATGTAATCCAGATGTAGCAGAGATGGACTTCTTCATTAGACAAATGGATTGTCGTCGGGCAGCTGTAGAATGTTTTTTTTCTTAATTTTAATTTTTACAGTACTAAATGGGAAAATGAGGGTGGGGTGTGTATACAGCTCTGGCAAAAATGAAGAGATCACTGCACAGTTTTATTAAAATCAGCTTCTCTACATGTCTGACAGCCATTCCATTCCAGTGTCAGTTGAATTCCAACCAGAGTACACCTCATTCTACTTAATGTGCTTCTGATTAGGTAGGTGATCAACTGAACCAAATCTGATTTAACGAAGTAAAGTATAAAAAAACACTGCTGTGGTGTTCACAATCCCCTTGCAATAGGACAAACTGAATGGCAAAACAAGTGATAGTAATATCCCAAAAGTAATAGGAATGAAAAAATAACTTAACCATGCCAAAGGAGTTGAAAAGAAAATTGTTGAGTGAGGAAAGAAGGGCTCAATTCTGTCTTTACTAGCAGAGGGATACAGTGAGCGTTATGTTGCCTCCATCCTTAAAATTTCTAAGACGCCAGTCCATTACAACAAGGTTAAGCAGCAGACATTGGGAACAACAAAGCTACAGACCGGCAGAGGGCTAAAACGACTCTCCACTGACCGGGATGACCGTCATCTTATTCGAATGTCACTCGGCAACCACAGGATGACATCAAGTGACCTACAAAAGGAATGGCAAATGGCAGCTGGAGTGAAGTGCACGGCAAGAACAGTTCGTAACAGGCTCCTAGAGGCAGGGCTCAAGTCATGTAAAGCTAGAAAAAAGCCTTTCATCAATGAGAAGCAAAGGAGAGCCAGGCTGAAGTTTGCCAAAGACCATAAGGATTGGACCATAGAGGACTGGAGTAAGGTAATCTTCTCTGATGAGTCTAATTTTCAGCTTTGCCCAACACCTGGTCGTCTAATGGTTAGACGTAGACCTGGAGAGGTGTACAAGCCACAGTGTCTTGCATCCAGTGTGAAATTTGGTGGAGGATCGGTGATGATCTGGGGATGCTTCAGCAAGACTGGAATTGAGCAGGTTAATCTTTGCGAAAGACATATGAATCAAGCTGCATACAAGGTTATCCTAGAAAACAGTTGATTCCTTCTGCTCAGGCAATGTTCCTCAACTCTGAGGACTGTTTTTTCCAGCAGGACAATGCGCCAAGCCACACAGCTAGATCAATGTGTAGATGAAGAACCACCACATCAAATCCCTGTCATGGTCAGCCCAATCTCCAGACCTGAATCCCATTGAAAACTTATGGAAAGTAATCAAGGTGAAGATGGATAGTCACAAGCCATCAAAGAACTGCTTAATTTTTGTACCAGGAGTGGCATAAGGTCACCCGAAAGACTGGTTGAAAGCATACTAAGACGCATGAAAGCTGTGATTAAAAATCATGGTTATTCCACAAAATACTGATTTCTGAACTCTTCCTGAGTTAAAACAATAGTATTGTTGTTTCTATTATGAACTTGTTTTCTTAGCATTATTTGAGGTCTGCAACACTGTTTTTTTGACCATTTCTCATTTTATGAAAATACAAAATTTATTGCTTGTAAATTCGGAGACATGTCAGTAGTTTATCGAATAAAAGAGTAATTTACATTTTACTAAAAAATATACCTATAAAGAGAAAAATCGTACAAAATGAAAATTTTGCAGTGGTTTCTTAATCTTTGCCAGAGCTGTATATTGCTCCATACAGTATAATGGGCCCCATATAATGCTCCTCCATACAGTATATAATTGGCCCCATAAATGTTCCTTCATACAATATATAATGGGCCCCATAGAATGCTCCTCCATACAGTATACAATAGGCCCCATATAATGCTCCTCCGTTCAGTATATAATAGGCCCCATATAATGCTCCTCCATACAGTATATAATAGGCCCCATATAATGCTCCTCCATTCAGTATATAATAGGCCCCATATAATGCTCCTCCATTCAGTATATAATAGGCCCCATATAATGCTCCTCCATTCAGTATATAAAAGGCCCCATATAATGCTCCTTCATTCAGTATATAATGGACCCCATATAATTCTCCTCCTTACAGTATATAATAGACCCCATATAATGCGCCTCCATATAGTATATAATAGGCCCCATATAATGCTCCTCCATACAGTATATAATAGGCCCCATATAATGCTCCTTCATTCAGTATATAATGGACCCCATAAAATTCTCCTCCTTACAGTATATAATGGACCCCATATAATGCTCCTCCATATAGTATATAATAGGCCCCATATAATGCTCCTCCATACAGTATATAATAGGACAAATATAATGCTGCATACATACAGCTCTGGCAAAAACTAAGAGATCACTTTCAAATGTTCAGTTTGTCTGATTTTTCTCTTTAGGCTAGTTTCACATTTGCGTTTTTGTGCGCTGCGCATCATGCGCAAGTAGAAACGTATGCAGACGCAAGACCATGGTACGCAATGTTAAACATAGGTATGCATGAATGCTTGCGCAGATGCGCTGCGCACAAAAACGCTAATGTGAAACCAGCCTTAAACCAGTGTCTAGAAGACATGTTTACTTTTAAAACACATGCATACGCAAATGCAGGCGTACGCATGTCCATGCGCACGCCTGCGTTCCCATAGACTAATGCTTTGTTTTGACGCATTCCGTGCGCAAGCGAACGCAAGCGTTTTTTGATGCCCAAAAATGCAACATGTTGCGTCGGGCGCGTCTAGACGTATACCTTGAAAAAACGCATGTGCACGAAAACACAAACGTGTGCAAACACAAGACCATGCGCCCGCCATGTTCAACATAGGTACGCATGACACATGCGATCGGATGCGCAGCGCACAAAAACGCTAATGTGAAACCAGCCTTATATGTATATTTTTGAGTAAAATGTAAATTGCTCTTTTATTCTATAAACTACTGACAACATGTCTCAGAAGTTCCAAGCAATAAAATTTGTATTTATTTTCAGAAAATGAGAAATGGTCAAAATAACAAAAAAATGCAGTGCTTGCAGACCTCAAATAATGCTAAGAAAACAAGATCATAATCATTTAGACGCAACAATACTAATGTTTTAACTCAGGGAGAGTTCAGAAATCAAGATTTTGTGGAATAACCATGAATTTTAATCACAGCTTTCATGCATCTTGGCATGTTTTCCTGTTATGTTTTGGTAGCTGAGGAGAGCAGGCAAAAACGGCAATACACCAGAGAGGTTGGAATCTACTGGATTGCAGTACCCTGACTAACCACCACAACTAAAGGCAGCCGTGGAGCGTTCCTACGTTGGTCCTAGACGCCTCGTCACAGCCTGAGAGGCTAACTACACCTAAAGATAGAAAGAGGAAAGCTATCTGCCCCGGAGCAGATCCCCAAAGAACATAGGAAGCCCCCAAACATGTAATGGCGGTTAGACAAGAGGAAAACAGACACAGACAGAAAATAGTATGAGCAAACGCTGGGGCCCAATCTGCCTAGACAGAAAAGGATAGGAAGGATACTTACTGCAATTCCAAAAAACCCTAAAAAAAGACAACGCTACTAATTGCAAAAACACCTGAGATCACACGACCTCTACCACCTAAATTAGTTCTCTGGTGTAACAAAACGAAGCCGCAGCCACAGAAAAAACTGGAAAAGGCAAATGAACAAACAACAGTGGCTCCAGAGGAACCGAGAGGAGCCCAAGCCCCCCGGGGAGGGGAACCTGGCCAACCTCACAGAAATGCAGAGAAAAATGCAAATGGCAAGCACAAAAACAAAAAATATCTTATCTGAGAGCAGGAGAAGAGGCAAGACTCAGCAAGCTTCCAAGTGTTAGAGCTGAGCCAGCATTTCTTTTCAGAAGGCCTTGATTTCTGTCAGACAAGTTGATGCATACCAGAAGTCGAGATAAGATGTTCCTTCCTTTGAGACAATACATCCCCCTCTCGCCTGAGTTATGAAAAGACATCCTGTACTAGGAGCTAGGGGGGAGAACGGAGTTTCCAAGGTAAAACCAGTATTCTATGTATTTAGTGATAAGTTGTATAAACACCATATATGGTAATTCCGCTTCCTGCTTATGGGGTGTATATAAACCCCTTAGTTAGCAATAAAGAGTAGAGTTTATTGACGCATACTTTTGTCTGTGTCTTATTCTCTCTGGTACCACATTTCAAGGAGGAAAGGGTTAACGAGATAACAGTGACGACAGCCTGGTGCCCGAACAGGGACCTGAGTTATTCTACTCTGAGAAAGTCAGACCGATCCAGAGACGTGGGATGAACGGAGCTCTCTGTTGGTGATATACATACAGCACTGAGGTAAGAATACTTATTATATTCTACCTAAAATCTATATCACTGTATAGTGGACTCCCTCCTCCCCGAGCGGTCGGCTTTCCAGGTAATTCACAGGTGTTCCTGGCTCAGGTCCCTTTGAACCAGTAGACCTTCAGATTGATTGTCAGTCCTGCTTTTCCTCCTTTGAAAAATGACAGTATGGATCCGATGATTGTGTTGTGGTTTTGTCTTGGTGTTGGTGTGATCGGATTGTTTATTTGGTTGGCGTACAAATCTTGGAAAGCGAGCAGTGGAATGGTTCAGAAACCTTTGTGGCCCATTGTCTAAGTGACGGAATTGTCTTGGTGACAGAGTCTTGGTGACAGAATTGTCTAAGTGACAGGAGAATCTCTTCTAGGTGAGGAGATACAAAAATGGGGAACCAAAATGCCAAGGAAGGCATTACTGCCAGAGATTTAGTGGTAAACAGAGAGGGAAAGCAAGCGTTGGTAGGCATTGACAAAGTATTGTGTAAA
>JARQOD010000001.1:475558560-475581150 GCA_033576555.1 Oophaga sylvatica
AACCCATGCAGTGTGATAGAGTGGTGTCTGGGGCACAGCGTCATGAGTTTCGAAAGCGCAATGGGTTATGTTTCTACTGTGGTGATGCCTCTCATGCTATTTCAGTCTAAGCGGGGAAGACGTTTTGCACGCTCAGTTGTCTTGGGTAGTGTTCAGACTAAGTTTTTATTAACTGTCACTCTGATATGCTCTCTGTCCTCATTTTCTGCTCAGGCTTTCGTTAATTCTGGAGCAGCTATTAATCTGATGGATTATGATTTTGCTAAACGTTGTGGATTTCCCTTGATACCCCTACAGAAGTCTATTCCCCTACTGGGGATCGATTCTACCCCTTTGGCTGAGAATAAACCCCAGTTTTCTACTCAGGTGATAATGAGGGTTGAACCTGATCACCAGGAGTGCTGCAAATTTTTGGTTCTGTATAATCTGCATGACATTATCGTGCTGGGTTTTCCTTGGTTACAGTCTCATAATCCTGTTTTGGATTGGAAATCTGTGTCTGTAACCAGTTGGGCTGCCAATGTGTTAATACTAACACTCCTGTTTTTTCTGCCTCCCCCAGGCTCAGGATGTTCCTGACTTTTTGATTGATTTTTCTGATGTGTTTAGCGAAAGTAAATCTGCATCCTTGCCTCCCCATAGGAGCTATGACTGCGCTATTGAATTAGTGCCGGGTAGTAAATTCCCTAAAGGTCGCCTTTTTAACTTGTCTGTACCTGAACATGACGCTATGCGGTCTTATATCAAGGAATCATTGGAGAAGGGTCATATCAGACCATCCTCTTCACCCTTAGGTGCCGGTTTTTTCTTTGTGGCCAAAAAGGATGGTTCTTTAAGGCCGTGTATTGATTATCGTCTCTTGAACAATATTACTGTGAAATATCAATACCCGTTACCCTTGATTTCTGACCTGTTTTCCAGGGTGAAAAACGCTACTTGGTTTACCAAGCTTGACCTCAGGGGGGCGTATAACCTTATTCGCATTAAGCACGGGGATGAATGGAAGACGGCATTCAATACCCCTGAAGGGCATTTTGAGTACCTGGTGATGCCCTTTGGGCTCACTAATGCTCCTTCCGTCTTCCAGTCCTTCATGAATGACATTTTCAGGGATTTTGTGGACAAATTTCTGATTGTTTATTTGGATGATATCTTGATTTTTTCTAATGACTGGGACTCTCATGTGAAACATGTTCGAACTGTATTCCAGATTTTGAGAGAGAATGCTCTGTATGTGAAGGGATCAAAGTGTCTTTTTGGCGTACAGAGGATCTCATTTCTGGGATTCATTTTGTCCCCATCTGTTATTGAAATGGACCCGGTCAAGGTTCAGGCCATCTGTGATTGGGTCCAACCTACTTCATTAAAGGCTCTTCAGAGATTTTTGGGTTTTGCCAATTTTTATCGTAAATTTATTGGTAATTTCTCGGTTATTGTTAAACCATTAACTGATTTGACCAGAAAGGGTTCTGATGTGGTGAATTGGCCTCCTGAGGCAGTCTCTGCATTTCAGGAACTTAAGCAGAGATTCACTTCTGCTCCTGTTCTACGGCAGCCTGATGTTTCTCTGCCATTTCAGGTGGAGGTTGATGCCTCTGAAATTGGGGCAGGTGCCGTTTTGTCCCAAAAAGATCCAGAGACCTCTAAAAGTAACCCTTGTGCCTTTTTCTCTCGAAAATTTTCTCCTACTGAACGTAATTATGACGTGGGTAATCGGGAGTTATTGGCCATGAAGTGGGCTTTTGAAGAGTGGAGACATTGGCTGGAGGGAGCCAAACATCGGGTGGTGGTCCTTACGGACCATAAGAATCTGGTCTTTCTGGAATCTGCCAAGCGACTCAATCCTAGACAGGCCAGGTGGGCCTTGTTTTTCACACGTTTTAATTTTTGTGGTTTCCTTTCTTCTGGCACTAAGAATGTTAAGGCGGATGCCCTCTCGAGGAGTTTCCTTGCGGACTCTCCTGAGTTATCTGATCCTTCTGTTATTTTGAAAGAGGGTGTAGTTCTTTCCGCCATCTCGCCCAATTTGAGACTTGCTCTGGAGGGGTGTCAGGAGGATAGGCCCGAGTGCTGCCCTGTTGGAAAATTGTTTGTCCCGGACCAGTGGAAAAGAGTGTGATGTCTGAGATTCATTGTTCCGCGTTGGCTGGGCATCCCGGAATTTTTGGTACCAGAGACTTGGTTAGTCGGTCCTTTTGGTGGCCTACCTTGTCTCGTGATGTCAGGGAATTTGTGCAGTCCTGCGGGACTTGCTCTCGCTCCAAGCCTTGCTCTCGCTCTAGTGGTTTGTTGATGCCATTGCCTGTGCCCAAGAGACCATGGACCCATATCTCTATGGATTTCATTTCCGACCTTCCTGTTTCTCAGAGAATGACCACCATCTGGGTAATTTGTGATAGGTTTTCCAAGATGATACATCTTGTGCCATTAACTAAGTTGCCTTCCTCCTCTAAATTGGTGCCGTTGTTCCTTCAGCACGTGGTTCGTTTACACGGCATTCCTGAGAACATTGTGTCTGACAGAGGAGTCCAGTTTGTTTCCAGATTTTGGAGGACTTTTTGTTCTAAACTGGGTGTTCAATTGTCTTTCTCCTCGGCATTTCATCCTCAGACCAATGGTCAAACTGAGAGAACAAACCAGACATTGGAGACTTATCTAAGATGGTTTGTGTCTGCTGATCAGGATGACTGGGTCTCTTTTTTACCTTTGGCTGAGTTTGCTCTTAATAATAGGGCTAGCTCTGCTACTTTGATGTCTCCGTTTTTCTGTAATTCTGGGTTTCACCCTCGATTTTCTTCAGGACAGACGGAGGCTTCTGTCTGTCCAGGTGTTGACTCTGTTGTGGAGCGTATGCAACTGATTTGGGACCAGGTAGTGGAGAGGTTGTCCCTCTCTCAGGAGAGGGCCCAGCGGTTTGCTAACCGGCATAGGACTGATGGTCCTCGGTTTAAAGTGGGGGACTTGGTCTGGTTGTCCTCAAAGAATATTCCTATTAGAGTAGCATCTCCTAAATTTAAGCCTAGTTTCATTGGACCTTATAAGATCATGGAGATTATTAATCCTGATTCTTTTCGTTTGCTTCTTCCAGGGACATTTAAGATCCATAACGTGTTCCACAAGTCCTTGTTGAAGAGGTTTGTTGAGCCAGTGGTTCCTGCTGCTGTGCCTTCTGACCCTGTTTTGGTTGAGGGCAATCTGGAGTATGTGGTTGAGAAAATATTAGATTCTCGTTTTTCTAGACGGAAACTCCAGTATTTGGTTAAATGGAGAGGTTATGGTCAGGAAGACAATTCTTGGGTGTTTGCTTCGGACATCCATGCTAGGAGACTTATCCGTGCGTATCATAGAACTCATCCTGACCGACCTGGTGCTCAAATGAGGGTTCGGTGACCCCTCCTCAAGGGGGGGGGGTACTGTTGTGAATGGGTTTGAGATGAGTTCTGAGCAGAGGCTCCCTCTGGTGGTTACAAGCGGTGCTAGTCTGTCCAGTGAAGATTGTGAGGACTGGGAATCAGGTGTTACTGACTGGTCTTATATAAGGGAGTCACCTTCCAATCAGGGTTGCCGGTGATCAATTGTTCTGGTCTGAATCCTTTATTCCAGTTTCCCTTGTAGCCTGCTGTGTCGTGTCTGCATCTCCTGCTAACAGATAAGACATTTTCTTCTTTTGTGTTTGTGCTGTGTTTTTGCATTTTTTCTGCACTTCTGTGGGGGCCTTCAGGGTCCCCTCCGGGGGCTTCTGCCCTCTCAGTTTTGTTCAGCCACTGATGTTTGTACTTTTGCTTTTTCCAGTTTTTTCAGTGGCTGCTGTTTTGATTTTGTTACACCAGAGAACTAATTTAGGTGGAAGAGGTCGTGTGATCTCAGGTGTTTTTGAAATTAGTAGAGTTGGTGCCTTTCAGGGTTTTCTGGGATTGCAGTAAGTACCCTTCCTATCCTTTTCTATTTAGTTAGTTTGGGCCCCAGCGTTTGCTCATACTATTTTCTTTCTGTGTCAGTATTTCATCTTGTCTAACCGCCATTACATGTTTGGGGGCTTTCTATTATCTTTGGGGTTCTGCTCCGGGGCAGATAGCTTTCCTCTTTCTATCTTTAGGTGTAGTTAGTTTCTCAGGCTGTGACGAGGCGTCTAGGACCAACGTAGGAACGCTCCACGGCTGCCTCTAGTTGTGGTGGTTAGTCAGGGTACTGCAATCTCATAGATTCCAACTGCTCTGGTGTATTGCCTTTTTTACCTGCACTCCTCAGCTACCGAAACATAACAGGGCTGTCTGGAACGGAGACCATTGCGGTGGAGTACGTTACTTATGGTATTGACTGAAACCAATGTCCCCACTGCCATGAGATCTTCCCGGAGCTCCTTCCTTGTTGTCCTTGGGTTAGCCTTGACTCTTCGGACAAGCCTGGCCTCAGCACGGGAGGAAACTTTCAAAGGCTGTCCAGGCCGTGGAAGGCTAACAGTAGTTCCATAAGCCTTCCACTTACGGATGATGCTCCCAACAGTGGAGACAGGTAGGGCCAACTCCTTGGAAAGGGTTTTGTACCCCTTGCCAGCCTTGTGACCCTCCACGATCTTGTCTCTGATGGCCTTGGAATGCTCCTTTGTCTTTCCCATGTTGACCATGTATGAGTGCTGTTCACAAGTTTGGGGAGGGTCTTAAATAGTCAGAAAAGGCTGGCAAAAGAGATCATTAATCCACACATGTGAAGCTCATTATTCTTGGTGCCTGAACTACTTCTTAATACTTTAGGGGGACCAAACAGAATTCTTGTGGTTTGAGGGGTTGAATAATAAATGACACTCTGAATTAACTTTTAACGTTTTAAAAAAAAAAAAAAATTACAACAAAAATTTTTGCTGCAGTGCATTTCCCACTTCCAGGCTGATCTACAGTACAAATGTCACAATGCCAAGTTAATTCCGCATGTGTCAACCAGCTAAATCTGCAGGGGGTTGAATACTACTTGTAGGCACTGTAAGTAGTCTGCATATAAGTCCCTGATGGACAGGCCCTAGGTTCCAGCTCTTGCTGATGGTGCCATACCCTGCTTAACAGACGAAGTAGACTAGGGATTTGGCACTACATCATCAACTGTGGAATGACAGATTGTACCATGATTAAGCAGGATCACCTCCTTGATATTATCAGGATCGATGTAATGTATGTAGTACAGTTCATATAGCGTCTTGTGCTTGGGTGCGATGAACATACATGAGACACAGGTTTGATATAGAAAAGTCCTGTATTACTTCATACAAGTTGGCAGAAATAGTCACACAGTTTGCAGATACAGAAACAGGAGACACAGCAGGCCAGAGTAATCCAAGCTCAGCAATCACTCTCCAATACAGATTCAGGATCTTCTTCTCTGTTACCGTAAGTCCATGCAAACGTGGGTCTTTCAAAGAGCAGGGTTCAGAGTCCACAAGTGCTTCAGAGTTCCTCAGTAGGAATAGCTGGAGTACAAGGTCCAAGGCTTACAGGAGTCAAGTCACAGGTTCACTGCAGGCTAGATTCTGAAGCACTGATTGCTCAGATGTGGCTGCTTAAGAAGCAAAGGAGAGAATCAGGGCGGGAACATGCAAGCTGGAAACTCCATTTTGACTGAGGGCAAGATAGCTGCAGCAAGACAGAAAGTAAAATGGCTGACGAACAAACTGAGTTTCAGGAATATATACATAGAACCTTACATTACTCCCCCCTTAAGGACAACCTCCGGATGACCTCAGACCAGGCTTGTGTGGGTACCTCTGATGAAACTGACGGAGCAAGCGAGGAGCATTAACGTTATTGACCGGTTCCCATGAGTTGTCCTCCACTGGGTAGCCCTGCCATTTAATCAGATATTGTAACTGATTTCTATACAACCTGGAATCTAAAATCCTTTCCACCACAAATTCTTCCTGACCATCGACTAGCACTGGGTCAGGGCAAGGAGAAGAACGTCCAGGAAACGTATTGGGTGTCGCAGCCTTTAGTAGGGATACATGAAAGACAGGGTGGATTCTCATAGTTCTGGGCAGTTGAAGACGACAAGCAACGGCACTTATAATTTTACTGATTTTATAGGGTCCAATGTACTTATGTCCCAACTTAGACGATGGAATCCTTAACTTAAGATTTCTGGTTGACAGCCAGACCAGGTCTCCTACCTTGAAAGCTGGTGCAGGTTTACGAAATTTATCTGCTGCTTTCTTGTACCTTTCCTGAGCCGATTCCAGATTCTCCTTTAGAAGATCGATATTCTTCTGTAAAGACGTGATTCTTTCAGCCACTGCTGGTAAAGGCGTTTCTATGGGAAATCGTGGTAGAATGTTAGGATGATAACCTAGATTAGAGTAAAAAGGAGACTGTTTAGTGGAGGCACTCTGAGAGTTGTTATAAGAGAACTCAGCTAACGGAAGTAGATCCACCCAATCATCCTGTAGGTGGCAGATAAAGCAGCGGAGATACTGCTCCAGGGTTTGATTGGTTCGTTCGGTCTGTCCATTAGTCTGGGGATGAAAAGCAGAAGAAAGGTTTACTTTAATGTCCAATGCTGCACAGAAATTTTGCCAAAACCTAGAAGTGAATTGCACCCCTCGATCCGAAATAACCTCATCCGGTACTCCATGTAAGCGAAACACATCTTTAATCATCAAATCTGATGTCTGTTTTGCAGTGGGTAAGCCGACACAAGGGATAAAATGAGCTGCCTTTGTTAGACGGTCAACCACCACTAGAATGGTGTTCTTCCCCTGAGAGGTTGGTAACTCCACAATGAAGTCCATAGAAATGGATCCCCACGGGCGGGACGGGGTGGGAAGAGGCTGTAACAGACCAGTTGGTGAGGAGCGAGGTGTTTTGCATCTTGCACAGACCTCACATGAAGTGACATAATTCAAAACATCCTTCCTGCAAGTGGGCCACCAAAAGAAACGAGAAAGAAATTCCTGTGTCTTTAGAATTCCTCTATGCCCAGCTATCTTGGAATCGTGAATGAGCTGCAACACTCTCAATCTGACTGTTTCAGGAATATACAGGCGTTGTCCCTGAATCCACACACCATTCTTAAAGACAAGACTTACGTCCCTTGGGGGTTGTGCCAAAAAGGAATCCGCATGGTATGCTTCCTTGATGTCCTTAAGTAGGTCTTGATTATGAATTACTCCTAGGAATCTAGAGTCAGGAAGAATAGTCTTAGGAGTAGTAATTGGACGTGTCTCTGCTGAGTAAATCCTAGAGAGTGCATCAGCCTTTCCATTGCGCGATCCTTGTCTATAAGAGATGATAAAATTAAATTGGTTTAAGAAAAGATTCCAGCGAGCCTGGCGAGGAGTCAGGCACTTAGCCGACCTGATAAACTCAAGGTTACGATGGTCTGTCAGGACGACTATTTGCTGTGCAGCTCCTGAAGAAGGTGTCTCCATTCTTTGAAGGCGGCAATAATGGCCAACAACTCTCTATTGCCCACATCGTAGTTCCTCTCAGCCGAAGACAACTGCTGGGAAAAGAAGGCACAGGGATGCAAGACATTCTTCTCACCTGTTCTCTGAGAGAGTATAGCTCCAACGGCACAGTCTGAAGCATCCACCTCTATTATGAAGGCAAGCTCGGAGTTGGGATGTACTAGGATAGGTGCAGTGGTAAATTTATCTTTTAGACGGGAAAATGCTTCCTGGGCTTGGGGAGTCCAGGAAAACCTAGACTCTTTCCGGGTAAGTTGAGTGATAGGTGACACTACCTCAGAGAAATTTCTAATGAAACGTCTATAGAAGTTGGCAAACCCGATGAAGCGCTGTACCTCCTTCACATTTCTAGGACTTGGCCAATCCTTGATGGCTTGGGTTTTGCTTCCATCCATACTAATTCCTTGTGTAGACAGTACATACCCCAGAAATTGAATTTCGGTCCTATGGAATTCACACTTTTCAAGTTTGATGTAAAGATGATTTTGTCTTAGACGTTCCAAGACCATTCTCACATGTCCATGATGTTCCTCTGTGGAGTTAGAAAAAATTAGAATATCATCCAAATAAATTACCACGAATGTATCTAGGAGATCCCTGAAGATGTCATTCACCAAGTGTTGGAAAGTGGCTGGGGCGGTACTCAGACCAAAAGGCATAACTAGATATTCAAAGTGTCCATAGCGTGACCTGAATGCAGTCTTCCATTCATCCCCAGGTCTAATACGGACTAAGTTATAGGCCCCACGAAGATCTAGTTTAGAAAAAATTTTGGCATGTCGCACTCTCTCCAATAACTCAGGGATTAAAGGCAATGGATAACGGTTTCTAATAGTAACCTTATTGAGTTCCCTATAGTCTACGCATGGTCTCAGAGATCCATCTTTCTTCTTTACAAAGAAGATGGGTGCACCTGCAGGAGATGAAGAGGGGCGTATGAAGCCCTTGGCTAGATTTTCATCTATGTAATCCTTTAAAGCCTTTAGCTCGGGCCCCGCCAGGGGTAGATCTTACCAAAAGGTATCTCTGCTCCAGGCAATAATTCAATTGGACAATCATATGGACGGTGAGGAGGAAGCTGGTCAGCGTTCTTCTTGTCACATAAATCCACATAGTCCTGGTATACAGCTGGTAGTTCAGGGACTGACATGATTCCTTTAGGAACAGAGCAAGCTGAAACTTTTGGACTCATCTGTTTCTCTGGAAAGTGTAATTCCTTGGTCTCCCAGTTAATGGTAGGATTCTGAGCCTGCAGCCATGGTAGCCCTAGAATAATGGGAAAGTGGGGAGAAGAGATAAGCATAAAGGACAGTTTCTCTTGATGATCTTTACCCATAAGAACCCTCAAAGGCTTTGTTTCCTGATCCACTGGTCCAGAGGTCAGCAGGGAGCCATCCACAGTTTCCATCTGTACTGGAGTAGCCTTCTTCACTGAACGTATTCCCTGTTTCAGAGCAAAGGAGACATCCATAAAATTTCCACTTGCCCCTGAGTCGATCATAGCAGAGCTAGACACCCAAGCTGAGTCAACCCAGAGTTTGATGGAAAGAAAGCAATGAGAATTGTTTTTCTTACAACTCAGCTGGGACACCGCTGAGGAAACTTGAAAAATGGCAGCGTTTACACAGTCAACGTCCTCAGAGGTAACGGAGTTTAAGTCCGAGAAATCAAGATCTGTTGCTGCAGATCTCTCTGGAGCCTGAGGCTCGGACCTGACAGATCCCCTCTCGCAACACTCACAATGAATGAGTGCTGCAGTAGTCTTACGAGAACGGCTGGGGCAGTTTATAATGAAGTGCCCTGACTTACCACAATAGAAACATAGATTCTCCTTAAAACGATGTTCCTTGCGTGCATCACTAACCCGTCGTTGTAAAGAGTCTACCTGCATGGGTTCAGGTTCAGGTTCCCGTGTAATCCTACTCAAAGGTTCCTTAGCTGGAGAGGAAGGTAGGAAAAGGTTAGTACGATTGCTTTCGAACCATCTCTCTTGCCTGCGTTCAGTCAGACGAGTATCAATACGGATGCAGTAGTTAATAAAGTCACCTAACACAGTGGGAGGGTCGGCACGAGCAAGTTCATCCTTAATCAGTAGAGATAACCCCTTTCGAAAAATAGATTTTTTGGCGGAACTGTCCCAGGTGGTATCAAGGGCCCATCTCCTGAAATCCAAGGCATATTCAGCTACCGAGTGCTTACCTTGGCGCAAAGCTAACATGGCTGCTTCAGCTGTTGCACCTCGATTGGGGTCATCAAACACCTGTCCCATGGCTGAAATAAAATCATCAAGGTGATTCAAACAATCATCCTCAGTCTCAATCAGAGGGTTTGCCCACATTAAAGCCTTGTTGGTAAGCAACATAATTATAGTAAGCACCTTAGATCGTTCAGTGGGAAATTGTGAAGCATGTGCAGAAAAAAAAAGATTGCATTGATTAATAAATCCCCTGAATTTCTCACGTTCACCGCCAAAACGAAAAGGGGGCAACTTGGGAATCCCAGCACTCGGGGCTACGGCAGGAGCCTGGACTCGCCCCTCTAGAACCTCAATCCTGGCTCGCAAATTCTGGGTAGTCTGTCCAACCACTTGCAAATTGTGATTATTGAGGTCCTGTAGATTTGTAAAACGGGTCTTTATATTCTGCAAATCTGCAAGGATATTATCAGTCACTCCGCAAAGTTCCTTTATGCGGGCCTCCATTTTCCAGATCTTTTAAGACAGGATTACTGGAAGAAGAGGAGAGAAAAAAAAAAACAATAGTGTTCACCTGTGGCAACACTGCAGAGAGAAAAAAAAATTAAGGGAACTGCTCACCTGGAATGGTTGTGAGAAGTCACAACCACTATCATCACAGAAAGTTTCAACCAGACATCAGATATCCAGAGTTACAGCAGACAAAAAAGAGAAAAGAAAGGAGAAAAAAAAAAACAATAGTGTTTACCTGTGGTAACACTGCAAAAAAGAAAAAACTTAAGGGAATTGCTCACCTGGAATGGTTGTGAGAAGTCACAACCACTGTCATCACAGAAAGTACAACCGGACGTCTGATATCCACAGTACAGCAGACACAGCCTTCCAGACCCAGCAGACACTAACGTTTTGGCTTCAGAATCTTGTAATGTATGTAGTACAGTTCATATAGCGTCTTGTGCTTGGGTGCGATGAACATACATGAGACACAGGTTTGATATAGAAAAGTCCTGTATTACTTCATACAAGTTGGCAGAAATAGTCACACAGTTTGCAGATACAGAAACAGGAGACACAGCAGGCCAGAGTAATCCAAGCTCAGCAATCACTCTCCAATACAGATTCAGGATCTTCTTCTCTGTTACCGTAAGTCCATGCAAACGTGGGTCTTTCAAAGAGCAGGGTTCAGAGTCCACAAGTGCTTCAGAGTTCCTCAGTAGGAATAGCTGGAGTACAAGGTCCAAGGCTTACAGGAGTCAAGTCACAGGTTCACTGCAGGCTAGATTCTGAAGCACTGATTGCTCAGCTGTGGCTGCTTAAGAAGCAAAGGAGAGAATCAGGGCGGGAACATGCAAGCTGGAAACTCCATTTTGACTGAGGGCAAGATAGCTGCAGCAAGACAGAAAGTAAAATGGCTGACGAACAAACTGAGTTTCAGGAATATATACATAGAACCTTACAATCGATTTAATTGCTTCTAAGGAAGTCTCACCACTTGGAAATCAAAATCCCAAAGTCACACTCCGTACCCAGGCCGGCTCATATAAACCAATAGTTTAAAACGTGCCTATGAGTATCCAACCCATGCCGAGGAAAGGGACGCACTACATTCATGGATACCCTAAATTCTTCATCTGCAATAAACACAAAATCTGACCAACCCTATAAGTATGGAAGATGCCAACATCTGTCGCCCTTTCATAAGTCCCAACAGTCTCCAGTACAAGCCATTAATTGCTATCAGCTATGACCAACAGCATCAACGAAAAATACTAATTGTGCTTGAAAAAACGGGAACCCAAGTTAGGTGACTTTTTAAGCTGAACACGCTTTTTGTCCAGTGTCCCAACACACTTCGGAAACTGTGCCATATCCAGGAAGCCCTGGGCAATGAACAATCACTGCTGCGCCACTGGATGAAGGATGAACTTGGTCATCAGGTGTACCGATAGGAGTTCTCACATTTCCCAGTCAATCGCTGGGATGGTGAAAGTGCCAAGTAGAAATTCAAAGTGCAGTGATGCAGCAAACCTATAAGAGAGGAAAGAAACAAAGTTTATTACCATGTGGACAGTCCTTAAGACATATGCTCAGCATAGTCTGTGGTGTTCGCTTCATTTATTTGGCCAATACGTAACACCAAAACTAGTACAAACATTACTCAATAAATAAACATTACACTCAATTCATAATCCCTCTACCGATATTCATACAGTTGTCACTGTAAAGTAGTTTTGGCCACAACTCATTCACTAGCCAAACAAGTGTCCAAGAAGATAGTAAAAGGCAATAAACTTAGAAGAGTACTGGTTAAGTTCCGCATACAAAGCATGGTAATGCCAATACGAGTGGTACTGGAAGACAACAGGATGAACCCATGGCCTTCAAACTCCTTCGCAGGTTTTCTACAAATGTGTCATCGCCATCCCAAATGCCATCACACAAGCGAAGCCAAAATAATATGGTCAGCCGGTACACTATACATGTTGGTCACATAAAAAGCATTGCAACAATCCTGCAAAACACAGAAACCATGAACTCTGTGTCACAAATTACAGAAAATTGATTCTGAAGGGCTCTATAGCAAGGTTCAGATTCAATTTTTTTTTATTTGGAAAACACACATGCTGAAAATCGGACACATGGGCTAAAGTCTGATGAAAATCAGACCAAAGACTTGGATGAGAATTGATCCAGTTTTCACATAGGTTAAAAAAAGCCTGGCATAAGAAGTATCCCTTATGGGAATATAGTGATTGAGTAAATGAATGCCCCTTTTCATCCTTTTCTTCATGCCATGAATATGGTTGCATTGTAAGATGCTAGCAGGAATGCGGGATGCAGTGACGAGCAGGAGGCAGAACAAGAGTTAATGGGTATTTTATGCAGAGGATAAATTGTCAATCAATACTCCACACAGGGAGTTTGCAGATTCTCAATAATGCAGATACAGGGGAATAAACAATGAATAAGCAACACAAATAACGATTAGTATAAGAATAAATCAACTTATCAGTCTGTGGCTCCCGGACAGAGATGGTTGAAAGATCCCACAACGTCGACGCAGGTGACACGAGAAGTCTCTGAAACGATCGCAGATGAAGTTGAAGCAATGTCTCTGTAACGAAAAGGCAGTTCCTGGCTTTTTCAGATGTGATCTCCCGGTCTTGGTACACGGTGTTGCACGGGGAGTGGAAGATGGTAGAACAAATGTGGCACAAAGTTCTGGAGAGGAGACTGCAGAGGGGCCTACAGTCAGCATGTTGCGCAAGGTCAGAATGGTAGCAATTGTCGGTTACTAAGCAGGGTGCTGACCGGTCAGTGTCCTCGAGTACGGAAATCTGCAAGGTTCTCGGCTCTTTTGGTACGCAAGCTGTGCGCACAGGAGAGGGTAGGCCGCAGAGTAGGCCTGCTGATTGGCGTGGGGCAGGGGAGACTGAGTCAACCTTCTCCTTACGTGTTCTCTGTCTTCCCGCCAGAAGCCCCTCTTTCGTGCGTTCAGAACATTTTATATCCACCCGCCTACTGCAGGCAGGTGCAAAGGTCTCCTCCGGTCAGAAAATCCTTCCCCCGCAACAATGGTGACAGCCCCGATGGTTTCAGCCCAGACACACAAAAAGCTGCCCTAACCCATCCATTTCCCTACAGCATCATACATGTTGTATCAATCATGCTTTCTGTGGTTACTCTTGGCAATGCATTATACATTTACCTTAAATGATTTTTCGGTGTTGAAAGTTTATTAGTTCACTATTTGACAACTGTGATGCATTATATAGAGTGACAGCTGCTGGGCAGATCAGATCATGCGATCGATGTTGCCTTGCAGTGGAGGAGCCATTAACCGTTTTACCCCAAAGGTGGTTTGCACGTTAATGACAGGCCAATTTTTACAATTCTGACCACTGTGACTTTATGAGGTAATAACTCTGGAACGCTTCAACGGATCGCACGGATTCTGAGAATGTTTTTTCATGCCTTATTGTACTTCATGATAGATAGAAAAAATAAAATTACATTTAAATTAAAAATAAAATTTCAATGTGACTTGCATTTTTGAAAAAAATGGAAATTTGGCGAAAATTTGGAATATTTTGCAATTTTCAAACTGTATTCTTATGCCCTTAAATCACAGAGATGTGTCACACAATATAGTTAATAAATAACATTTCCCACATGTCTTCTTTACATCAGCACAATTTTTTCAATAATTTTTTTTTTGTTACGAAGTTATAAGTTAAAAGTTTACCAGCTATTTCTAATTTTTCCAACAAAATTTACAAAACCACTTTTTTTTAGGGACCACATCACATTTGAAGTCACTTTGAGGGATCTATATGAAGAAAATACCCAAAAGTAACACAATTCTAAAAACTGCACCCCTTAAGGTACTCAAAACCACATTCTAGAAGTTTATTAACCCTTCTGGTGCTTCACAGTAATTTTTGGAATTTTGAAAAAATGAACATTTAACTTTTTTTCAGAGATTTTTCTTTAGACCCATTTTTTATTTTTACAAGAGTAACAGGAAAACATGGACCCTAAAATTTGTTGTGCAATTTCTTCTGAGCATGCAGATACCCAATATGTGGGGAGTAAAACACTGTTAGGGCGCACGGCAAAGCTCGAAAAGAAAGGAGCACCATTTGACTTTTTGAATGCAAAATTTGCTGGAACAATTAGAGGATGCCATGTTGCGTTTGAAGAGCCCCTGATGTGCCTAAACAGTAAGGCTAAGTGCACGCGTTCAGGAATATTTGCGTTTTTTTCGCGTTTTTTCCGCGGTAAAAACGCGAAAAAAACGCAAGCATTAAGCATCCTATACATGTTAATTGATTCCGCATGTTTTGGCCACATGTTGCGTTTTTTTTCCGCGAAAAAAACGCTTCGCGGAAAAAATAGCAACATGTTCATTAATTTTGCGGAATGTAAGCGGTTCATGTGCGGATGGTACCCAGGGTCTGGAGGAGAGGAGACTCTCCTCCAGACCCTGGGTACCATATCCCTGGTAAAACAACAATTAAAATAATAAATAATGACATTCTCACCTTCCGGCGGCCCCCGCAGCCTTCCCGCCTTCAGCGACGCTCCCGGCAACTCCCGGTCCCAAGAGTCCATTGCGAGAATCACCCAGATGGCGTAGCGGTCTCGCGTGATGCTACGTCATCGGAGTGATTTGTCGCAAAGGACTTCTGGGACCGGGAGTTGCCGGGAGCGTCGCTGAAGGAGGGAAAGCTGCGGGGGCCGCCGGAAGGTGAGAATATCATTATTTATTATTTTTTTTATTATTTTTACATTAGATCTTTTTACTATTGATGCGGCATAGGCGGCATCAATAGTAAAAAGTTGGTCACACGTGTCAAACACTATGTTTGACTCGTGTGACCAACCTGTCAATCAGTTTTCCAAGCGATGCTACAGATCGCTAGGAAAACGCTAGCATTCTGCAAGCTAATTACGCTTGCAAAACGCTAGTTTCTGATGGGAATACGCATACAAAAAAAATGCGTATTTCCCGCGGGAGAAATGCGGGATTGCCGCGGAAATTTCCGCGGCAATTCCGCAACGTGTGAACTTAGCCTAAAAATCCCCAATAATTGACACCATTATGGAAACTAGACCACTCTGAACTTATCTAGATGTATGGTGAGCACACTGAACCCCCAGTAGCTTGACAGAAGTTTATAACGTTGAGCCATGAAAATAAAAAAAAAAAAAAAATCAAATTTTCCCTAGAAAAATGTTTGTTAGCCCCACATTTTGCATTTTCATAAGGGTAAAAGGAAAAAATTGCACCATAGAATTTGAGGTGCAATTTCTCCTGAGTACGCCGATACTCCATATCCGTGAGAAAACTACTGTTTGGGTGTACAGCAGGGCTTGGAAGGGAAGGAACGTTATTTGAATTTTTGAACGCAAAATTTGTTGGAATCATTAGCGGACGCCATGACTCGTTTGGAGAGCCCCTGATGTACCCAAACAGTGGAAACTCACCACAAGTGACCCCATCTTGGAAACTAGACCCCTTATGGAATGTATTTAGATGTGCGGTGAGCACCTTGAACCCCCAGGTGCTTCACAGAAGTTTATAACGTTGAGCCATGAAAATGAAAAAAAAAAATTTTTCCCACAAAAATGTTTAGTCCCAAATTTTGCATTTTATAAGAGTAACAGGAGAAATTGCACGATACAATTTGTTGTGCAATTTCTCCTGAGTACATCGATACCCCATATGTGGGGGAATACTACTTCTTGAGGTACAGTCATGGCCAAAAGTTTTGAGAATGACACAAATATTATATTTTCACATGATCTGCTGCCCTCTGGTTTTTATGTGTGTTTGACAGATGTTTTTATCACAGACAGAAATATAATTGCAAACATATGAGTAACAAAAGCTTATATTGACAGAATGAGTTAATGCAGCAAGTCAATATTTGCAGTGTTGACCCTTCTTCTTCAGGACCTCTGCAATTCTCCCTGGCATGCTCTCAATCAACTTCTGGACCAAATCCTGACTGATAGCAGTCCATTCTTGCACAATCAATGCTTTCATTTTGTCAGAATTTTTAGGTTTTTGTTTGTCCACCCGTCTCTTGATGATTGACCACAAGTTCTCAATGGGATTAAGATCTGGGGAGTTTCCAGGCCATGGACCCAAAATCTCTATGTTTTGTTCCCTGAGCCATTTAGTTATCACTTTGCTTTATGGCAAGGTGCTCCATCATGCTGGAAAAGGCATTGTTGATCACCAAACTGCTCTTGGAGGGTTGGGAGAAGTTGCTCTTGGAGGACATTCTGGTACCATTTTTTATTCATGGCTGTGTTTTTAGGCAAGACTGTGAGAGAGCCGATTCCCTTGGCTGAGAAGCAACCCAAAAATGAATGGTTTCAGGATGCTTAACAGTTGGCATGAGACAAGACTGGTGGTAGCGCTCACATTGTCTTCTCAGAATGAGGCGTTTTCCTGATGTCCCAAACAATCGAAAGGGGATTCATCAGAGAAAATAACTTTACCCCAGTCCTCAGCAGTCCACTGCCTGTACCTTTTGCAGAATATCAGTCTGTCCATGATGTTTTTTCTGGAGAGAAGTGGCTTCTTTGCTGTCCTCCTTGAGACCAGGCCTTGCTCCAAGAGTCTCCGCCTCACAGTGCGTGCAGATGCACTCACACCTGCCTGCTGCCATTCCTGAGCAAGCTCTGCACTGCTGGTAGCCCGATCCCGCAACTGAAACACTTTTAAGAGATGGTCCTGGCGCTTGCTGGTCTTTCTTGGGCGCCCTGGAGCCTTTTTGGCAACAATGGAACCTCTCTCCTTGAAGTTCTTGATGATGCGATAGATTGTTGACTGAGGTGCAATCTTTCTAGCTTCGATACTCTTCCCTGTTAGGCCATTTTTGTGCATTGCAATGATGACTGCACGTGTTTCTTTAGAGATAACCATGGTTAACAGAAGAGAAACAATGATGCCAAGCACCAACCTCCTTTTAAAGTGTCCAGTGGTATCATTCTTACTTAATCATGACAGATTGATCTCCAGCCATGTCCTCATCAACACCCACACCTGTGTTAATGGAGCAATCACTGAATAGAGGTTAGCTGGTCCTTTTAAGGCAGGGCTGCAATGATGTTGAAATGTGTTTTGGGGGATAAAGTTCATTTTCTAGCCAAATATTGACTTTGCAAGTAATTGCTGTTAAGCTGATCACTCTTTATAACATTCTGGAGTATATGCAAATTGCCACTAGAAAAAGTGAAGCAGTAGACTTTGTAAAAATTAATATTTGTGTCATTCTCAAAACTCTTGTCCATGACTGTACAATGCAAAGCTCAGAAGTGCCATATTGGAGTTCAGCTTTTGCTGGAATGTTTTGAGGGTGCCATGTCACATTGGCAGATCCCCTGAAATGCCAGAACAGAAACCCCCTATATGTAAACTCATTTTACAAACTACACTCCCTAATGAATTCATTTAGGGGTGCAGTGATCATATTGACACCACATGTGCCTCGCAGAATTTTATATCATTGAGTGGTGAAGAAAGAACAGATTACATTTTTACCACTAAAATGTTGTTTTAGCCCCAAGTTTTTAATTTTTCTACGGGCTAATAGGAAATTTTTTTTACAACAAACTGAGGTCCATTTTTTCCTGAGAGCACCAATACCCTACATGTAATTGGGAAATATTTTTCAGGCACAGTGCAAAGCTCAGAAGGGAAGGAGTACTATACTATAGTGTAGAGCCCCTGAGGTTCCAAAACAGCAGAAATCCCTGTAAGTGACCCCATTTTACAAACTACGCCTCTCAACGAATTCATCTAGGAGTACAGTGATCATATTGATACCATGAGTGTGTCCCAAAATTTTATACCATTGGGCAGTGAACAAAAAATGATTACATTTTTACTGTACAGCCACATATGGGGTATAAAGGACTTTATTCTGGTTGTGATTTTTTTTTTTAACAATATGACTATGGGGTTAGTAATGATGGGGGTATCTTATAGATGTTTGTTATTAACCCCTGGGCTTGATGTTAGCGGCCATAAAATAACTGACATCATCACCACTTCCCACCGCCCCAGGGCAAATGGGAAGAGCGAGGCTAAGCACCAGAATGGCCCCTGTCCCAGATTATAAATATCAGCCCCAGTGGTCGGCTTTCCCTCTGCTGGTTAGGAAAATTACGGAAGGAGCCCACACCATTTTTTTTTTTCAATTAATTTATTTCAAAATAAAAAACAAATACAGAAAAAAACACACAAAGACCTAAATATATAGCACTCTGATATATTTCTATTTATCATCTTACTCATCACTATCTCTATTTTTCAACATCTTTAACCCCTTAAAGGGAATCTGTCAACAGGATTGTGCACAGTAACCTACACAAAGTGTCAGGTCGCCGCCGTTATACTGATTAGGCCGGAGTCACACACAACAAAAAATAGGACCGTTTTAGTCGGTCGATTATCGGGCCAAAATGTAATCATCACACATCCGTCTGGCATCCGATTTTCCCTCAAAGATGCGATTTAGTCGCATGTGTCGTACCTTGTAACATCCGATTTTCATCCGACCACCGTTTTTTTGTTGCAGCTTACCAAAATGGACCAATAACGGTTTTGAGGCCTGATACTCATTTAAATCATCAGGCAGAGCTATATTTAAGTGCTCTGCTACAGCTGTGACCCTCCCACCTTTGCACTGGTGTCATTTTGTTCCTTGTGCTTAGTGCTTTCTAGCTGCTTTATCCAAACATGAGCGACACACTCAGATTTAGTCCCACTGAGCGTGTGCTGTTCCATTGGGTTATATCCGACGTTTTGGGGAGCCTATCCTGTGATAGCCGATCCCAGAAGGCGCAGAAGAATCTGGGTACATTCACTTTTGACAAGAAGGATAACTAAAGGGCATTTTCACCGCCTATATTTGTCACTGCGTAACCATGGAGATAAGTTTTTCCAATATTGTCGAATGAGCATTGTTACGTTGCTTGACATGCGCCCTGGGATCACATTTCAGGACACCAGGATGAGAAAAGCAATTTCTGCAGAGGAACGCCTTCTCCTAACAATAAGGTATGTGTGTCAACGATATGTTGATGATGTTTGCCTCGACATAGTCACTTTGCAAGTGTTGTAGCACACTTATTGTACACTTATAATGTGAGTAATGTATTTCTCAAGCTTGCCTATCTAAATTATTGGCTTTGGTCTAATCCACAGAAGGCATGGCTTGTAATATCATTTTTACTGCATGCGTGCTTTAACCCCTTAACGACCGCGATACCCTTTTAACGGCGGTCATTAAGGGTACTTAAACCACAGCGCCGTTAATTAAATTAACGGCGCTGTGGAAAAAGTGAATAGCGCCCCCCAGAGGCGCATTTTCTCCGGGGTCTCGGCTACCGGGAGGCCCCAGAGAACATGAATCGGGTCGGTTTTTACCGACACCGATGTTGCGATCGCCGTTATTAACCCTATAACGGCGATCGCAAAAAAAAAAAAAAAAAAGTGCCATTTAATTTCTCTGTCCTCTGATGTCATCGGACATCAGAGGACAGAGAAAAAGGGTCCCCAGGACCCACATGTGGCCCCCGATCCCCTGCATGTGGCCCCAGGGCCCTCCGGTGTCCCCGGTGCCGGCGCGATGAAGAAAATGGCGGGCGCATACTCAGTGCGCCCGCCGCTATGTGCTGGGGGGGATGGGCAAATATTCTCTGGGGTCTTGGCTACCGGGGGTAGCCGAGACCCCAGAGAACATGATCCGGGTCGGTATTCACCGATCCCGGTGTTGCGATCGCTGCTATGCAAGCATAGACGCGATCGCAAAAAAAAAAAAAAATGATTTCTCTCCCCTCTGATGTGATCGCACATCAGAGGGGAGAAAATGAGGGTCCCCATGAACCCCCCCTGTACCTGTCGGTGTCCTCTGGCAGGTCCCCCTGGCCTCCGATCCTCCCGGTCTTCTTCCTGGAAAACAAAAATGGCGGGCGCATGCGCAGTGCGCCCGCCGATCTGCTTGGCGGCAGATTCAAATTTTTTTTCATTCATTCTCCAGAAAGTGCATTTTGATCACTGTGATAAACTATCACAGTGATCAAAATAAAAAAACCAGTACATAACCCCCCATTTATCACCCCCTTAGTTAGGGACATATAATAAAAAATAGAAATTATATTTATTTTCATTTTTCTGTTAGGGTTAGGGTTATAATTAGGGTTAGGGTTATAATTAGGGTTAGGGTTAGCATTAGGGTTATAATTAGCGTTAGGGTTAAGCCGGGTTCATACTGCGTTATGGCAGTCCGTTAGATGGACTGCGTTACACCGCGGTATAACGCGGTGTAACGCAGTCCGTTAACGCTGCCATTCACCCCCATTTGAGGACGCATCGCGACGCATGCCGTAAAGCGGCATGCGTTTGCGACGTGCCATCATTCAGTGACGGAGCCTCGGACGCGGGCTGCAGCGTTTGGGCTCCGTCACCGCTAGCGCAGATGAATCATCTGCTGATTCCTCTGCGCTAGCGGGTATAGCATAACGCGATCGCGTTATGCTATACCGTTACCAGCCTGTCAACGCTATGTGTTGAACGGGCTGGTAAAACGCAAAATGAACCTAGCCTTAGGGTTATAATTAGGGTTAGAATTAGGGTTAGGATTACAATTAGGTTTAGGGTTAAAATTAGGGTTACAATTAGAGTTACAATTAAGGTTAGGGTTACAATTAGGGTTGGAATTAGGGTTGGGATTTAGGTTAGGATTAGGGTTGGGATTAGGGTTAGGGGTGTGTTGGGGTTAGGGTTGGAGCTAGAATTGAGGGATTTCCACTATTTAGGCACATCAGGGGGTCTCCAAACACGACGTGGCGTTCAAAAAGTCAAATGGCGCTCTCTCCCTTCCAAGCCCTGCCGTGCGCCCAAACAGTGGTTTACCCCAACATATGGGGTATCAGCATACTCAGGACAAATTGCACACCAATTTTGGGGTTCTAATTTCTCCTGTTACCCTTGGGAAAATAAAAAATAGCTGGCTAAAAAAATCATTTTTGAGAAAAAAAAGGATTTTTTATTTTCACAGCTCTGCGTTTATAAATTTCTGTGAAACACTTGGGGGTTCAAAGTGCTCACCACACATCTAGATAAGTTCCTTAAGGGGTCTAGTTTCCAAAATGGGGTCACTTGTGGGGGGTTTCCACTGTTTAGACACATCAGGGGTCTCCAAACACGACGTGGCTTTCAAAAAGTCAAATGGCGCTCCCTCCCTTCCGAGTCCTGCCGTGCGCCCAAACAGTGGTTTACCCCAACATATGGGGTATCAGCGTACTCAGGACAAATTGCACACCAATTTTGAGGTTCTAATTTCTCCTGTTACCTTGGGAAAATAAAAAATAGCTGGCTAAAAAAATAATTAAGAAAAAAAATGATTTTTTATTTTCACAGCTCTGCGTTTATAAATTTCTGTGAAGCACTTGGGGGTTAAAAGTGCTCACCACATATCTAGATAAGCTCCTTGGGGGGTCTAGTTTCCAAAATGGTGTCACTTGCAGGGGGTTTCTACTGTTTAGGTACATCAAGGGCTCTGCAAACACAACATGACGCCCGCAGAACATTCCATCAAAGTCTGCATTACAAAATGGCGCTCCTTCCCTTCCAAGCACTCCCATGCGCCCAAACAGTGGTTTCACCCCACATATGGGGTATCAGCGTACACAGGAAAAATTGCACAACAACTTTTTGGGTCCAATTTCTCCTGTTACCCTTGGGAAAATAAAAAAAAATAGCGGGCTAAAGGATCATTTTTGAGGAAAAAGACGGATTTTGGTAAGACCTTACCTGTAAAATCCTTTTCAGCGAAGGAAGGAAGGGAGACACCGTCATTACTAGTGGGTAGGCGGAGCCCACACAGGATAGAACACCTCATATTAAAAAAGAGTGTTGACCGGCCCCTCCAGCTTGGGCTCCTCCTACTCCAGCTCTCCAGTCCGTACACAAGCTAAGGAAGAGCAAATATCACCAGCGGAGCAACATAACCCCTTCTGAAAAAGCTTCAGAGAAAAAAACAAAAGACAGGTTATGCATATAACAGAAAAAAAACACAGTCCCAGGTACTACTCACTGAAACTGAACACTGCGATGAGCTGGCAATGCTGGAAACAGAGCCTTAGCGCGCCGACCTCAGCCCAGATAATCGCTATCAGAGAAGGGTCTCGCCGCATCTGAAAACACAACAACACACCTCTGCCATGGGAGGGATCTGTGTCTCCCTTCCTTCCTTCGCTGAAAAGGATTTTACAGTTAAGGTCTTACCAAAATCCGTCTTTCAGCAGCAGATGGAAGGAAGGGAGACACCGTCATTACTAGTGGGACGTCCCAAAGCAGTCCAAAATTAAGGGTGGGCAAAAAAACCAACAGAGGCAGATTCCCAACAACTTAAATAAATGC
>JARQOD010000001.1:475581250-475670580 GCA_033576555.1 Oophaga sylvatica
AAAAACAATTCTCATTGCTTTCTTTCCATCAAACTCTGGGTTGACTCGCTTGGTGTCTAGCTCTGCTATGATCGACTCAGGGGCAAGTGGAAATTTTATGGATGTCTCCTTTGCTCTGAAACAGGGAATACGTTCAGTGAAGAAGGCTACTCCAGTACAGATGGAAACTGTGGATGGCTCCCTGCTGACCTCTGGACCAGTGGATCAGGAAACAGAGCCTTTGAGGGTTCTTATGGGTAAAGATCATCAAGAGAAACTGTCCTTTATGCTTATCTCTTCTCCCCACTTTCCCATTATTCTAGGGCTACCATGGCTGCAGGCTCAGAATCCTACCATTAACTGGGAGACCAAGGAATTACACTTTCCAGAGAAACAGATGAGTCCAAAAGTTTCAGCTTGCTCTGTTCCTAAAGGAATCATGTCAGTCCCTGAACTACCAGCTGTATACCAGGACTATGTGGATTTATGTGACAAGAAGAACGCTGACCAGCTTCCTCCTCACCGTCCATATGATTGTCCAATTGAATTATTGCCTGGAGCAGAGATACCTTTTGGTAAGATCTACCCCCTGGCGGGGCCCGAGCTAAAGGCTTTAAAGGATTACATAGATGAAAATCTAGCCAAGGGCTTCATACGCCCCTCTTCATCTCCTGCAGGTGCACCCATCTTTGTAAAGAAGAAAGATGGATCTCTGAGACCATGCGTAGACTATAGGGAACTCAATAAGGTTACTATTAGAAACCGTTATCCATTGCCTTTAATCCCTGAGTTATTGGAGAGAGTGCGACATGCCAAAATTTTTTCTAAACTAGATCTTCGTGGGGCCTATAACTTAGTCCGTATTAGACCTGGGGATGAATGGAAGACTGCATTCAGGTCACGCTATGGACACTTTGAATATCTAGTTATGCCTTTTGGTCTGAGTACCGCCCCAGCCACTTTCCAACACTTGGTGAATGACATCTTCAGGGATCTCCTAGATACATTCGTGGTAATTTATTTGGATGATATTCTAATTTTTTCTAACTCCACAGAGGAACATCATGGACATGTGAGAATGGTCTTGGAACGTCTAAGACAAAATCATCTTTACATCAAACTTGAAAAGTGTGAATTCCATAGGACCGAAATTCAATTTCTGGGGTATGTACTGTCTACACAAGGAATTAGTATGGATGGAAGCAAAACCCAAGCCATCAAGGATTGGCCAAGTCCTAGAAATGTGAAGGAGGTACAGCGCTTCATCGGGTTTGCCAACTTTTATAGACGTTTCATTAGAAATTTCTCTGAGGTAGTGTCACCTATCACTCAACTTACCCGGAAAGAGTCTAGGTTTTCCTGGACTCCCCAAGCCCAGGAAGCATTTTCCCGTCTAAAAGATAAATTTACCACTGCACCTATCCTAGTACATCCCAACTCCGAGCTTGCCTTCATAATAGAGGTGGATGCTTCAGACTGTGCCGTTGGAGCTATACTCTCTCAGAGAACAGGTGAGAAGAATGTCTTGCATCCCTGTGCCTTCTTTTCCCAGCAGTTGTCTTCGGCTGAGAGGAACTACGATGTGGGCAATAGAGAGTTGTTGGCCATTATTGCCGCCTTCAAAGAATGGAGACACCTTCTTCAAGGAGCTGCACAGCAAATAGTCGTCCTGACAGACCATCGTAACCTTGAGTTTATCAGGTCGGCTAAGTGCCTGACTCCTCGCCAGGCTCGCTGGAATCTTTTCTTAAACCAATTTAATTTTATCATCTCTTATAGACAAGGATCGCGCAATGGAAAGGCTGATGCACTCTCTAGGATTTACTCAGCAGAGACACGTCCAATTACTACTCCTAAGACTATTCTTCCTGACTCTAGATTCCTAGGAGTAATTCATAATCAAGACCTACTTAAGGACATCAAGGAAGCATACCATGCGGATTCCTTTTTGGCACAACCCCCAAGGGACGTAAGTCTTGTCTTTAAGAATGGTGTGTGGATTCAGGGACAACGCCTGTATATTCCTGAAACAGTCAGATTGAGAGTGTTGCAGCTCATTCACGATTCCAAGATAGCTGGGCATAGAGGAATTCTAAAGACACAGGAATTTCTTTCTCGTTTCTTTTGGTGGCCCACTTGCAGGAAGGATGTTTTGAATTATGTCACTTCATGTGAGGTCTGTGCAAGATGCAAAACACCTCGCTCCTCACCAACTGGTCTGTTACAGCCTCTTCCCACCCCGTCCCGCCCGTGGGGATCCATTTCTATGGACTTCATTGTGGAGTTACCAACCTCTCAGGGGAAGAACACCATTCTAGTGGTGGTTGACCGTCTAACAAAGGCAGCTCATTTTATCCCTTGTGTCGGCTTACCCATTGCAAAACAGACATCAGATTTGATGATTAAAGATGTGTTTCGCTTACATGGAGTACCGGATGAGGTTATTTCAGATCGAGGAGGTGCAATTCACTTCTAGGTTTTGGCAAAATTTCTGTGCAGCATTGGACATTAAAGTAAACCTTTCTTCTGCTTTTCATCCCCAGACTAATGGACAGACCGAACGAACCAATCAAACCCTGGAGCAGTATCTCCGCTGCTTTATCTGCCACCTACAGGATGATTGGGTGGATCTACTTCCGTTAGCTGAGTTCTCTTATAACAACTCTCAGAGTGCCTCCACTAAACAGTCTCCTTTTTACTCTAATCTAGGTTATCATCCTAACATTCTACCACGATTTCCCATAGAAACGCCTTTACCAGCAGTGGCTGAAAGAATCACGTCTTTACAGAAGAATATGGATCTTCTAAAGGAGAATCTGGAATCGGCTCAGGAAAGGTACAAGAAAGCAGCAGATAAATTTCGTAAACCTGCACCAGCTTTCAAGGTAGGAGACCTGGTCTGGCTGTCAACCAGAAATCTTAAGTTAAGGATTCCATCGTCTAAGTTGGGACATAAGTACATTGGACCCTATAAAATCAGTAAAATTATAAGTGTCGTTGCTTGTCGTCTTCAACTGCCCAGAACTATGAGAATCCACCCTGTCTTTCATGTATCCCTACTAAAGGCTGCGACACCCAATACGTTTCCTGGACGTTCTTCTCCTTGCCCTGACCCAGTGCTAGTCGATGGTCAGGAAGAATTTGTGGTGGAAAGGATTTTAGATTCCAGGTTGTATAGAAATCAGTTACAATATCTGATTAAATGGCAGGGCTACCCAGTGGAGGACAACTCATGGGAACCGGTCAATAACGTTAATGCTCCTCGCTTGCTCCGTCAGTTTCATCAGAGGTACCCACACAAGCCTGGTCTGAGGTCATCCGGAGGTTGTCCTTAAGGGGGGAGTAATGTAAGGTTCTATGTATATATTCCTGAAACTCAGTTTGTTCGTCAGCCATTTTACTTTCTGTCTTGCTGCAGCTATCTTGCCCTCAGTCAAAATGGAGTTTCCAGCTTGCATGTTCCCGCCCTGATTCTCTCCTTTGCTTCTTAAGCAGCCACAGCTGAGCAATCAGTGCTTCAGAATCTAGCCTGCAGTGAACCTGTGACTTGACTCCTGTAAGCCTTGGACCTTGTACTCCAGCTATTCCTACTGAGGAACTCTGAAGCACTTGTGGACTCTGAACCCTGCTCTTTGAAAGACCCACGTTTGCATGGACTTACGGTAACAGAGAAGAAGATCCTGAATCTGTATTGGAGAGTGATTGCTGAGCTTGGATTACTCTGGCCTGCTGTGTCTCCTGTTTCTGTATCTGCAAACTGTGTGACTATTTCTGCCAACTTGTATGAAGTAATACAGGACTTTTCTATATCAAACCTGTGTCTCATGTATGTTCATCGCACCCAAGCACAAGACGCTATATGAACTGTACTACATACATTACATCGATCCTGATAATATCAAGGAGGTGATCCTGCTTAATCATGGTACAATCTGTCATTCCACAGTTGATGATGTAGTGCCAAATCCCTAGTCTACTTCGTCTGTTAAGCAGGGTATGGCACCATCAGCAAGAGCTGGAACCTAGGGCCTGTCCATCAGGGACTTATATGCAGACTACTTACAGTGCCTACAAGTAGTATTCAACCCCCTGCAGATTTAGCTGGTTGACACATGCGGAATTAACTTGGCATTGTGACATTTGTACTGTAGATCAGCCTGGAAGTGGGAAATGCACTGCAGCAAAAATTTTTGTTGTAATTTTTTTTTTTTTTTAAAAACGTTAAAAGTTAATTCAGAGTGTCATTTATTATTCAACCCCTCAAACCACAAGAATTCTGTTTGGTCCCCCTAAAGTATTAAGAAGTAGTTCAGGCACCAAGAATAATGAGCTTCACATGTGTGGATTAATGATCTCTTTTGCCAGCCTTTTCTGACTATTTAAGACCCTCCCCAAACTTGTGAACAGCACTCATACATGGTCAACATGGGAAAGACAAAGGAGCATTCCAAGGCCATCAGAGACAAGATCGTGGAGGGTCACAAGGCTGGCAAGGGGTACAAAACCCTTTCCAAGGAGTTGGCCCTACCTGTCTCCACTGTTGGGAGCATCATCCGTAAGTGGAAGGCTTATGGAACTACTGTTAGCCTTCCACGGCCTGGACAGCCTTTGAAAGTTTCCTCCGTGCTGAGGCCAGGCTTGTCCGAAGAGTCAAGGCTAACCCAAGGACAACAAGGAAGGAGCTCCGGGAAGATCTCATGGCAGTGGGGACATTGGTTTCAGTCAATACCATAAGTAACGTACTCCACCGCAATGGTCTCCGTTCCAGACGAGCCCTGTTATGTTTCGGTAGCTGAGGAGTGCAGGTAAAAAAGGCAATACACCAGAGCAGTTGGAATCTATGAGATTGCAGTACCCTGACTAACCACCACAACTAGAGGCAGCCGTGGAGCGTTCCTACGTTGGTCCTAGACGCCTCGTCACAGCCTGAGAAACTAACTACACCTAAAGATAGAAAGAGGAAAGCTATCTGCCCCGGAGCAGAACCCCAAAGATAATAGAAAGCCCCCAAACATGTAATGGCGGTTAGACAAGATGAAATACTGACACAGAAAGAAAATAGTATGAGCAAACGCTGGGGCCCAAACTAACTAAATAGAAAAGGATAGGAAGGGTACTTACTGCAATCCCAGAAAACCCTGAAAGGCACCAACTCTACTAATTTCAAAAACACCTGAGATCACACGACCTCTTCCACCTAAATTAGTTCTCTGGTGTAACAAAATCAAAACAGCAGCCACTGAAAAAACTGGAAAAAGCAAAAGTACAAACATCAGTGGCTGAACAAAACTGAGAGGGCAGAAGCCCCCGGAGGGGACCCTGAAGGCCCCCACAGAAGTGCAGTAAAAAATGCAAAAACACAGCACAAACACAAAAGAAGAAAATGTCTTATCTGTTAGCAGGAGATGCAGACACGACACAGCAGGCTACAAGGGAAACTGGAATAAAGGATTCAGACCAGAACAATTGATCACCGGCAACCCTGATTGGAAGGTGACTCCCTTATATAAGACCAGTCAGTAACACCTGATTCCCAGTCCTCACAATCTTCACTGGACAGACTAGCACCGCTTGTAACCACCAGAGGGAGCCTCTGCTCAGAACTCATCTCAAACCCATTCACAACAGTACCCCCCCCCCTTGAGGAGGGGTCACCGAACCCTCATTTGAGCAACCAGGTCGGTCAGGATGAGTTCTATGATACGCACGGATAAGTCTCCTAGCATGGATGTCCGAAGCAAACACCCAAGAATTGTCTTCCTGACCATAACCTCTCCATTTAACCAAATACTGGAGTTTCCGTCTAGAAAAACGAGAATCTAATATTTTCTCAACCACATACTCCAGATTGCCCTCAACCAAAACAGGGTCAGGAAGGCACAGCAGCAGGAACCACTGGCTCAACAAACCTCTTCAACAAGGACTTGTGGAACACGTTATGGATCTTAAATGTCCCTGGAAGAAGCAAACGAAAAGAATCAGGATTAATAATCTCCATGATCTTATAAGGTCCAATGAACTAGGCTTAAATTTAGGAGATGCTACTCTAATAGGAATTTCTTTGAGGACAACCAGACCAAGTCCCCCACTTTAAACCGAGGACCATCAGTCCTATGCCGGTTAGCAAACCGCTGGGCCCTCTCCTGAGAGAGGGACAACCTCTCCACTACCTGGTCCCAAATCAGTTGCATACGCTCCACAACAGAGTCAACACCTGGACAGACAGAAGCCTCCGTCTGTCCTGAAGAAAATCGAGGGTGAAACCCAGAATTACAGAAAAACGGAGACATCAAAGTAGCAGAGCTAGCCCTATTATTAAGAGCAAACTCAGCCAAAGGTAAAAAAGAGACCCAGTCATCCTGATCAGCAGACACAAACCATCTTAGATAAGTCTCCAATGTCTGGTTTGTTCTCTCAGTTTGACCATTGGTCTGAGGATGAAATGCCGAGGAGAAAGACAATTGAACACCCAGTTTAGAACAAAAAGTCCTCCAAAATCTGGAAACAAACTGGACTCCTCTGTCAGACACAATGTTCTCAGGAATGCCGTGTAAACGAACCACGTGCTGAAGGAACAACGGCACCAATTCAGAGGAGGAAGGCAACTTAGTTAATGGCACAAGATGTATCATCTTGGAAAACCTATCACAAATTACCCAGATGGTGGTCATTCTCTGAGAAACAGGAAGGTCGGAAATGAAATCCATAGAGATATGGGTCCATGGTCTCTTGGGCACAGGCAATGGCATCAACAAACCACTAGAGCGAGAGCAAGGCTTGGAGCGAGAGCAAGTCCCGCAGGACTGCACAAATTCCCTGACATCACGAGACAAGGTAGGCCACCAAAAGGACCGACTAACCAAGTCTCTGGTACCAAAAATTCCGGGATGCCCAGCCAACGCGGAACAATGAATCTCAGACATCACACTCTTTTTCCACTGGTCCGGGACAAACAATTTTCCAACAGGGCAGCACTCGGGCCTATCCTCCTGACACCCCTCCAGAGCAAGTCTCAAATTGGGCGAGATGGCGGAAAGAACTACACCCTCTTTCAAAATAACAGAAGGATCAGATAACTCAGGAGAGTCCGCAAGGAAACTCCTCGAGAGGGCATCCGCCTTAACATTCTAGTGCCAGGAAGAAAGGAAACCACAAAATTAAAACGTGTGAAAAACAAGGCCCACCTGGCCTGTCTAGGATTGAGTCGCTTGGCAGATTCCAGAAAGACCAGATTCTTATGGTCCGTAAGGACCACCACCCGATGTTTGGCTCCCTCCAGCCAATGTCTCCACTCTTCAAAAGCCCACTTCATGGCCAATAACTCCCGATTACCCACGTCATAATTACGTTCAGTAGGAGAAAATTTTCGAGAGAAAAAGGCACAAGGGTTACTTTTAGAGGTCTCTGGATCTTTTTGGGACAAAACGGCACCTGCCCCAATTTCAGAGGCATCAACCTCCACCTGAAATGGCAGAGAAACATCAGGCTGCCGTAGAACAGGAGCAGAAGTGAATCTCTGCTTAAGTTCCTGAAATGCAGAGACTGCCTCAGGAGGCCAATTCACCACATCAGAACCCTTTCTGGTCAAATCAGTTAATGGTTTAACAATAACCGAGAAATTACCAATAAATTTACGATAAAAATTGGCAAAACCCAAAAATCTCTGAAGAGCCTTTAATGAAGTAGGTTGGACCCAATCACAGATGGCCTGAACCTTGACCGGGTCCATTTCAATAACAGATGGGGACAAAATGAATCCCAGAAATGAGATCCTCTGTACGCCAAAAAGACACTTTGATCCCTTCACATACAGAGCATTCTCTCTCAAAATCTGGAATACAGTTCGAACATGTTTCACATGAGAGTCCCAGTCATTAGAAAAAATCAAGATATCATCCAAATAAACAATCAGAAATTTGTCCACAAAATCCCTGAAAATGTCATTCATGAAGGACTGGAAGACGGAAGGAGCATTAGTGAGCCCAAAGGGCATCACCAGGTACTCAAAATGCCCTTCAGGGGTATTGAATGCCGTCTTCCATTCATCCCCGTGCTTAATGCGAATAAGGTTATACGCCCCCCTGAGGTCAAGCTTGGTAAACCAAGTAGCGTTTTTCACCCTGGAAAACAGGTCAGAAATCAAGGGTAACGGGTATTGATATTTCACAGTAATATTGTTCAAGAGACGATAATCAATACACGGCCTTAAAGAACCATCCTTTTTGGCCACAAAGAAAAAACCGGCACCTAAGGGTGAAGAGGATGGTCTGATATGACCCTTCTCCAATGATTCCTTGATATAAGACCGCATAGCGTCATGTTCAGGTACAGACAAGTTAAAAAGGCGACCTTTAGGGAATTTACTACCCGGCACTAATTCAATAGCGCAGTCATAGCTCCTATGGGGAGGCAAGGATGCAGATTTACTTTCGCTAAACACATCAGAAAAATCAATCAAAAAGTCAGGAACATCCTGAGCCTGGGGGAGGCAGAAAAAACAGGAGTGTTAGTATTAACACATTGGCAGCCCCAACTGGTTACAGACACAGATTTCCAATCCAAAACAGGATTATGAGACTGTAACCAAGGAAAACCCAGCACGATAATGTCATGCAGATTATACAGAACCAAAAATTTGCAGCACTCCTGGTGATCAGGTTCAACCCTCATTATCACCTGAGTAGAAAACTGGGGTTTATTCTCAGCCAAAGGGGTAGAATCGATCCCCAGTAGGGAATAGACTTCTGTAGGGGTATCAAGGGAAATCCACAACGTTTAGCAAAATCATAATCCATCAGATTAATAGCTGCTCCAGAATTAACGAAAGCCTGAGCAGAAAATGAGGACAGAGAGCATATCAGAGTGACAGTTAATAAAAACTTAGTCTGAACACTACCCAAGACAACTGAGCGTGCAAAACGTCTTCCCCGCTTAGACTGAAATAGCATGAGAGGCATCACCACAGTAGAAACATAACCCATTGCGCTTTCGAAACTCATGACGCTGTGCCCCAGACACCACTCTATCACACTGCATGGGTTCAGAAGCTGGTTCACAAGGCAACACCATTCCACGCATACTTCTCCGCTCACGCAAACGTCTGTCAATTTGAATCGCTAATGACATAGAATCATTGAGACCAGAGGGGACAGGAAATCCCACCATAACATCCTTTACATTATCTGACAGACCCTTCCGGAAAAGGGCTGCCAAAGCGTCGTCATTCCATTTGGTCAGGACTGCCCACCTACGGAATCTCTGACAGTATAACTCAGCGTCATCAAGCCCCTGATTTAATGCCAACAAGGCTTTTTCAGCTTGATCAGTGACATTAGGCTCATCGTACAATAACCCCAAGGCCTGAAAAAATGCATCAACATCACTCAAAACAGGATCCCCAGGTATCAGGGAAAAAGCCCAATCCTGAGGATCGCCGCGCAGGAGAGAGATGATAATTTGAACCTGCTGCGCTGCGTTCCCTGAGGACTTAGATTTTAAGGCAAAAAACAATTTACAATTATTTTTGAAATTCTGAAACTTAGCTCGATCCCCTAAAAACAAATCTGGCATGGGAATCCTAGGTTCCACAACAGGCAACCCAGCAAGATAGATAGCAATACTCTGAACCTCAGTGGCAAGCTGATCCACACGGCCAGACAACTGTGCAAACTCCATTGAGAGAAAAGATCCTCCCCAGCACCCAGAGATACAGAGGGAAAAAAAAAATGCAACAAACAGAAAAATATTTCTGACAACTCTGACAACCTTTTTTCTTTCACAATATTTTTTCCCTTCTGTGAGTACCATACAATTTTCAATTTTTGTGGCCGGTGATACTGTTATGTTTCGGTAGCTGAGGAGTGCAGGTAAAAAAGGCAATACACCAGAGCAGTTGGAATCTATGAGATTGCAGTACCCTGACTAACCACCACAACTAGAGGCAGCCGTGGAGCGTTCCTACGTTGGTCCTAGACGCCTCGTCACAGCCTGAGAAACTAACTACACCTAAAGATAGAAAGAGGAAAGCTATCTGCCCCGGAGCAGAACCCCAAAGATAATAGAAAGCCCCCAAACATGTAATGGCGGTTAGACAAGATGAAATACTGACACAGAAAGAAAATAGTATGAGCAAACGCTGGGGCCCAAACTAACTAAATAGAAAAGGATAGGAAGGGTACTTACTGCAATCCCAGAAAACCCTGAAAGGCACCAACTCTACTAATTTCAAAAACACCTGAGATCACACGACCTCTTCCACCTAAATTAGTTCTCTGGTGTAACAAAATCAAAACAGCAGCCACTGAAAAAACTGGAAAAAGCAAAAGTACAAACATCAGTGGCTGAACAAAACTGAGAGGGCAGAAGCCCCCGGAGGGGACCCTGAAGGCCCCCACAGAAGTGCAGGAAAAAATGCAAAAACACAGCACAAACACAAAAGAAGAAAATGTCTTATCTGTTAGCAGGAGATGCAGACACGACACAGCAGGCTACAAGGGAAACTGGAATAAAGGATTCAGACCAGAACAATTGATCACCGGCAACCCTGATTGGAAGGTGACTCCCTTATATAAGACCAGTCAGTAACACCTGATTCCCAGTCCTCACAATCTTCACTGGACAGACTAGCACCGCTTGTAACCACCAGAGGGAGCCTCTGCTCAGAACTCATCTCAAACCCATTCACAACAGAGCCCGTAAGGTACCTTTACTTTCAAAGCGTCATGTCAAGGCTCGTCTACAGTTTGCTCATGATCACTTGGAGGACTCTGAGACAGACTGGTTCAAGGTTCTATGGTCTGATGAGACCAAGATCGAGATCTTTGGTGCCAATCACACACGTGACGTTTGGAGACTGGATGGCACTGCATACGACCCCAAGAATACCATTCCTACAGTCAAGCATGGTGATGGCAGCATCATGCTGTGGGGCTGTTTCTCAGCCAAGGGGCCTGGCCATCTGGTCCGCATCCATGGGAGGATGGATAGCACGGCCTACCTGGAGATTTTGGCCAAGAACCTCCGCTCCTCCATCAAGGATCTTAAGATGGGTCGTAATTTCATCTTCCAACAAGACAACGACCCAAAGCACACAGCCAAGAAAACCAAGGCCTGGTTCAAGAGGGAAAAAGTCAAGGTGTTGGAGTGGCCTAGTCAGTCTCCTGACCTTAACCCAATTGAAAACTTGTGGAAGGAGCTCAAGATTAAAGTCCACATGAGACACCCAAAGAACCTAGATAACTTGGAGAAGATCTGCATGGAGGAGTGGGCCAAGATAACTCCACAGACCTGTGCCGGCCTGATCAGGTCTTATAAAAGACGATTATTAGCTGTAATTGCAAACAAGGGTTATTCCACGAAATATTAAACATAGGGGTTGTATAATAATTGACCCACACTTTTATGTTTAAAATTTATTAAAATTCAACTGAGCAACATAACTTTTTGGTTTGTAAGATTTATGCTTCTGTTAATAAATCCTACTCTTTTGCAGTTTGAAGGCTCTAACTTATTTGCATCTTATCAAACCAGCTAAATCTGCAGGGGGTTGAATACTACTTGTAGGCACTGTATGGTCACCTGAGGGATCGGTTCCTTGGTAAAATAATCTTGATTCGCGGATACCCTTAATTTTTTTGTTTTCTTTTGTTTGGTATGATTTTCCGTGCTTTATGCAGTTTGTGAACAGTTAATTTTATTTAGAGTTAGGAAAATCAGAAGACAAGGAGGACCCTTTACATGTGTTGAAAACTTATGGTGCTTGTAGGAAATCAATAAATGTTTAACACTTAATTGATTTTCACAAAATTGCCTAAATTAAAAAATGTTTTGGTTCTTTCTGTCGTGTGTTTTGTGTTGTGGCAAATGCTATACTCACTTTTGGGTTCCAACTAGGTATGAACAGATCGATCCGCAGAGTGTTGATGTCAGGTAGTGACTAGGGACTGTGGCTGCCTACTCAATCCCTCAAACTAGGGGGCACCCTAGTCTATCCCTGTCCTCCGGAATGCTCTTGAAGGTGGTGACACCGAGGTCACGTTCCTTGCTATGTTCCTATATTATCCCTTATCTGTTGCCTACCTGACCCAGGGAGGTGTGAGGCCGAAGTGTATAGATATAACTAACCAAACAGGAAGATGGAAAGTGATAAAAGAAAACTACAATCAATCATACAAAATACACTCATCAAAAAACAGTGTAACACAGGGGAGGTAAAGGAAGGTGAAACCAAATAGGAGTGAATGATGAACACACAAACAAACTCCACACAACTATCTCCTGAACAACTCTCCAAGTGCCTACTCCAAACACGAACTTCACCTCCAACTCATAACCAGGCAGTGAGAACTAGCACTGGCAATTTCCAAGTGCCAATAGCGAGCATATAAATACCAGAGGGGAGTGGCCAACACTGAACAGCTGAGGCAATCCAATTTGCAGATCTCCAGGAGATCAACTGAACTCATTAACCCTTGCACTACAAACAAGGAAAAAAACTGTACTGTTAATAAGATGATGAAGCAGTTCTAATCAGTGCAGGAGTTTGAGAAACCAGACGCCGCAGTCTTCTGTCCCCTGTCTGTCGCGGTATTCCTGTGACAATTCAGTTCTAGTAGAATTCTCTGATTTTTCGTGGAACCACAAATGACAAACACTTTGTGATTAGATTTGCTAAAATCGTCCAAAGAAAAATAAACTGTGATGTCATTTTTATGAAGCACAAATGGTTTGAAAATGATACTAAATACTATAAAAGCATAATACTTACCTTACTGCTCACCTCTCTGACTGTCAGCTATCTGGTCTTCCTGAAGCCCCTGCCTATATTGAAAAATAGGCAGAGAAGGGACCACTCAAAGATGAGGTCCTGAGGATTGGACGTTGTGCAGTGAACCACGGGGTGGGCAGAGAGGTGAGTGATTAGGTATTTGTTTTTCAGTGATTTTTACATCTCCAGTTTATTATGCTGTGGATCTGGAGAGTCCTGAGAGCATAATAAGGATCATTGGATTAGCGGAGTGTTAAGTTTTTGAAAATCAAATCTGAAGGGAAAATAGGTTAAGTTGGCAAAATTAAAATTCTACGTCTGCTCGCCACTAGTTACAACAGCATAAATCATGTCATTTCAAGGCACAATAATTGCATAGGTACAATGTCACAAGTAATGTGCCTCATATTAGCGTGTAAGATTTTGGTATGCTTGTTTCAGACAAACAGGGATTAGGTTACAACACTAAATGACATGGTACTACGTCAATCAAGAGGAAAATTCTTTTTTTTTTTGGGTAGCTGAGACTTACCGGAAAGTAATGCTGATACACATTTATTATCATTTATTATTTACTAGCTGAAGAGCCCGGTGCTGCCCGGGCATAGTTACTAACTACGGTTAGTTATAACAAATTATAATGATTATATATATATATATATATATATATATATATATATATATATATAGCTGAGTGTATAGCCCCGCCCACTCCGCATAGCCATATTCACTATAATATCCCACATCATCTCGTCAGCCAGAGCCACCGGACTACTACCCCTAATATCCCACATCGTCCCGGCAGCCAGAGGCACTGTACTACTAATATCCCACATCTCATCAGCCAGAGCCACCGGACTACTACCCCTAATATCCCACATCAGCCATAGCCACCGGACTACTACCCCTAATATCCCACATCGTCCCGTCAGCCAGAGCTACTGGACTACTGCCCCTAATATCCCACATCATCCCGTCAGCCAGAGCTACTGGACTACTACCCCTAATATCCCACATCGTCCCGGCAGCCAGAGGCACTGTACTACTAATATCCCACATCTCATCAGCCAGAGCCACCAGACTACTACCCTTAATATCCCACATCATCCTGTCAACCACTGGACTACTAATATCCCACATCAGCCAGAGCCACCGGACTACTACCCCTAATATCCCACATCATCCGGTCAACCACTGGACTACTAATATCCCACATCAGCCAGAGCCACCGGACTACTACCCTAATATCCCACATCATCCCATCAGCCATAGCCACCGGACTACTACCCTAATATCCCACATCGTCCCGTCAGCCAGAGCTACTGGACTACTGCCCCTAATATCCCACATCACCGTCAGCCACGGAAGCCAACCAGGATACTACCTAATATCCCACATCATCCCATCAGCCATAGCCACCGGACTACTAATATCCCACATCATCCCATCAGCCATAGCCACCGGACTACTACCCTAATATCCCACATCATGCTGTCAGCCAGAGCCACCGGACTACTAATATCCCACTCATCCATAGCCATAGCCACCGGACTACTACCCCTAATATCCCACATCGTCCGTCAGCCAGAGCCACCGGACAACTACCACTAATATCCCACATCGTCCGTCAGCCAGAGCCACCGGACTACTAATATCCCACATCCATCAGCCATAGCCACCGGACTACTACCCCTAATATCCACATCGTCCCGTCAGCCAGAGCCACCGGACTACTAATATCCCACATCAGCCATAGCCACCGGACTACTACCCCTAATATCCCACATCGTCCAGTCAGCCAGAGCCACCGGACTACTAATATCCCAAATCAGCCATAGCCACTTGACTACTACCCCTAATATCCCACATCATCCTGTCAGCCAGAGCCACGGACTACTAATATCCCACATCATCGATCAGCCATAGCCACCAGACTACTACCCCTAATATACCACATCGTCCCGTCAGCCAGAGCCACCGGACAACTACCACTAATATCCCACATCATCCGTCAGCCATAGCCACCGGACTACCCCTAATATCCCATATCATCCGTCAGCCAGAGCCACCGGACAACTACCACTAATATCCCACATCATCCTGTCAGCCAGAGCCACCGGACTACTACCCTAATATCCCACGTCATCCTGTCAGAGCCACTGGACTACTCCCCCTAATATCCCACATCATCCGTCACAGCCGCCAGACTTCTACCCCGTAATATCCAACATCATCCCGTCCGCCAGAGCTACTGGACTACTACCTCTAATATCCCACATCAGCCAGAGCCACCAACTACTACCCCTAATATCCCACATCGTCCCGTCACAGCCGCCAGACTACTACCCCTAATATCCCACATCAGCCATAGCCACCGGACTACTACCCTAATATCCCACATCATCCCGTCAGCCAGCGCCACCGGACTACTACCCCTAATATCCCACATCATCCCGTCACAGCCGCCAGACTTCTACCCCTAATATCCCACATCATCCCGTCAGCCAGAGCCACCGGACTACTACCCCTAATATCCCACATCTTCCGTCACAGCCGCCAGACTTCTACCCCTAATATCCCATATCATCCCGTCAGCCAGAGCCACCGAACTACTACCCCTAATATCCCACATCATCCCGTCACAGCCGCCAGACTTCTACCCTAATATCCCATATCATCCCGTCAGCCAGAGCTACTAGACTACTACCCCTAATATCCTACATCATCCCGTCAGCCAGAGCCACCGGAATACTACCACTAATATCCCACATCATCCCGTCAGCCAGAGCCACCGGACTACTACCCCTACTATCCCACATCATCCGTCAGCCAGAGCCACCGGACTACTAATATCCCACATCATCCCGTCAGCCATAGCCGCCAGACTTCTACCCCTAATATCCCATATCATCCCGTCAGCCAGAGCCACCGGACTACTACCCCTAATATCCCATATCATCCCATCAGCCAGAGCCACCGGACTACTACCCCTAATATCCCACATCATCCCGTCAGCCAGAAGCACCGGACTATACCCTAATATCCCATATCATCAGCCAAGCTATGGAACTACCTAATATCCACATCATCCATCAGCCAGAGCCACCGGACTACTACTACTAATATCCCACATCATCCCATCAGCCAGAGCCACGGACAACTACCACTAATTCCTATTCCCATCAGCCAGAGCTACTAGACTACTACCCCTAATATCCTACATCATCCCGTCAGCCAGAGCCACCGGACTACTACCCCTACTATCCCACATCATCCCTCAGCCAGAGCTACTGGACTACTAATATCCCACATCATCCCGTCAGCCAGAGCCACCGGACTACTACCCTACTATCCCACATCATCCCGTCAGCCAGAGCCATCGGACTACTAATATCCCACATCATCCCGTCAGCCATAGCCACCGGACTACTATCCCTAATATCCCACATCGTCTGTCAGCCAGAGCTACTGGACTACTACCCCTAATATCCCACGTCAGCCAGAGCCACCGGACTACTAATATCCCACATCAGCCATAGCCACCGGACTACTACCCCTAATATCCCACATCGTCCCGTCAGCCAGAGCTACTGGACTACTACCCCTAATATCCCACATCATCCCGTCAGCCAGAGCCACCGGACTACTACCCCTAATATCCCACATCGTCCCGTCAGCCAGAGCCACCGGACTACTAATATCCCACATCATCCCGTCAGCCAGAGCCACCGGACTACTACCCCTAATATCCCACATCATCCCGTCAGCCAGAGCCACCGGACTACTACCCCTAATGTCCCACATTATCCCGTCAGCCAGAGTCACCGGACAACTACCACTAATATCCCACATCATCCCATCAGCCAGAGCCACGGACAACTATATCCCACATCAGCCAGAGCCACCAACTACTACCCCTAATATCCCACATCGCCCCGTCAGCCAGAGCCACCGGACTACTACCCCTAATATCCCACATCATCCCGTCACAGCCGCCAGACTACTACCCCTAATATCCCATATCATCCCGTCAGCCATAGCCACCGGACAACTACCACTAATATCCCACATCATCCCGTCAGCCAGAGCCACCGGACTACTACACCTAATATCCCACATCAGCCAGAGCCACCAACTACTACCCTAATATCCCACATGTCCCGTCACAGCGCCAGACTACTACCCCTAATATCCCACATCATCCTATCAGCCATAGCCACGGAATACTACCCCTAATATCCCACATCATCCCGTCAGCCAGAGCCACCGGACTACTACCCTAATATCCCACATCATCCCGTCACAGCCACCAGACTAATATCCCATATCATCCTATCAGCCATAGCCACCGGACAACTACCACTAATATCCCACATCATCCCGTCACAGCCGCCAGACTACTACCCCTAATATCCCATATCATCCCGTCAGCCATAGCCACCGGACAACTACCACTAATATCCCACATCATCCCGTCAGCCAGAGCCACCGGACTACTACACCTAATATCCCACATCAGCCAGAGCCACCAACTACTACCCCTAATATCCCACATCGTCCCGTCACAGCCGCCAGACTACTACCCCTAATATCCCACATCAGCCATAGCCACCGGACTACTACCCCTAATATCCCACATCATCCGTCAGCCAGAGCCCCCGGGCTACTACCTCTAATATCCCACATCATCCCGTCACAGCCGCCAGACTACTACCCCTAATATCCCATATCATCCGTCAGCCATAGCCACCGGACAACTACCCCTAATATCTTACATCATCCCGTCAGCCAGAGCCACCGGACTACTACCCTAATATCCCACATTATCCAATCAGCCAGAGCCACCGGACTACTACCCCTAATATCCCACATTATCCATCAGCCAGAGCCACCGGACTACTACCCCTAATATCCCACATCATCCCGTCAGCCAGAGCCACCGGACTACTACCCTAATATCCCACATCCATCCCGTCAGCCAGAGCCACCGGACTATACCCCTAATATCCCACATCATCCCGTCAGCAGACGCCACGACTACTCCCCCTAAATTTTATCTTCCCACATCATCCCGTCAGCCAGAGTCACCAGACTACTACCCCCAATATCCAACGTCAGCCAGAGCCACCGGACTACTACCCCTAATATCCCACATCATCCCGTCAGCCAGAGCCACCGGACTACTACCCCTAATTTTCCACATCATCCCGTCAGCCTGGGGTCAGAACCAGAGCGCTGAGTGGATTTTCCCTGACTTCCATACAAATGATCCCTTTGATAGAGGCCTGGGGTCAGTACCAATCGCTGGACGGATTTGCCCTGACTTCCATACAAATTATCACTTTTAAGAGAGCCTGGGATGAGAATCAGAGCGCTGAGGGATTTGCCCTAACTTCCATACCAGAGATCCCTTTAAGAGAGGCCTGGGGTCAGAACCACAGCTCTGGATGGATTTGCACTGACTTCCATACAAATGATCCCTTTAAGAATGGCCTGGGGTCAGAACCAAAGTGCAGAGTGGATTTGCCCTGACTTCCATATTAATGATCCCTTTAAGAGACCCTGGGGTCAGAACCACTGCGCTGAGTGGAGCGGTCCTAACTTCCATATCGGGGATCCCTTTAAGAGCGAAGATGTGCCTATGGGATGATGTGTGTGATGGGGACATGGGAACGGGAGCAGGTGATTCATTTCTGTCATGTGCTCTCAGCTCCTGTCTGGGGGGCAGACAATGGCTGGGAGCTTATGTTCCCGGGGATGCTAGATTTCTCCCACCCAGTCACTGTCTGCTGAGGTGTTGTCGTGGAGTGAGAAAACTGTTGCTCATAGCAACCAATCACAGCTCAGCTTCTTTTAAACATGCTTCGTGATTGGTTCGTGATACACACACACATTCAATTTTATATATATAGATGATTACTTTGAAGATTTATGGAAAAATAAATTGGTTTAAAAAAAAATGTTTTCTTCGCTGCTGTTTAGTTATTGCACATATCATGGACAGATATCTTTCTTGATAGGATAGTCATAAAAATATGACACATGGCATTTTTGTTAGCAAGCTAGGCAGTTGTAATATTTCAATTAATTATTTCATTCCATTTACCGTGTATTTTTGGATCCAAGTAAATTCATTAATTTAAGAGATAGATTTATTTTTCCAAAACTGTAGTGAAAGGTTTTAGCAAAAAAACAAAAAACTGTATCAATATGATATTCAACATAAATGAGGACCACAATATACACACGCGTATGGTTAATAAAATACACTATATACATTCTATCATTAAACTGTCCTTCTATAAATAGTGATTTTGCTGTATATTTCTGTGCTACTCATAAATATATAATTGTGAAACCTTGCACATCTCATTATATAGAAAATCCCATTGACATTTTGCCTTAAAGGGGAGTCGGTCAGCAGGTTTTACTATGTAATCTATACACGTAGCAGTGGTCAGAATGCTGAGCTGTGTACAACCCCGCCCATAACCCTGATTGGCAGCTTGATGACAATTTACACAGGAAGCTGCCAATCAGCGGTGGAGGCGGGGTCACACAGATTAGCTGGACTTGTTTGCACGCTACACCTAGTCTGGCAGTGATAATCTTCTGCTAATAAAACACTGATTGTATTGAAGTGACAGCACCCAGCCAAGAAAGTGACACATCCCTGGACTCAGGCTCTCTGCCCCTACACTATGCTGCTCTCAGATTTAAACAGCAAAATCTTGCTGAAAGATTCCCTTTAATGTGTATACATATAAATTCTTCAGATCATCAAATAGTTAATTATGAGTGCTGACTTTTGAATTTAGGGTTTGGAACTTCTCTCTTAAGTTTCTGACTCTATTTTGCAGCGAAATGTCATTAGTGGTTAAGACTTTCGGTTTTGATTGTTCTGATGTAACGTCTGATGAACCATCCGAGTTGAGGAGACTTTCCCTTATTTTATATTCCTCGGTATCCTGGTAAGCTTTGCATCGTTCTATCACGGCTTTTATTGAAATCTTCTCTCTGCTGGTTGGGGATCTGATGTGTACGTAGGTGTCGTCTACATCGCAGACAGAGGCAGCAGAGATCTTTTCCATAATTATTATTTTTTTGCTGTTTTCTAGAGGAGCTTCCGCGCTAATGTAGTAGCAGTCATTTATCACTTGCCCATGGTCCCCATTGCGCAGGGCTTCAGGACTTACAGTCCTACTTGGATTTTGTACGTCTACTTTATCACCGAGATTTATTTCCTCCGATACACTTTTCATACTCACTGAATGTTTTATCTTCTTTTTGTATGAAGGGCTAATGTAATTTATGTTACACAATTCTGGCAAATTTCCCACATGGTCATCCATCAATTTATCAGGTACCGATAGGCTTCTGTTAACTGGAAGGTTTTTGACGAGCCCAGCTGTACTTGTGTACCTCGATCTCAGCTCTCGGACATCCGGCCAATGGAATATTTCTGTTGTGACCGGACTCAGGGGGCTTTTGCAGTCGGATTTTAATGGGGAATGTGTGTTGGAGCCATCAGGAGAATTGAATACTAATCGCCTGGGAGACTTCTCACTGTGTAAAGGAGAAGGCGTTGCAATCGTTGGGCTGTGCTCTTGTGACACCATATGATCGTCCATAGGAAGAGAAAGTACAGTCTTCAGTTTACCTAAAGCAAACAAAAAATAATAATTTTACAAACATTTCTTAACACTGTTGACATTATCTGATAATTTAATAACGCAATACCTCCATATAAAATTATAGAAATGGCTAAGTATAGAGATGGGCCGATCGATTCGTGGGTCTCCAGTCCATCAGCCAGGTCAGTAGCATCTGGCCGCTGGATGGAAGAAAGGTTGCCAACTTGACTTTTTATTTTTTCTGAGCAGCTAATCAAAAAATAATAGGCAGACAATATTTTTGGAAAATAAATAAAGTGATCCATGTCTACAGCCCATAATTCTGATATGAAAACATCAGCTGCAGTCACTGTGAACTGTAAAATCATGAGAATTTCAGTAATAATCTGTATCAATTTCTTCAGCCTCCAAAAAATCACGGACGCCTCAATTTTTTTTTTACGGACAGGGAAAAAAGTGCCATATATAACGGACTGTTATGGAATTTCTGGATGTCTGGCAACCCAGGACGGGAGGCTCGCAAATCTCTTACCTTCTGTGACCAGGGCAGCTTCTGATTAGCCAAACTGGCACGATGTCATCATTGCAGCGTGACATTGATTGGTTTGGCTGGCTTATCATCACTGCACAGATGACATTGCGCTGGGGATCCCCAAGGTAAAAGATTTGCGAGTCTCTTGTCCAGAGAATACTGACCTAGCTAATAGAACGGAGTCCTCAAATCAATCCACCCGTCTCTAGCTAAATATTACCATGATTAAAAGATATTTTGAGGAGCAATCTACATATTTTTGTTTCAAGCACCTCCTTGCTGGTAACCTAACCTAATATGAATCCCCACCTTGTCTGAAAGTCTACATTCATCAGCCCAGGAGAGAATTAATATTAGGTTAAGTTCCCAACAAAGAAGATCGCCTTGTTATGGCCGCTGGGCACATATGAATTGGCCAATTTATGTGCCAGTTATCTTAGTTTTTTTCGATTTTCTAGAGCAGTAATGCAATTCCAAATTCATACATTTCATGTCTGCATGCTATAACGATACAGAGTGCAACTTTGTTAGTTATCCTTAAGATGGGTCATCAATGTCTTATTTGTAGCACTGCAAAAACCAATCAACTTTTCCTGATACCAGCCAAAACTGCTCAGTTGCGGTGCTCCGCAGCACAGATCTGTCAACTGTTTAGTGACTGCAGCTGGGTACTGTACATCCTCCAACTATTCTGGTCAATAGGGGGCTGATGTCCAGTACCCGGCCAAGGCCTACATTCCATTGACGGAGCCGTGTTGTGCAGCTCCACAACTCCGTACATCTAGCCACCGCCAGCATCGGGAATCACACCGCCACCTATCAAACATTGATGTGCTAAACTCCCGGACAACCCCTTTAACTACTTAATAGGTTATAGTTGAGAAAAAGGCATTTCTGTGCCTAAATGAATCTTCTTTTGAAAATATAAAATGCTTACATTTTCCTTCGCTTTTTTCCTCTTTTACAGTAGGTAGACTGCCCCTTCTCATGTCATCCTCTATTTCCCGGAGACGCCTGTAAGCAACGGGTTTATTGCATTTAATCCGCTGGCTGTATTGCCTAGCAAGTTGATAGACTCTGTTCTTTACATTGTCTGACAGATTTACGTCGATATAGTTGGCAAGCTCCAGAAATGTGGGACTTTCCTTAGCAGGAGTCTTGTAGTCCTGATCACTAAAATGCTCATTGTTGCCCTGATTTCTCATCTGTTCAGGAGATGAATTGTTTGGTGTATGATTTTGGTATTCTTCTCGAATTGTACCCAAATCACTCTCCTCAATTATTATGAGCGGTTCATCAGGATGCACTGGATTTTCCACAAATCTTGATGGGTAGATAATAGAGCTGTCATTTGCATTTTTACTTTTTTCAATTTGATCAAACACCTTAACCATTTCTGATGAACACTTGAAGACCTCGTCAGAAACTGGAAGTTGCTGCTCCAAAACGTCACTCTTAGAAGATATGCTGGGATGTTGCATGGGTGTAATTGAGTAGGCTGGACACACTTTTTCTTCAAGAGTAGAAGCACCTACATATGTGGAAGTTATTTCAGCTCTCAGTCTTTGATTATCAGATCCCGGGAGACTGTTCATCTTAAATACAGAGTTTTTAACGACTCCAGCCGGAATGTATGTTAAGCTTTCTCTGCGTTTGATGCTGAAAGCTGCATCCTGATGTTCTGCCTTGTCATAATATGTTTTTATCTTGTCAATAAGTTGTCGGTCTTGGTAGGAGAGAACTGACTCTCTTAGTTTACCAATTGGTCTTTGTTTTTCTTCAAAAACATTTTCAACAGAATTAACTTTACTGATTGAAGACTCTACGCAAGACTTTTCACCATTTGGCAAAACATCTTGATGAGACTTTAGAAAATCATAGGATCCATTCTGACACAGGCTTTTGTCTGAGCCATCTAAATTTATCAAACTGCTGCTTCTGCTCAAATGCCTTGGAGTGATATACCCGATGACTTTTCCATCCTCCAAAGCCAAACTGCTCCTCCTAGAGAGATTATTAACGAATCTCTCAGCAATCACACTGGCTTGATCCAACACGGATGGAGGAAGGATGCTAGATGATTCATGGACGTTCGCTTCCTCTTCATCCTCTTCACTGCTAAAAGCCTTTATGTCTTCTGCATTATCGACAATCCCAATTTCCAGAGGCTTACAGACATCAGAATAACTTTCTGTTCCTTTTTCAAATGGCTGGTTATCCGTAGTTGCTAAAATAGTTTCTAGAGCAACTCCAGATGTAGTGATCATGCCTGCACCATAGATGTCCTTTGGTTCAGAATTATTTTTTTCCATTTCATCCAACATCTGAAAAGAAACAAAAAATATGTCTAATTCTGAAATCTCATTTTACACTATGATGTTTGAAACATATGACATAGCTTTAAATTGTGCAATTATATCCACTTGATCTCGGATAAAAATGCATGCTCAAATAAGCACTCTTCATTTAAGACTTGGGGGCAACTTGGTGCCATAAGCTAGGTGCTCTGATGGCACTTGTTTGAGAATGGATGGATACTGTGTGAAAAAGAACGTACTTACCTTTTAGTCGCTCAGTCACTGAAAACTAATGGAAAACTTAAAAGGGAACCTTCACCTAAAATAAATGCTATTTACCAGCCGACCTAGAGATAAGCTGCACCTGGCGATTAGAGCACAGGCGTGACAACGGGGTGAAAAGAAACCTCCTTCCCTCTCCCAACCATTTAGATGCAGCAGTCACCACTGATCACAGTATCTAAAGGATTAAACAGCCGATGCTAATACCGACGCTGGCTGTTGCTTCAGGAGCTTGGAGGTCAGTTAAGAGCTACTTTGGGGATCATGTCAGGGACAGCTCCTGCACATGGACGATCGCAAAAAATGTACTGGTACATCCATTTTCTGGAACTTCTTCGCAAATATAACATACAACGTGAAGGGTTAAATTTTGGATTTGACATCATTTTATCTTTTATCGTTTTATGATTCCTAAAATAATTTCTGGAGATCTTTTGAACTACTTCTGTAGAATGAGTCATTTAACATTATGTTCCAGGCTTTTTTTTTACTGATGTTTTGCATTTGAGCATAGGTTGCATAAGAAAAATGGGGAAAATAAAGAGATTTTAGGTTTCACATTTGTTGCTAGAGCTAACAATAAATGTGAAGCGAAGCTTAAACTGTTTTATGTTTCCCCACTCTTGTTTTTACTAAATGCTTTCCTTTCTTCTGTTGACAACCATCCTTACCTCTAAATTACACTCTACCTTACACTCCTATTATGGTTACTCAATAGTTATTATACGTCAGTCTTTTGGTTATGACTTTTGCCTGATCATTAATATCCTCCTCTTTTGAACAATTCTCATGTATGCTCTCAATCTATTCAAATGGGAGGTAAATCTATTTTAAATGGCCACTGTTAAAATTCAAAAAGCTACTCCAATCAATAGTCTTCAAAAAATAGTTTAGTTTAAATTTTTCCATTTTCTACAAAAATCTGAAAAATCAGGAAGGAAATCTCTTCTCTGTTTATATATTGTTTAAACTTCAAGTCCCATTTTCTTTTACTTGATTTAGAAATTCAATAAACTTCATTATATTTTATTCCATTTCACTCCAAAGTAATAGAAGTTAAACTATACATCTTTTATAAAAACACATAGAAAGAATGTTCCAAATTCTCCTCAATAAATATTTGTTCAAACATGCCATAAAAAGATTTGCAAAAACTGGTATGCATTTTGCGCCCATCGCGGTACCTTTATCGTGAAGTTAAAATTTATCATTAGATATAAAGAAAATAAAATATACTGTGAGGTCATATTGATAGTAAACTACTTCTTATAAATTGCCGTTGCTGTCTCAGCATAAGTCGATTTTGCTTCAAGCAGAAAGAATGTTCTTAATTTTTCACACACTTTTTGCATTTTTTAAAAATAAAAATCAACGGAGCAAACACAGAACACAAACAGAAAAGAGTTCATTCCTGGATTTACAGATTTTTTTGTACAAAAGGGAAACAATGAAGCTAGTACTTGATGCAAATATCCTTTTTGATTTTTAATAATGACCATTTTTGAGAAGTCGAAGAGTAACCTCCCGTTTGGACAGCAGGTGAGGATATGCAGAAATTATTAACAGGAGGAAAAATTTAAAGATCAGGCAATAGTTATGGCAAAAAAGACTGATTGATATGAACTATTCAGTTACCAAACTAGAAGGGGCAAAAGATTATCTAGAAGTGATAATAAGTGCATTATCTAGAAGTTAGGATGATTACCTTCAGAAGAAAGGAAAACGTATCGGCATGTGTACAAAAACAAAAGACATTTTTGGCTTTTTCGCTACTAAACATAAAGCAAACCATGCTGAAATATAAAACATCCTTAATGGGATTGTCTAATCTAAAATCAAAAGTATACAACAGCAGACTTCTGAATCCTCCCAGCACACACACGGTGCGCTTCTAGGATTCGCTGTTTGTTGCCGCGCAGAACCCGTCTAGTGGGCGTGGCCTCACTCAATACACCTGTATTGGCGAGACTGTGTTCACTAGAGGAGTTCTGCTTGGGAAGTTGCACATCACATACCTGACCACTTTTCCTGGGGCAGAAAAAAGAAAATTCTCACAGCGCACAGTGAATGCGCTGGGAGGATTCAAAAGTCTACAATCACACAGAGTGACTGTATACTTTTCATTTTAGATGGGACAACCCCTTTTAAAAAAACTGAAACATTATTTTAAATTGTATTTTTCTATAGAAGGAAGTCAAAAAAGCTCCAGAAAAGATTTTTATGAGGCATAAAACTATAAAAGATAAAACTGTCATAACCAAAACCTAAAGACATACAAGAGAAGAAAGGGGAGTGAAGGGAGGTAAGGGTGGTGGTTTAAAAATTATAGAGGAATCTAAAGGTTTCTAAAATAAATGAGGGTTTCTGAAGTATTAGCACCACTTGAGCTCTGCAAATGGTGTTCACAATCTATTCCAACAAATATTGCGCTCCAAGAGTCAAATGACACTTTCCCTCCCGAGCTCTGTTTTGTGCCCAAATAGCAGTTTCTACCAAATGTTTGGGAATCAGCGAACTCATGAGAAACTGCACAAATTGTGAAGTCCACGTCTCATTATACCCTTGTGAAGTGATAAATTTGATGATAAATTAATATTTTTGTGGAAAAAAAAACCCATAATGTTTCATGACATGAAAATTATTTGAAGCACCTGTGGATTCAAGATGCTCATCACATCCCTAGATAAATTCCTAGAGGGGTGTAGCTTCCAATATGGCCTCATGTTTTTAGCACAATATTCACACTAGAAAATCTCCATTACATGTGGGTTCGGAAGTTCTTCCCCAGGAAGAGAGGAGAGCGGAAGCCTATATCTCCTTACCCAAGTGAGTAGTAAACAAACTGCCATCAGTGGTAGTCTTATGTGGTGCTATGTCTACTCTTCACATTTTTTTCTTCAAAACATTTTTTTTTCATACTCCTACACTCCCATATATAGCTAGGATCCTGATTGAAAAGACTTCTGTTTTAAGTAAGCCTGGTGCCTTTTTCCAGGTAACGAAAAAAAAATGCACAAGACACCCTGCCAGTGAGCTTTAAAAAAGCTAAAATAATTTCTGAAATGCCCCTAAATGGGAGGAGGAAGTGAGAGGAATGGGATAGTCAATAAAGAGCAGATAAAAAAACAGATCACAACTAGGAAAAACGAGAAGAAAAACTGCGGAAGAGCTGATAAGGAGTTAAAGAAGCCAAGAAAAATGCAAAAATGTGGGGGAGAAGAAAAAAGTCAAGTACAAAGTGAGGAAATTATATCCAGTTATATTGTCTTTATGAATTGTGTGAAAATAGTTTAACCAAAATAGGATTAGTCAGTCACTAATGTACAGTCATGGCCAAAAGTTTTGAGAATGACACAAATATTAATTTTTACAAAGTCTACTGCTTCACTTTTCTAATGGCAATTTGCATATACTCCAGAATGTTATAAAGAGTGATCAGCTTAACAGCAATTACTTGCAAAGTCAATATTTGGCTAGAAAATGAACTTTATCCCCCAAAACACATTTCAACATCATTGCAGCCCTGCCTTAAAAGGACCAGCTAACCTCTTTTCAGTGATTGCTCCATTAACACAGGTGTGGGTGTTGATGAGGACATGGCTGGAGATCAATCTGTCATGATTAAGTAAGAATGACACCACTGGACACTTTAAAAGGAGGCTGGTGCTTGGCATCATTGTTTCTCTTCTGTTAACCATGGGTATCTCTAAAGAAACACGTGCAGTCATCATTGCAATGCACAAAAATGGCCTAACAGGGAAGAGTATCGCAGCTAGAAAGATTGCACCTCAGTCAACAATCTATCGCATCATCAAGAACTTCAAGGAGAGAGGTTCCATTGTTGCCAAAAAGGCTTCAGGGCGCCCAAGAAAGACTAGCAAGCGCCAGGACCGTCTCTTAAAAGTGTTTCAGCTGCGGGATCAGGCTACCAGCAGTGCAGAGCTTTCTCAGGAATGGCAGCAGGCAGGTGTGAGTGCATCTGCACGCACTGTGAGGCGGAGACTCTTGGAGCAAGGCCTGGTCTCAAGGAGGGCAGCAAAGAAGCCACTTCTCTCCAGAAAAAACATCATGGACAGACTGATATTCTGCAAAAGGTACAGGCAGTGGACTGCTGAGGACTGGGGTAAAGTTATTTTCTCTGATGAATCCCCTTTTCGATTGTTTGGGACATCAGGAAAACGCCTCATTCGGAGAAGACAAGGTGAGCGCTACCACCAGTCTTGTCTCATGCCAACTGTTAAGCATCCTGAAACCATTCATGTGTGGGGTTGCTTCTCAGCCAAAGGGAATCGGCTCTCTCACAGTCTTGCCTAAAAACACAGCCATGAATAAAGAATGGTACCAGAATGTCCTCCAAGAGCAACTTCTCCCAACCCTCCAAGAGCAGTTTGGCGATCAACAATGCCTTTTCCAGCATGATGGAGCACCTTGCCATAAAGCAAAGGTGATAACTAAATGGCTCAGGGAACAAAACATAGAGATTTTGGGTCCATGGCCTGGAAACTCCCCAGATCTTAATCCCATTGAGAACTTGTGGTCAATCATCAAGAAACGGGTGGACAAACAAAAACCTAAAAATTCTGACAAAATGAAAGCATTGATTGTGCAAGAATGGACTGCTATCAGTCAGGATTTGGTCCAGAAGTTGATTGAGAGCATGCCAGGGAGAATTGCAGAGGTCCTGAAGAAGAAGGGTCAACACTGCAAATATTGACTTGCTGCATTAACTCATTCTAACTGTCAATATAAGCTTTTGTTACTCCTATGTTTGCAATTATTATATTTCTGTCTGTGATAAAAACATCTGTCAAACACACATAAAAACCAGAGGGCAGCAGATCATGTGAAAATATAATATTTGTGTCATTCTCAAAACTTTTGGCCATGACTGTACTGTCTGGAGCCGGTATCACATGCTGGGCAGCAGATCCTGCAAGGTCAGTAGCAGAACTGTGTTTAATACAGCTAGTAATCACAGGACCTTACACCCACGTATACTCGGGCGACATACCAAAAATTAAATATTACTAATTCTGAACTATGGAGAGGTGAAACCTGCGCTGCCGTGAAAAGGATGATGAGAAAACAGAGATCCACAGAATGCGGTTTCTTAGTCAATGCTTTTCGAAGTTCCAAACTTCTTCATCAGGACAAACCACCATGTCCTGATGAAGAAGTCTGAAACTGCGAAACGCGTTGACTAGGAAACAGCATTCTGCGACTCTCTGTCTTCTCATCATCCTTTTGGGAACAGAGCAAGTTTAACCCATTTGTTGCCAGCTCTCCATACTTCCTTCTCCGTGGGTTTATGTTTTTTCAGTGGTTTTGAGCACACTCCCTGACCAGGTGAGCATGACTATTGATTTGTTTCCCATCATTTATCCAGATAACATTCTATTGCGCTTTTGGTCCTTCCAGTTTTTACCAGTTCTGAACTATAGTGACAGCAAGGAGTTTGAATGTTCTCCATGTGTGTGCTTGGGTTTCCTCCCACACTCTAAAGACATACTGATTGTGAGCCCCAATGGGGACAGTGATAATAATGTCTGTAAAGCACTGCGGAATATGATAGCACTATATAAGCAACGCATAATAAATAATAAATTACATTTTTTATTAGCCTTTTTAGTTTGTAGGTACTGACAAATAAAGCAAAGATCTAGGCATACTTTAATTTACATACTGTAAAAATATGCAAAATAACCATGCCTACAAAGAATAAAACCACAGTCTCTAGTAGCATCTATGTTGTAGATATTTCTAAGTATTTATGCATTTTATTTTTAACACATTGTTACCTCTTGGTTAAATGTTGTGACTTCAATACTTCTTCTTTTTTCAGAGTTCCTAGGAGAGTGACTATTTTGCCTTTTAAACCCTTTAGATATATCAAGCTGCAGAAAATCTTTGCTCTAGAGAAAAAAAAACACAAGATAAAACAGCTTAAAAGTGCTCCTACTGGAATAGAAAAAAATAAAGAACGGAAAAGAAATATCAATACAAATAAATTCCTAAATACATTTAATTAGCAAATCACAATCGTTTTGTCTAGAGAGGTAATATCTATAGAATTAAAATGGCCGCCATCCTGTTACACTGACATAAAGCTGTCCTAGAATATCAGGACAGGCATCAGTGAGCATGTGCAATAGGACGCCCCTTTTCTCTAATACCACCATAGATACCAAGGGAGCTGACGTAAGAAGAGGCCGCTCAAATTTCTGAGTGTCCTGTCTTTCTGAATGTCTAAACATTGGATAGCTTATCTGCAGGTCACAGAAGAGCTGCACATGCTCACAGGCATGCTCACATTCTCCTGCGCACGCTCACAGTCATGCTCACATTCTCCTGCGCACGCTCACAGTCATGCTTAAATTCTCCTGCGCACGCTCACAGGCATGCTTACATTCTCCTGCGCATGCTCACAGGCATGCTTACATTCTCCTGCGCATGCTCACAGGCATGCTTACATTCTCCTGCGCATGCTCACAGGCATGCTTACATTCTCCTGCGCATGCTCACAGGCATGCTTACATTCTCCTGTGCATGCTCACAGGTATGCTCACATTCGCCTGCGCATGCTCACAGGCATGCTCACATTCTCCTGCGCATGCTCACAGGCATGCTCACATTCTCCTGCGCACGCTCACAGGCATGCTCATTCTCCTGCGCATGCTCACAGGTATGCTCACATTCTCCTGCGCACGCTCACAGGCATGCTCACATTCTTCTGCGCACGCTCACAAGCATGCTCACATTCTCCTGCGCACGCTCACAGGCATGCTCACATTCTCCTGCGCACGCTCACAGGCATGCTCATTCTCCTGCGCATGCTCACAGGCATGCTTACATTCTCCTGCGTACGCTCACAGGCATGCTCACATTCTCCTGCGCACGCTCACATGCATGCTCACATTCTCCTGCGCATGCTCACAGGCATGCTTACATTCTCCTGCACACGCTCACAGGCATACTCACATTCTCCTGCGCATGCTCACAGGCATGCTCACATTCTCCTGCGAATGCTCACATTCTCCTGCGCATGCGTTACAGAAACGGGCCCAGGATAGTGGACATTATTACAGGAAGGGCACAGGACGAGGGATGTTATTACAGAAAGAAGCCAGGACAGGGGATATTATTACAGGAAAGTGCCAAGGGGACATTATAACATGCATGTCTTTAAAATGCCTTTACATCTGACCAACATGGAGATGGTTGCCAGTTCCAAATTTTTTGACGGGCCCATGGGACACTAGTTGCGCTATCAATCATCAGGTCATAAATCCACAAAGGAGCTCACAAGAATCAAGATTAGAGTTATAACCTCTCACAGAACATAATCGCTAACGACAACATAGCTCTGCAGCCAGCATTAAAGAGGGTTATAGAAGGCAAGGAGAGCAACATTTTTAAGGAGACCCAATTATAAAAATGATTTCAGCCAAAAATAAATATATTTAACTAAAAAGGGCCCTCCCCACTCCCAAAGGCATCTATTATAATCTATATACTGTATATTATAAACTATAGTGATTCTATCGCAACTGCTGCACCCAGTAAACTAAATGATACTTCACTGGAATCAGGGTCAGACCCCAACATAATGCCACTGTCAGATTACATAACAAAAACCTGCTGACAGATTCCCCTTAACAGGGTTCTTCCCCTTGTGATCTGCTTATTGTCAAGGGACTCTTAAAGATTGTCCAAAGTGTCCTGCTGCTGGGACCGCTGACAATCGGATCTAATGTGTAAAGAAACTTGGCAGGACGTTTTCAGTTTTCCTGTATCATCAGAGTGTGGATTTAGACGGTCAGTTTTCGGCACAACAATACGCCATAAGTTTTGATCAAATATATACCAGTCACTTGGCGCTTATTTCCCTGCCTGAATAAACAGACAGATGAACAATGACAGGGACAGACCGATCGCTCATACATCATTCTGTCCCTCTAATCTTTTTTAAAGCGGACAGCCTCCTTACACTTGTAAACCATTTCAATTGGTGATAGTCCTCGAATGCCAAGGATCCGCATGGGAATTATTTAAATGCAGTGATTAAGGATGTTGTACTGAAACGCGTTTGTGAATTATTTTACTAATTTTTATTTTGACGAGATTTTAATGTTTGTAATAAAGAAGAATTTAACACAGATCGTGATCCGAGAGCAGAATTCTGTTCACTCACCCTTGTCTGCTTGTTGTACTCCACGTATCCGTGCACACTACTCAGGTGAGCTAAAGCTCTTAACTCAAGCTTTAAACAGAGGTCTGAAAAGGGCACAGTACATGACAAAAGGGATTCAGATGAGACCTGTCATGCCCCTCACCCACCTTCGGCTTGCATTGGGGAGAGTATAATAGCAATTTAAAGAGCGTATGCTTTCCATTGAATCTACTCCGCTCTGTGGGTGCGCTCAAGCTGCATCACGATGGGTGTTGGCGCACTAAGCATGGATCCCGACGGGTGTTGGTGCACTAAACATGGATCCCGACGGGTGTTGGCGCACTAAACATGGATCCTGAAGGATGTTGGCGCACTAAACATGGATCCTGAAGGGTGTTGGCGCACTAAACATGGATCCCGACGGGTGTTGGCGCACTAAACAGTGACCCTGATGGGTGTTGCCGCACTAAACATGGATCCCGACGGGTGTTGGCGCACTAAACAGTGACCCTGATGGGTGTTGGTGCACTAAACATGGATCCCGATGGGTGTTAGCGCACTAAACAGTGACCCTGATGGGTGTTGGCGCACTAAACATGGATCCTGATGGGTGTTGGTGCACTAAACGTGGATCCCGACGGGTGTTGGTGCACTAAACATGGATCCTGATGGTGTGTTGGTGCACTAAACGTGGATCCCGACGGGTGTTGGCGCACTAAACATGGATCCTGATGGGTGTTGGCACACTAAACGTGGATCCCGACGGGTGTTGGCGCACTAAACATGGATCCTGATGGGTGTTGGTGCACTAAACATGGATCCTGATGGGTGTTGGTGCACTAAACATGGATCCTGATGGGTGTTGGTGCACTAAACATGGATCCTGATGGGTGTTGGTGCACTAAACGTGGATCCCGACAGGGTTGGTGCACTAACGTGGATCCTGATGGGTGTTGGTGCACTAAACATGGATCCTGATGGGTGTTGGTGCACTAAACATGGATCCTGATGGGTGTTGGTGCACTAAACATGGATCCTGATGGGTGTTGGTGCACTAAACATGGATCCTGATGGGTGTTGGTGCACTAAACATGGATCCTGATGGGTGTTGGTGCACTAAACATGGATCCTGATGGGTGTTGGTGCACTAAACAGCACTGCGTGTAACATGCTGTGCAAACATTTTGAAGAAAAAAAAAAAACTATTCTTTATCAGTTACCATCTCCAGTAATGACAGATAACCTGTAATATTACAGGACTTCCAGACCTGATATTTCCTGTGGCAGAGAATTCCACAGTCTCACTGTTTACACTAAATTATAACTTTTCTTTCCTTTAACCCCTTCCCGACCGGGCGATTTTTCCATTTTTGTGTTTTTGTTTTTTCCTCTTCTTCCAAGAGCTGTAACTTTTTTATTTTTCCATTGAAATAGCCATAACGCAGGCTTTTTTTTTAATGGTACGGATTTTACTTTTCAATGACACCATTCTTTTTATCATGTGATGTACTAGTAAGCAGAAAAAAAACTCCAAGTGTGGCAAAATTGTGAAGAGTGCAATTCCACATTTTTTTATTTGTTGTTACCATGTTCATTATATGGTAGAAATTACCTGGAAACATGATTCTCCACGTCAGTACGATTACGGAGAAACCAAACATGTACCATATACCGTATATACTCGCGTGTAAGCCGAGATTTTCAGCCCATTTTTTAAGGCTGAAAGTCCCCCTCTTGTTTTATACGCGAGTCATATACTGGGGGGTCGGCGGGGGAGGGCGAGCGGGGGTGTCAGATCATGCTCACCCCCCCCCCCGGCGCGTCTCTGCAGCCCCCGTTTCTCCCACGATCTCAGGCTCCTTCCTGCAGCGCTCAAGTGGTACCGCTCATTAAAGTCATGAGTATGCGCATATTCATGACTTTAATGAGCAGTACCACGTGACCGCTGTAGGAAGGAATAGCTGCCGGAGACCGTGGGAGAAGCAGGGGGGCTGCAGAGACGCGCCAGGAGGGGGTGAGTATATGCGATATTCACCTGTCCCCGGTCCACAGCTGTGCGCCGCTCTGACCTCCTCGTTCTCTGGCTGTGACGTTCAGGCAGAGGGCGCGATGACGTAGTTAGTGCGCGCCGCGCTCACTGCCTGAGCACTCACTGCCGGAGGACCCGGAAGACAGCGGCTCGCAGCGGTGGACCGGGGACAGGTGAATATCTCAGGTGCCGGGGCCCTGAGCCAGCGGTGACACCGGCACCTGTCCCCCATAGCACGCCGGTGTCCCCGCCTGCTCAGGACACCGGGAACTGGCACCCAGCAACGAGAGGTGAGTATGTCATTTTTTTTTTTCATTTGCAGCGGCAGCATAAGGGACCTATACTATGGAGCATCTTATGGGGGTATAATCTATGGAGCATCTTATGGGGGCATAATCTATGGAGCATCATATGGGGGCATAATCTATGGGGCATCATATGAGGGCATAATCTATGGAGCATCATATGGGGGTATAATCTATGGAGCATCATATGGGGCGTATTCTATGGAGCATCATATGGGGCGTAATCTATGGAGCATCATGTGGGGGCATAATCTATGGGGCATCATATGGGGGCATAATCTATGGGGCATCATATGGGGGCATAATCTATGGAGCATCATATGGGGCGTATTCTATGGAGCATCATATGGGGCGTAATCTATGGAGCATCATATGGGGGCATAATCTATGGGGCATCATATGGGGGCATAATCTATGGGGCATCATATGGGGGCATAATCTATGGAGCATCATATGGGGGCATAATCTATGGGGCATCATATGGGGGCATAATCTATGGAGCATCTTATGGGGGTATAATCTATGGAGCATCTTATGGGGGTATAATCTATGGAGCATCATATGGGGACATAATCTATGGGGCATCATATGGGGGCATAATTTATGGGGCATCATATGGGGGCATAATCTATGGGGCATAATATGGGGGCATAATCTATGGGGCATCATATGGGGGCATAATCTATGGAGCATCTTATGGGGGTATAATCTATGGAGCATCTTATGGGGGTATAATCTATGGAGCATCTTATGGGGGCATAATCTATGGAGCATCATATGGGGGCATAATCTATGGGGCATCATATGGAGGCATAATCTATGGAGCATCATATGGGGCGTAATCTATGGAGCATCATATGGGGGCTTAATCTATGGAGCAATTTAGGGGGGCATAATCTATGGAGCATTTTGGGGGGCATAATCTATGGAGCATCATATGGGGGCGTAATCTATGGGCGTAATCTATGGAGTATTTTATGAGGCATAATCTATGGAGCATTTTAGGGGGGCATAATTTATGGAGCATCATATGGGGCATAAAATATAAGGAGCATCTTATGGGGGCATAACTTTTATGGAGCAGCATATGGGGCATATTATTCTATGGAGCATCTTATGGGGCCATTATTAACCTTTATGGAGCATTATATGGGGAGTATTTTGTATGGAGCATCTTATGGGGCCCATCATTAACTGTATGGAGCATTATATTGGGCTCCTGATTCAATATGGATATTCAAAAACATTTAACCTACTTTTGTCTCAATTAATTATACTTTTATTGGTATCTATTTTTATTTTTGTAATTTACCAGTAGCGGCTGCATTTTACACCCTAGGCTTAGTAAGTCAATAAGGTTTCCCAGTTTTTTGTGGCAAAATTAGGGGGGTCGGTTTATACACGGGTCAGCTTGTTAAAAAATATATAATTTTGTTTCTGTCATTTTCTGAGACCAGTAATGTTTTACATCTTTGGTCGATGGAGCTGTGTGAGGGCTGGTCTGTTGCACCCTGAGCTGACTGCTTTACTGATACCATTTTGGAGGTAGATATGGGCTTTTGGTCACCTCTTTTTCTGATTCCAGTTTACCAATCAGGTATATTTCTACAGATCAGACTTTTAGGGATGTAGCAATACCATATACATTTTCCTTTTTTTTTTTTCATTCCTTTATTTTTATGGGGTTTATTTAAACTTTTTGTTTTCATATTTTTAAAAATATTTTTTCCCACTTTGTCCCAAATTTAATTCCCTTTAGGGGACTTGAACCTACAATCATGCGATGCCTTGTATTATACATGACAATAGTACAATACTGCTGTGTATAGTGAAAATCATGTTCTCCTATGAAGGCCAACCAGAGGCTGACTTTAACAGGAAAGCGATCATGGCAGGCATGACAGGTCTTCAGCAGACCTTGGGCTCTTGTGGCAAGCCATCGGCACCTCCGCAATCCCGTCGGTGGTGCACTGTAGGGAGCGCTGTAGGAGATGCGTCAGTCGTGCGCTGTAGGAGATGAAGCGCCACCCTGCCGGCACGCAGTAAATATTGCTGTAAGAGATTGACAGTGGCAGTTAACAGCCACAGGCGGAGTGGAGCGCAGCTCGCACCTTTTACAGCCATCATCTCCTGTGAAAGATGCGGACTCACCTTTTAAGCACACATCGAAGTCAGGGACCCAACATATGCCGTAACTGTAAGTCATATGTCGGGAAGGAGTTAAGACTAAGCTATGGTGAGTACCTGGTGAGTTTTTGATGGTGCAGACTTTCATTAATTTACATGGAATCATGTTGCAGTTACAAGCAGATATAGGAGATGGAAAAGAGTTAAAAATATCTCCATTTCAGAGATCAGTGTGGGCCAAGATGTCAGCCCCACAAGAGCATGTAATCATGTATGAATATAAGATGGAAAAATCCCTTTAACTGCTCCAACTTGGAATTGGAGAAATTGTTCAGTTCAAAATTGCCATGCAAGAAACAACGCATCAGAGAATCAATGGATTAATTAATTAATTAATTAGAAGCAGCAAAGAAGAGAGATAGAAAGCTCTCACCACCACCATGTATCAAGCAATGTGCGCCTGTCGGCACAGAGCCGGCACTTTAGCTACCTGTCCGTCATTATCGATGTGCATCTCTTCTTCATTTTCTTCTTCAGACGCACTGAGTTCAGTCCCTGGATCGCTAATTAGCTCAGTACTGGCCGGATGCCCCTTAACGCCCTCAGCCTGAAGATCATTATAGTTTGGTATCGGACTACTCAAACTGTGCTGCAGCATGTCCTCAAAATCCAGTAGAGCGCCATCACTGCCTGCATGCTGAACAAATAACATCACGTGGAGCAGACAGATTTCAATCAAACAGTAAAAATGTAAACGGAATCTGTCACCAGATTTTTGCCACCTAATTGGAGAACAGCATAATGTAGAGACAAAGACCGTGCTTTCAACAATGTGTCACTTACTGGGCTGTTTGCTGTAGTTAAGATAAAAGAATTGTTTTATCAGCAGGAGATTATCTCTAGATGACTAGTAAACCTGCTGCCATGTAGTCCTCCATATTCATGAGATCTGTATAACCCCGCCCCCGATACTGATTGGCAGCTTTCTGCTCATGCACAGTGTACACAAAACGGTGCCAATCATTGGTGTTGGTGGGGTTATACAGAGCTCAGCATTTGGAGAACTGGTACATGGGCAGCAGATCAACATTTATTTTATGAAAATGACATGTAGACCTGCAAGTCACACATCATTGGAATCAGGGTCTGTGCCCCTACATCATGCTGCTCTCAGATTACATATGAATACCTGCTGAAACGATCCCTTTTAGGTCTTACAAAATTACAATTCATTTAGCACAAATAATTCCTAATTTCTTACTATTTTAAACTTGGGGTATGTGCACACAGCTTCATTGTCAGGTGGATATACTAATGTATATATATATATATATATATATATATACATATAATCACACATACATACATATACATACACATTCACAAATATATATTGTAAAAATTCACACTCTCAGGTAGGCACTAGGTACCATTCACACATGTTGGTTGAAAGAGGTGCAGTTTGATTGCTTTCATAAAACTCCAAGAAATTCAAAACCAAAAACAGCCTCTTCTGGGCACAAAGGTATCACCGTTCAGAACAGTTCATTCAGCAGGCACATACAGTTTTGTCACCCATTCCAGCTTAGTGCAGGTCTATGATCTTATTCCTGACACACTGATAAAGCTCTTTGGTCTTGCCCATGCTGTACAGGTTAGAGTCTGACTGATTAATTGAGTCTGTGGACAGGAGTCTTTTATAAAGGTGACTATGTAAGACAGCTGTCTTTAATGCAGGTAACAAGTTGATTAGGAGCGTCTAACTGGTCTGTAGGAGCCAGAACTATTACTGGTTGGTAGAGGATCAAATACTTATTTCCCACTGCAAAATGCAAATAAATTTATATAATTTATACAATGTGATTTCCTGGATTTTATTTTTGATATTCTATCTCTCAATGTTAAAATTAACCTGCCCTTAAAATTATACACTGTTCATGTCTTTGTCAGTGGGCAAACTTACAAAATCAGCAAGGGATCAAATAATTTTTTCCTTCACTGTATGTCAATGCTGGCTCACCCAAACAGATTACAGTCATTTCTCCCATAGCAAACTTTAAACACAAAAGAGGCACAATCCCACCAGTTGCAGTATCCCCTTCAGACAGACCTCCAGCATTTTCCAGCTCCAAGCAGAAGTGTTCAACTCCGTGCACAGTTCACAATGAACAGGCTGCACCTTGTACATGGTTCTCTGCAGCTTCAACACACAGACTGCTCAGCTTTCTTAGCTGACCAGTGCAATCTCCATTCATAGAGAGACCCTGGCACGTCTCGCTCTCAGCTACAGCTCAGATTTTGGCTGGACATTCACCAGCAGCACACTCGACTAATCAAGACCTGTAGTGCTCGGACTTAACACTGTCCTACCTGGCTCTCCTACTACCCGCCACAAAAACGACAAATAAAATGCTTCAGTTAAAGCACCGCTAATGTTTTCCTGAAACATCTCCTGCTTCAATAACGATGCAGACACCCTTAGGCCACGTTCACACGTTCAGTATTTTACCTCAGTATTTGTAAACCAAAACCAGTAGTGGAACAAACAGAGGAAAAGTATAATGGAAACACGTCACCACTTCTGTGTTTATCACCCACTCCTGGTTTTAGATTACAAATACTGATGTAAAATACTGACTGAATACTGAACCTGTGGCCTTAGACTCAAATCACAAATGTGTTGTCTGTTATTAATTTTTCGAAATGGTCAGTGATTCCCGCAATACGCCGTATTTTCAGGTTAACAACATATTTGACTACATTTATGTAATTTCTATTAAAATGTATACAATTTGGAAATATGTTTTAAGTTCCAAGTAAACACCATCCAAGAGAAATTTTACATTAATTTATACTGTTTTTCCAGCACTCCGCATGAGCCTTTTTAAGAAATAAACTACAGGTGAAGGATGCGACATAATGTGACCATTTACATCATAAGAATAAACCAATGATCAATAATCTATATAGATGGATGATCCAAGAGATACGATTACAGTCCCATTCTACCTTCTGATTCTGGCTAGTGGAGGATGTAAGATGATCTGTAGAATGGCACCATTCAGGTAATGAACGTTTTGAGGAGTAGTTTAATTAGTTTTAAATTGAATTGACTATGAGTGAAAAAAATATTTAAAGGGGTATTCCCATCTCCAAGATCCTATCCCAATATGTAGTAGGTGTAATATTAATAATATTATCAAATACCTCCAATTAGACATGTAGTATAGTTCTTCTAATTCGCTATGTCTTTTTCCTCATGTACAGGCATTGCAGGACCTTAGGTAGTCATAGTTACTACCACTGACAGTTAGGTAGTTACTTTCTAGTTGTCATAACCATGGATACCTTAAGGTCCTGCAATGCCTGTGCATGAGGAAAGAGACATAGCAAATCAGAAGAACTATACTACATTTCTAATTGGAGGTATTTGCTAATATTATTATTATTACTACTACACCTACTACATATTGGGATAGGATCTTGGAGATGGGAATACCTCTTTAAGGCATTTACCGTATATACTCGAGTACAACCCGAGATTTTCAGCCCATTTTTTAAGGCTGAAAGTGCCCCTCTCGGCTTGTACTCGAGTCATATACCGGGAGTCGGCGGGGGAGCGTGGGTGTCAGAGATCATACTTGCCCCCTCCTGGCGCACGGTCTCTGCAGCCCCTGCTTCTTCCATGGTCTCGGCGCCCCAGCGTTCAGCGGTCACATGGTACCACTCATTAAAGTCATGAATATGTGCATATTCATGACTTTAATGAGCGGTATCACGTGACCGCTGAAACCTGGAAGATCCAAGGCGCCGAGACCATGGAAGAAGCAGGGGCTGCAGAGACTGTGCGCCAGGAGGGGTGAGTATGCCGCTGCAATAAAAAAAAAAGATATACTCACCTCTTGTCGCTGAGGGCCAGGTGCCGGTGTTCTCAGCAGGTGGGGACACCGGCGCGTTATGTGGGCCAGGTGCTGGTGCTGGTGTCGCCGCTTGCTCAGGCCCCCGGCACTGGCAATATTCACCTGTCCCCGTTCCACCGCCACGCGCCGCTCTGTCCTCCAAGTCCTCTGACTGTGACGTTCAGGTCAGAGGGCACAATGTCTTTTTTTTTTTTTTATTGCAGCAGCAGCAATATATGGGGGTATTTATCTATGGAGCATCTTCTTGGGCCACCATTAACCCTTGTGCAGCATTTTATGGGGGTATTTATCTATGGAGCATCTTCTTGGGACACCATTAACCCTTGTGCAGCATTTTATGGGGGGTATTTATCTATGGAGCATCTTCTTGGGGCACCATTAACCCTTGTGCAGCATTTTATGGGGGGTATTTATCTATGGAGCATCTTCTTGGGCCACCATTAACCCTCGGCTTATACTCGAGTCAATAAGTTTTACCAGTTTTTTGTAGCAAAATAAGGGGTCTCGACTTATACTCGGGTCGGCTTATACTCGAATATATACGGTATCTCTTGAACTTTGTTTTCATGGTAAGATCCATGAACATGTAGGTAATAAGAAGCTGAATACAACTATCCGTGATACAAATTGTTATTTCAGAGAAATTCCCAATATTCTTAATATGTAAATGAGCTGTTAAGATCTATGGGCCGGACATAGATCTCCCCGAGAATCTGCCTCCATAGATTATTGTAAATGAAAGGGGGCATTACCAGTGTGAGACATGTAATGACTGACAGTCTGCTCTCCTGATCTACATGGAGGTGAAAAATCTAGGAAACAGATAAGCACAACTAGGGTCTTAACTGGTAACAACATAGTTTCAAGGAAAGCGAGTATGCTCACATAGTACGGTTGCACCTAAGCAACATGTAAGATGCACAGATCAGCTGCTGCAGGACACGGGTCTGAGGTCCAAGCCGAAGGTGAATCCAGGTATCGTGTGTCATTTGATGCGCTGCTGATGGAGACTGATGACAAATTGATATTCTTGGAAACTTTTTTTTCAAATAGGTTTTTAAAGTCAACGCGTTTCGAGGTCACGCAGGACCGCTTCCTCAGGACAAAGCCTTAAGTCCTGCGTGACCTCGAAATGTGTTGACTTTAAAAACCTATTTTAAAAAAAATTTCCAAGAATATCAATTTGTCATCAGTCTCCATCAGCAGCGCATCAAGTGACACGCGATACCTGGACTCACCTCCTGATCTACATGTCTCTTGCCCCCTTTCATTGAAAAAAAGCTTGATAACGTCTTCTCTTTAAAGACGTTGATATGCCAGGCAGTATATACTAACAGGAAGTCTGACATGGCTAATAAAATATTAACTATGGGTATGCGTTAAATACTTAAAATAATAAAATCATAAAAAAGAACACAACTGAGAGAATAAAATACTAGGACTGTATGACCCATATACAATAATGTATTTAGATATAATGGATACCAGACAAATATTGGAAGTCTACTGTAGAAAGGACTATTTGTGACCGCACAGAAGTCGGTATAGATGTGTCCTCAGGTACATTTGTACTTAGCAAAACACATCCTGAAATGTGTTGTCTGAGATTACAAAAAACCCTTAAAAACCATGATTTTGTGATACTCTGTCATGGGATGTTGATGTTGTATGTTTGTGTATGTGTGTCCAACCAGTGGTTGTGATTGAAATTGCAGCCTGTTGAAGGTTTTGTTTGCATGTTGCGGTATTGTTTTGAATTTATTTTGTGAAAAATTGGCAGCACCTAACGAAGTTTAAGGAAAGGGTGGACATAACCTGTACTTTTTATGTGGCCGCGTGCAACCTCGATGCATTCCCGAAGTGTCTTTTTTGCCGGAGATTTTTCAAAAATGCAGGGAAATCTCTACTTTTTTTCATAGAAAATCACAGCATGGCCTTAGACAACAGAAAAATATTATAAAGTATATCTTACCTTTAAACCGACTGGATATTTAAAAGAAAAAAGAAAAGAAAAGAAATACATGTTAGAGTATTTTGTATGTCAATAGTTATAATTAGACTAAAACTTAACTTTATGAAGCGCTGGTTTTCATCATTTGGTTCATACGCAAGGGTTTGAAATGCTTCCAGATTTCATAGCTACCATAAAAATAGCACTAAGTAAAAAGGTCCATATCGAGGATATATAAAAAGAAAAAAATAAACAAAAACACAAAATACTGAAGGGATCAGTGGGAATAAAATAACTGCAAAAACTGGCCAATTTTGACCTGTTGACTGGTCCTTTTTAAGAATGAGTTGGCCGTTTCCCTTTTTCATAAAATAATAATTCTCATTTCATACATTCTATGTATTTCAGAATCCTGTCTTACACATATAATTCATGACATCTTAATCTTACCATTCTCATCCTCGTGCTTTAATACATCTACAGGAGAAAAACAAGATATACGTATAAAAAAAAGGCTAAAACATTCACCCTATCGATAGATTAAGCATGACTCCCAAGTTCTGAAACATTTGTACTGTATTAAAATTTGCTTTTTTATTTGCATCCTGGAGCTTTTGTTCAATGTACGAAACTATGCGTATACATAGTGATTTCATGAGTGGGATTATTAAATTCCTACCAAAACTAAGATAACCTGCGTTCGCTTAAAGTGTAACAAATATATTTGAGTGGGATTGCAATATAACTGAATATTAGAAAAATTCAAATTCGCCAAAATTCCAAATTTTTTTTAGAATTCGCTTCCGCGCTGATCAACTGTAAATGACCATCAAAAGGTTAACAAATAAAATAATAAAAATACTCACACTCCCCTTACCGCTCACCTCTCCTTCACCTCCGCCCAGCACCACACTCCCCTCCCCCGACTACTTATTGGCACATCTTATCGCCGACGCTAAGTTCTGAGACCTTGGGCCTCTTCTAACTGGGCTGAGACCGCAAGCTCTGATGAGACTCTCAACGATTTGGAGCATGCACGAACAAGGTCACGACGCGCGTCGGGACCTTGTGCATTTTTGCGCAGAAACATCCTGGTCTAGTGACAAGGCCCGAGGATTCCATAAGATGATGCGCTGAGGACCAGACAAGGGATGGTGAATAGCTTAGTGAGGTAAGCTGTAAGGGGAGTATGGGTATTTTTTTTTTCATTCTCTACTTTGTAAGTTTATTATGCTCTGTGGTCTGGAGAGCACAATAAGAGACAATCAATTCATGGAGAATAACTTCACTGCAAATCAAATTTTCCAGGAAAATCTGTGTGGTTTAGTAGATCTGCTCATCTCCAGTCACTGGACTTTCTGGTAACTTTACAAATCATACGTGTGAATTGAGAAACACTATTTCTGGTCATTAAATGACTTGCATCCAGCAGTTTCTGCCATGTTCCTCCTGCACTAAGATGTAAGGGGTAACATTTCTCCTTGTGGAGAGTGACAAGCCAAGCCTGGCATGTCAGAGTGAGGAGACATCTAGGCCATGCATGCACCTCTTGGAAATTAAATATGCAAATTGTCTCTTCAGACAGGTAGAGGACTAGAACTTGGCTTTTATCCAAAGTCATTTTCCAAGGCTTGCTAAAGAGTCAATATTGACTTTTTGGATCGCTGCTTCCAATTGGTGGCGCTAGAGTTCTAGTCCTTGACCTTCTGCACTAGAAGTGTTAGCTGTTTCTCGTTGTGCCTTTTGTTTCCCTCCAGCTTCTCCCCTTCCCCTATCCATAGAGTTTTATAACAGCGGATGTAATTTGATCCCTCAGTGCAGACAGATAAATAGTTTTGAGTATGGATTCTTGCTAGAGCAGCAGGTTACAACAGCTTGTAAAAAAAAAAAAAGCATGAACTAGGCAGTTAAAACAGCTCTCTTGGTACGGTGTTTCAGGGCGAAGGAAGCAAAAACAAGGTAACGGATAATATTGCAAAGATTCATAGTTTTACATGCAAAGGATAATCATTAGTTAAGTAATTTAGTTACTTTTAACAAAATACAGAGAATTTAATTGCAAATTACTTGTATGTGAATATAACCTGAGGACTACCGTATTTTTCGGACTATAAGACGCACCGGACCATAAGACGCACCCCAAATTTTCAGAAGGAAAATAGGGAAAAAAAAATAATGTGTCAAATGGGGGTCCGTCTTACAGTCCGAAGTACTCTGTGTTGCAGGGGTGCTGTGTGGGGTGGCTGTGCTGTGTGGGGTGGCTGTGCTCTGTGGGGTGGCTGTGCTCTGTGGGTGGCTGTGCTCTGTGGGATGGCTGTGCAATATATGGTACTCACATCCCATAGCGGTGGTCCCAATGCAGCCTCCTGTGCTCTGTGGTGTCTGGCCAGCAGCGGGGCTCTTTGCTGCGTGGGGGGCTCCGCCGGCATTTCCCTCTTAGCCGGACAGCCCCCCGCAGCTCCGCTGCTGCGGCCTCCTGATAGATGGCCGCCAGGGGCCTCCGGTGGCGGTCCCGACGAAGTCTTCCGTGCTGTGGTGCCGGGGCAGCAGCCGGCTCTGTGCTGCGGGGGGGCTCCGACGGCATTTCGGTCTTAGCCGGCAACGAGATCTCTTCTCCCGAGATCTTGTCCTGAGATCTCGGGAGACGAGATCTCGGGAGAAGAGATCTCGTTGCCGAGACTTGAATGAGATTCGGCGGCCATCTTACCGGAGGCCCCTGGCAGCCATGTTTGAGGACGCCACCGAGTTGCAGGAGGGAGCGGAGCTGCGGGGGGCTTTCCGGCTAAGACCGAAATGCCGGCGGAGCCCCCCCGCAGCACAGAGCCGGCTGCTGCCCCGGCACCACCGCACGGAAGACTTCGTCGGGACCGCCACCGGAGGCCCCTGGCGGCCATCTATCAGGAGGCCGCTGCAGCGGAGCTGCGGGGGGCTGTCTGGCTAAGAGGGAAATGCCGGCGGAACCCCCCACGCAGCACAGAGCTCCGCTGCTGGCCAGACACCACAGGAAGGCTGCCGCCGCCACCGGGACCGCCGCCGCCACCGGATTTTTAGGTATGTTGGGACCATAAGACGCACCCCCATTTTCCCCCAAATTTTTGGGGGAAAAAAGTGCGTCTTATGGTCCGAAAAATACGGTATATTATAGAACTTACACGGACAGACTAGACTTTCCTAAACTTTCCATAAATGTTTGATTTAGTTCCACATCAAATTAATTTCTTCTTTTATTAATGGAAAGCAATAAATGTTTAATTTGGTTTTACAGTGGGTGCTGAAAGTATTCAGACCCCTTTAAATTTTTCACTCTTTGCTTCATTGCAGCCATTTGGTAAATTCAAAAAAGTTCACTTTTTTCTCATTAATGTACAATCTGCATCCCATCTTTACTGAAAAAAAACAAATGTAGAAATTTTTTCAAATTTATTAAAAAAGAAAAACTGAAATATCACATGGTCATAAGTATTCAGACCCTTTGCTCAGTATTGAGTAGAAGCACCCTTTTGAGCTGGTACAGCCATGAGTCTTCTTGGGAATGATGCAACAAGTTTTTCACACCTGGACTTGGGGATCCTGTGCCATTCTTCCTTGCAGATCCTCTCCAGTTCCGTCAGGTTAGATGGTGAACGTTGGTGGACAGCCATTTTTAGGTCTCTCCAGAGATGCTCACTTTGGTTTAGGTCAGGGCTCTGGCTGGGCCAGTCAAGAATGGTTACCGAGTTGTACTGAAGCCACTCCTTTGTTATTTTAGCTGTGCGCTTAGGGTCATTGTCATGTTGGAAGGTGAACCGTCAGCCAAGTCTGAGGTCCAGAACACTCTGGAAGAGGTTTTCATCCAAGATATCTCTGTACTTGGCCGCATCCATGTTTCTGTCATTTGCAACCAGTTGTCCTGTCCCTGCAACTGAAAAACACCCCCATAGCATGATACTGCCACCACCATGTTCCACTGTTGGGATTGTGTTGGTCAGGTGATGAGCAGTGCCTGGTTTTCTCCACACATACCACTTAGAATTATCACCAAAAAGTTCTATCTTCATCTCACCAGACCAGAGAATCTTATTTCTCATAGTCTGGGAGTCCTTCATGTATTTTTTAGCAAACTCTATGTGGGCTTTCATATGTCTTGCACTGAGGAAAGGCTTCCGTTGGGCCACTCTACCATAAAGCCCTGACTGTTGGAGGGCTGCAGTGATAGTTGACTTTGTGGAACTTTCTCCCATCTCCCTACTGCATCTGTGGAGCTCAGCCACAGTGATCTTGGGGTTCTTCTTTACCTCTATCACCAAGGCTCTTCTCCCACGATTGATCAGTTTGGCTGGACAGCCAGGTCTAGGAAGACTTCTGGTGGTCCCAAACCTCTTACATTTGAGGATTATGGAGGCCTCTGTGCTCTTAGGAACCTTGAGTACTGCAGAAATTCTTTTGTAACCTTGGCCAGATCTATGCCTTTCCACAATTCTGTCTCTAAGCTCCTTGGCCAGTTCCTTTGACCTCATGATTCTCATTTGGTCTGACATGTCCTGTGAGCTGTGAGGTCTTATATAGACGGGTGTGAGCCTTTACAAATCAAGTCCTATCAGTTTCATTAAACACAGCTGGACAAAAATCAAGGAGTAGAACCATCTCAAGGAGGATCACAAAGGAGGAAATGGACAGCATGTGACTTAAATATGAGTGTCTGGGCATGGGTCTGAATACTTATGACCATGTGATATTTCAGTTTGTCTTTTTTAATAAATTTGCAAAAATTTCTAAATTTCTGTTTTTTACCAGTAAAGATGGGGTGCAGAGTGTAATTAATGAGAAAAAAATGAACTTTTCTGCATTTACCAAATAGCTGCAATGAAACAAAGAGTGAAAAATTTAAATGGGTCTGAATACTTTCCGTACCCACTGTATCTAAAGAAAGAAGTAGAGGTTCATCCTGTAGCTCTCCGAGGTTAACTCAACAAAAGGGACCTTTAAATGCCTTTGTTAGCATAGAATTGGAACTTTTTCCTAAGTGATCTCCATAGTGAAGGAAAAAAAGGTTGTAGGACAAGTTCTGTAGTAACACGCATCATACCTGACTGCCGGCGACCTGACAGATGTGAGATCATTGGATCAATCGCTGACATGGTTTTCTTTACTCTTTCTGGACTGTAACGATAACGTCCTGGATCTGGGAAAAAGATCACATTGATGTTAGGAACACCACATATTGCACTTAAGTGCTGTGTCATTTCCATTATCAAGTCTAAGCTATTTTAAAATTGGGCAGATATTTGCAAATTAGGAAGACTGAGCATTTAGTACATAGAAACGGTGGCAATATGGTATAAAATATTGGAATCAACAAAATGCTAGAAAGTGAAAATTTAGCATTATTTTTTGAAACTTACACATGGCATCCATCTCTAGAATCGCTTCTTTGGCCTAAAATAAAATAATGATTCTATTAAAAATGAAATAATGACTAAAAATTCTATTCATCCTACTGCGGATTAGATTGTACAGGAGGGAGTAAACCATTATTAAATTATTTTTATGAGTTTTATACGTACATTACCTCCAGGTACAAATAATGACAGTGGAGCAAAACAGACTTCAGGTCCGTCAGAGACGACCGGTTCAAAATCCTATCTCGAACAGAATGCCACAAACCATTCCACCTGGCAGATTCCAGAGGAATCCCGACCTTCACCCTTTAACTAATGTACAGGGAACTAGTCATATAACGGGGGGCCACTGGATTACTTCCACGGAAGGGCTGCCGTCCAGAGGAGTAAGCCAGAGGAAAGAAAGGTAGTTATGCAGGGTCAATATTGAGAAACTACGTAAAGGACAAAATCAATAGACAAGTGAATGGTCAAAATTCAAGCCAGAGTCAGAACATGAGAAATATAGAACAGTGCACAGGAGCCAAGTAACAGAGCCTAGATCAAGCTGAACTAATAACTGGCAGATAGAGACCATCTGTTGGAGTTTATGTACAAAGGAGCCATGCTCATGGCTCCCAGCAGAAAGCAAATTACCTACCAGCTCACTGCAGAAAAACACAAGTGCATCGGAAAGGGACAACTAGTCTCAGTAAAGTAAAAGCTAAACAAAGCAGTTGGCCACGTTCACAATTGGACAACTGCTGGCAGAATGGCCAACACACACCAGAGATGTTTCCACCTCTACAATTAGAAACCTAATGAGGCAGCTCTGCTTTGTAATTGGGCTGTAAAGTCTGGATAGGAATAGGAATGACCAGTCCTGCTCAGATCTTCCAGTCGTTCCTAAAACCAAGACCAAAAATCCAGGTCCATTAAATTATCTCTCAGCACTATCTGTGCTCGAGCCTTTATCTCTGGGTCCTACATCACCGAGGCTAATCACCTCTGTCACACACACCTCCCATCCAGGACTTATAGGGCAGCATCCTTACTCTATACAATAGGCCGATGGACATCAAGCTAGATTGACTGGAGCAAGTTCAGTGAAGAGCTACCAGGATGGTGAGCGGACTGCAAACTATATCATACGTTGAACAGTTAGAGAATCTGGGAATGTTTAGCTTGCAAAAAAGAAGGCTAAGAGGAGACTTAATAGCTGTCTACAAATATCTGAAGGATTGTCACAGTGTAGAGGGATCATCATTATTCTCATTTGCACATGGAAACACGAGAAAAAATGGAATGAAACTAACAGGGAGAAGGTACAGATTAAATATTAGAAAAAAAAATGACAGTGAGGGTTATCAATGAGTGGAACAGGCTGCCAGGTAGGTAGTTGTCTTTCAATGGAAGTCTTCAAACAGAGGCTGGACAGACACCTGTCTGAGATGGTTTAGTGAATCCTGCATTGAGCAGGGGGTTGGACACGATGACCCAGAAGGTCTATTCCAACTCTAACATTCTATGACGGACAGAGATCTAGATAGATCGATAGATTATCTATCACAGATATGAAGTACCCTGTTGTAGTGTCAAGAGCCATATTTGAGGCACCTGTATTGTTGCTGGTGAACCATTACACAATTGGATATAAAAGGCAGTATTAACACAATATCTAAGGTCCCAAGTTATTTTTCAGGTTTATTTAAAAGTTCTCTTAATTTTACTGAATAATGGAACAGCACAAATTAACTATCTTTCCTATAGAAATATCTGTATGAACAGTATATGCCTATAAAGTATACTGAAGCGGCTGGGCCAGGTAATATAAGCTACATACAAAAAAACGTAAAAGAGAAATGCCTTTATAGTAGTATATTATGTTTCTTAAATATTCCCATTATTAGTGTTCTCTTAAGTGTTCTGCATTACAAATATCAGGAAAATAATACAATAAACGAAGCAAAACATCCCTACCTTTTGGGGAATAATAGCATGATGGTTCTCTAGTATAAGTTTCTTTATGTGATGGGTCCATAGACGTTTCTCTTCCACTGTTTTAGCCTATTTAAAAAAAAAAATTGACCATTAAAAGACGGATTTTGGTAAGACCTTACCTGTAAAATCCTTTTCAGCGAAGGAAGGAAGAGAGACACAGTATTCATTACTGATGGGTAGGCGGAGCCCCAGATCAGGATGACACCTCAGATCAAAGCGTGTTGACTGGCTGGCCCCTCCAGCTCGGGCTCCTCCTACTCAGCTCCTTCAGTCGTACCAAAGCTTTAGGGAAGAACCAAGATCACCAGCGGAGCAACATAACCCCTTCTGAAGGAACTTCAGAGAAACAACACAAGAATACAGGTTATGCATGCAAAGTAAGGCAAACCACAGAGTTCCAGGTACTACTCACTGAACCTGACTACTGTGATGAGCTGGCAATGCTGGAACAGAGCCTTAGCGCGCTGACCTCAGCCCAGATAATCGCTATCAGATAAGGGTCGCGCTGCATCTGAAAACATCAACACACTTCTGCCCTGGGAGGGTGCTGTGTCTCTCTTCCTTCCTTCGCTGAAAAGGATTTTACAGGTAAGGTCTTACCAAAATCCGTCTTTCAGCTGCAGATGGAAGGAAGAGAGCCACAGTATTCATTACTGATGGGACGTCCCAAAGCAGTTCAAAAATAAGGGTGGGAAAAAAAAACCAACAAAGGGCAGAAACCCAACAACCTTAACAAAAAGCGCAACCAGCGCTAAACACAAGTTCATCTAGAACTTTACACTACAGCTGCCTGCAGGACCCTACGTCCGAGGGCTGCATCAGCGGAAGCACTGACGTCCACTTTATAAAACTTTGTAAACGTGTGGACAGAGCGCCAAGTTGCCGCTCGGCAGAGCTGCACTGCCGAGGCACCTTGATGAAAAGCCCACGATGAGGCCACAGCTCTCGTAGAATGGGCTCGAATCTTAATCGGGCAAAATTCACCCCGAAGACGGTAAGCTTCCAAAATAGCTGACCGGATCCAACGAGCTATAGAATCCTTGGAAGCTCGTTGACCACGCCGACGACCTGCTGGAACCACAAACAGGGAGTCCGTCTTACGAAAACCTTGAGTAATAGATAGATAAAACTTCAAGGCCCGCACTAAATCCAATGTGTGCAAAGCTCGCTCTTTCACATTCTTCGGATCTGGGCAGAATGAAGGCAACACAATATCCTGGTTGACATGAAATTGTGACACCACTTTAGGCAAAAAATCACCCCGAGTGCGAAGCACTACACGATCCGGAAAAAACTCCAGAAAAGGAGGCGAGCAAGAAAGAGCTGCCAACTCAGAAACTCTTCTCAAAGAGGTGACCGCTACCAGGAAGGCCACCTTCCAAGAAAGTAAAGAAAGACTAGCAGAGTCCATAGGCTCAAAAGGTTTATGCTGAAGAGCCTCCAAAACAAGGTTGAGCCGCCAAGGAGACACAGGTGCCTTCCGCGGCGGAAACTTACGAGCTATACCGCGGAAAAAGGAAAGCACGTCCCTACGCGAGGCAATAGCTCTCCGGAATAATAAAGACAGAGCAGAAACCTGACCTCTCAGGGTGCTAACTGCCAAGCCCTTGTCTAACCCATGCTGCAGAAAAGCCAGCAAATTGGGAATGGAAAATTTCCTCGGGTTCCGTGAAGACCCCGAACACCATGAAACACGGATTTTGGTAAAGACTTACCTGTAAAATCCTTTTCAGCGAAGGAAGGAAGAGAGACACAGTATTCATTACTGATGGGTAGGCGGAGCCCCAGATCAGGATGTTACCTCAGATCAAAAGAGTGATGACTGGCTGGCCCCTCCAGCTCGGGCTCCTCCTACTCAGCTCCAGTCGTATCAAAGCTTTTAGGAAAAGAGCCAAAATCACCAGCGGAGCAACATAACCCCTTCTGAAGGAACTTCAGAGAAAAAACACAAGGATACAGGTTATGCATGCAAAGAAAGCCAAAAACCACAGAGTTCCAGGTACTACTCACGGAACCTGACTACTGCGATGAGCTGGCGATGCTGGAACAGAGCCTTAGCGCGCTGACCTCAGCCCAGATAATCGCTATCAGATAAGGGTCGCGCTGCATCTGAAAACATCAACACACTTCTGCCGTGGGAGGGTGCTGTGTCTCTCTTCCTTCCTTCGCTGAAAAGGATTTTACAGGTAAGTCTTTACCAAAATCCGTGTTTCAGCTGCAGATGAAGGAAGAGAGCCACAGTATTCATTACTGATGGGACGTCCCAAAGCAGTTCAAAAATAAGGGTGGGAAAAAACCAACAAAAGGCAGAAACCCAACAACCTTAATAACAAAGCGCAACCAGCGCTAAACACAAGTTCATCCAGAACTTTAAACTACAGCTGCCCTGCAGGACCCTACGTCCGAGGGCTGCAAATCACGCGAAGCACTGACGTCCACTTTATAAAACCAATTAAAACTGTGTGGGACAGAGCGCCAAGTCGCCGCTCGGCAAACGCGCTACACTGGCCGAAGCACCTTGTGTAAATCTCGCTCTTTCGTATTCTTCGGATCCGGACAGAGTGAAGGCAACACAATATCCTGGTTAACATGAAATTGTGACACCACTTTAGGCAAAAAATCACCCCGAGTGCGAAGCACTACACGATCCGGAAAAAACTCCAGAAAAGGAGGCGAGCAAGAAAGAGCTGCCAATTCAGAAACTCTCCTCAAGGAAGTGACTGCAACAAGGAAAGCCACCTTCCAAGAAAGTAAAGAAAGGCTAGCAGAAACCATAGGTTCAAAAGGTTTATGCTGAAGAGCCTCCAAAACAAGGTTGAGCCGCCAAGGAGACACGGGTGCCTTCCGCGGCGGAAACTTACGAGAGATACCTCGGAAAAAGGAGAGCACGTCTCTATTCGAAGCAATGGTTCTCCGAAACAATAAGGACAGAGCAGAAATCTGACCTTTCAGATTGCTAACTGCCAAACCCTTGTCTAGCCCATGCTGCAGAAAGCCAACAGGTTGGGAATGGAAAATTTTCTCGGGTTCCGAGAAGACCCCAAACACCACGAAAAGAAGGTTTCCCAAATTTGTGGTAAATCCTAGAAGTAGCCGGACATCTTGCAGCACGAAGGGTAGCAATGACCTCGGCTGAAAAACCTCTACGGGTCAAGATTTCGGTCTCAAGAGCCACGCCGTCAAACGCAGGGACATCAAGTCCGGATGACAAATGGGCCCCTGAGTCAACAAGTCCGGTTGAAGAGGGAGTGGAAACGGAGGTGCCGCCAACAGCGACATTATTGTCGAGAACCACACCCTTCTTGGCCAGTCTGGAGCTATCAGAATAGCTGGAATTCTCTCTAGTCTGATCCGACGCAGCACTAGAGGAAGTAAGGATATCGGCGGGAATACATAGATCAGCTCGAACTGATCCCACTGAGCCACTAGAGCATCCACCGCCACCGCCTTCGGGTCCTTGTACCTGGACATGAATGTCGGTAACTTGGCATTGGACCTGGATGCCATCAAATCCACTTGGGGGGTTCCCCAGCGAGAGCACAGTAGTGCAAAGACTTCCGGGTGGAGGCTCCATTCCCCGGGATCCATCCTTCTGCGACTGAGAAAGTCCGCTGTAATATTCTGAACCCCTGGAATGTGAATCGCCGAAATGGCTGGTACATTGGCCTCTGCCCAAATCAGAATTCGGGACACCTCTACCATGAGACTGGAACTCCTTGTCCCACCTTGGTGATTGATATACGCGACAGCCGTCGCATTGTCTGTCTGCACACGGACTGGCAGACCGCTCAAAGGGACCGTCCAATGTTGGAGGCAAAGGAAAATCGCCCTCAATTCCAGGATGTTGATCGGAAGCACAGACTCTTCCGGTAACCATACCCCCTGAATCCAGAGATTGTTCCAAACACCCCCCCAGCCCGTCAGGCTGGCATCGGTGGTTATGACTGACCACTTCAGAGGGAGGAAAGACTTCCCCAGGGAGAATGCCCCTGGACGTAACCACCATTCTAGAGAATCCCGCACCGCGCGAGAAATGGTGACACTGCAATCCAGCGATTGCGACTGATTCCATCGACTCAAGATGAACCTTTGAAGAGTCCTGGAGTGGAACTGGGCAAAAGGAATTGCCTCCATGGACGCCACATCAGTCCCAGAAGACGCATACACTTCCGTAGGGACATTGCCGTTGAGGATGTCATAATCTGTACATGTCGAAGAAGACATGACTGTTTGTCTGGTGGTAGGGAAACTACCGACCGAAACGTGTCGAGATGCATTCCCAAAAAGAGAATTGTCCTCGATGGTTCCAGGGACGACTTCTCCCAATTGACCAGCCAACCGAAGTCTTTCAGAAACTGAAGAGACAAATCCCGAGCCGTCAACGCCTCCTCCTCCGAGGAAGCCACGATCAAAAGATCGTCCAGATAAGGGAGAATCGTAATCCCCTGTCTTCGAAGGAGTGCCATGAGGGGCGCCAGAATTTTTGTAAAGACCCTTGGCGCTGAGGCTAAGCCGAACGGCAGAGCCACGAACTGGTAATGATTCTGACCTATGGCAAATCGAAGAAAGCGCTGATGAGCCTTTCCGATGGGAATATGCAAATAGGCGTCGCGAATGTCGATTGACACCAGAAAATCGTTCTGTGACAGAGCTGCCACAACGGAACGAAGCGACTCCATGCGAAATTTCCGGGCATGGACATGCCGGTTTCAATCGCTTGAGATCCAGAATCGGGCGAAATTTGTTCTCCTTTTTGGGAACTATAAAAAGGTTGGAATAAAAACCTTTCCTCGGTCCTCTGACGGAACCGGTATCACTACACCCTTTTGTAGTAGCGATTCGACCTCTCGCTGTAGAGCGACAACAAGCTCGGGTTCCGACGGAACGCGAGATTGACAAAAAACATTTGGGGGTTGAGAAGCAAACTCTATGAAATAGCCTGCCGACACTATCCGCGTTACCCAGGAATCTGGAACGCGAGCCATCCAAGTCTCCTTGAAAAGAAGCAGGCGACCCCCCACTCGAGAATCCTCGAGTGGACCCCTGGCGTCAATCCGACTTTGCGGTTTTCTTGTCAAGTTCCCGCTTGTTCTGGCGGAAACTCTGCTTCCAGGGAGTACGAGTTTTCTGAGAGGATTTCTTTCCTGAGAAAGAAGGACGACCCGATCCCCACGAGGAGTGACTAGATCGTCCTCGGCCCCGAAAGGACCGCCGACCACTATAAACACCAGGCTTACTGGACACCGAGGCCATGGCCCTTCGCTGTGGTAATGCTGATTCCTTCGCCTTAGCCTTGGAAATCAGCTCTGTGAGGTCGGATCCAAAAAGATGGCCACCCTTGTAAGGTAAGGCCAACAACCCTTGTTTGGAAACTGCGTCCCCGGCCCACTGTCTGAGCCATAAAGCTCTTCTGACTGTGACCGCTGAAGCTTGCGCTTTGGCCAGCAGAGATGCCGTATCCAGACCGGCATCAAAATAAGGCTGCGTTCTAACCATTCACAAGTTTCCCGTATCTCAGATAACGGAGATTCATTTTGCAACTCCGTCTTCAGACGTGCCAACCAGCTTAGAGAAGCTCTAGCAGCACACATGGATCCTAGCACTGCTCGAAATCCATGACCCGCAGCCTCATAGCTTGCTTTTGCCGCCAATTCTGCCTTTCTATCCAAAGGCTCCTGTAAGCTCGCTTTTCCCTTAATAGGGAGTAGAGAGGATTTACTAAGCTGAGACAAAGACACATCCACTTCAGGAGCAGAAGTCCAATTAGCCTTTAACTCCGTAGAGCAAGGATAAAGTGTATCAAAGAAATGCGTTCCATGAAAACGCTTATCTGGACATAGACGTTCCTCCTCTATTACACCATTAAGCTCATCCAGAGCTGGCAATGTTGTGCGCGAAGCACGGGACTCCTGGAAAATGCGTGCTGATTTACCAGGACGACTAGTTACCTCCTCCGGTAACTGTAGTATATCTCTCATGGCTTCAATTAATGCCTCCGTACGCTTCGTCATAGAGGAACGCCCCTGCGGCTCGTCCGCATCTGAATCGGATATTTCTCCATCCGAATTTAAAGGGGAACTCTGCCCAATATCAGATACATCTGACTCGCTCCGTGTAGAGGCCGGTAACGGCCTGCGTCGCTTCCTCTGAGAGGAATTAGCAGACACATATTGACCTAAAAGGTCAGATAAGTTATTAATCGATCGAGCGATATCATCCAATTTTCCACCGCTGTCGACCGCAGCGCTAGACGCTGTGGAGGTCTGCGTATCTGATTGCCGCAATGGCACTGGGACGTGATCCGCGGCATCTGAACTCTGTTCAGACATGTCTCACCTGTATGAGCAGGTCAAAGCGGTAATACCAGCAAAAAACTATGCGGTTTTTTTTTTTTTTTTTTTTTTCAAACGCTGAAGGGTTAACGCTCCACCAAGCAGAGTTACCCCAGCGGTATTCAGTCAGCAAATTTAGCTGGTAGAAATAACCCTCAAAGGGGTTAATATTGCAAACTCACCAAAATATAATATATTTGTGAGCCCCAGCCAATTTTTATGTCTCTGATGAGACTGCAGCTGCAGGATAGCGATCGCTGCGCTGCGGGGTGAGGAATCCGCACTCACCCAGCTGGCCGTGGTGTCTATATGAGGAGGGAGCGGTCCGAGGAGCCCAGGAGCCTGAGTAATGGCCGCCACAGTGAGGGGGTCGCAGGAGAAAAGCCAGAGCGCGCGTCTTCCTGCTCAAAAGACCGGGATAGATAGGCCACGCCCCCTGCTAGCTCAAATAATGAGCGCGAACTCTCCCCGCTCCTGCTCCCTCTCTGTCCTGCAGCTATCTGCCTGCGGACAAAAAATCACCACATCTTCTTGTAACAGCGCTGTCACAGCAGCGCTGAAGCATACTGACATTACATGTAGTAGCGCTGTCACAGCAGCGTGAAGCATACTGACATTACATGTAGTAGCGCTGTCACAGCAGCGCTGAAGCATACTGACATTACATAGTAGTAGCGCTGTCACAGCAGCGCTGAAGCATACTGACATTACATGTAGTAGCGCTGTCACAGCAGCGCTGAAGCATACTGACATTACATGTAGTAGCGCTGTCACAGCAGCGCTGATAGCATAACTGACAATTACATTGTAGTAGCGCTGTCACAGCAGCGCTGAAGCATACTGACATACATGTATATACGCTGTCACAGCAGCGCTGAAAGCAATACTGACATTAGTAATAGCGCTGCTCATTCAGACGCTAAAGCACTCACACATAATTATTATTAAAATTTGTGTGGAGTACTCACCAGCCAAGGCGCCACAGGGACCCTCAGGGGTTTCTGGCGCAGTGCCCATGCTTCCCCCCAGGGCGAAGAACGCAGTGACCGCACGTGTGGTTTGCGTTCCCGCCAGAGAAGCTCTCCTCATCCCCCAGGGCCGGCAAGGATTCTGCAGGGACTTTGAGTAAATACAGATCCGCCAAGGGAGAGGTTGGGGTACAGCAGCGCTGATACCCCTGAGACCTCTAGACCAACTAGTGATCCAAGTCTCCTGTCCGAATATTAAAATAATAAAATCTTCTGAGGAGCTGCATTAGCAGCGACCATCCTCTGGACCTCAAATCTTAGACTGGAGCTGAGTAGGAGGAGCCCGAGCTGGAGGGGCCAGCCAGTCATCACTCTTTTGATCTGAGGTAACATCCTGATCTGGGGCTCCGCCTACCCATCAGTAATGAATACTGTGGCTCTCTTCCTTCATCTGCAGCTGAAAAGAAGGTTTCCCAAGTTTTGTGGTAAATCCTAGTAGTAGCCGGACTTCTGGCAGCTCGAAGAGTAGCAATGACCTCGGCTGAAAAACCTCTACGAGTCAACATTTCGGTCTCAAGAGCCACGCCGTCAAACGCAGAGACTTCAAGTCCGGATGACAAACGGGCCCCTGAGTCAACAGGTCCGGTCGAAGAGGAAGTGGAAATGGAGGTGCCGCCAACAGCGACATTAGCGTTGAAAACCACGTCCTCCTTGGCCAATCTGGTGCTATTAACATAGCCGGGATTCTCTCCAGTCTGATCCGACGCAGTACCAGAGGAAGCAAGGATATCGGTGGAAACACATAAATCAGCTCGAATTGATCCCACGGAGCCACCAGAGCATCCACCTCCACAGCCTTCCGGTCCTTGAACCTGGACATGAACACTGGTAGCTTGGCATTGAACCTGGATGCCATCAAATCCACTTGGGGAGTTCCCCAACGGGAGCACAGCATTGCAAAAATCTCCGATGAAGACTCCATTCTCCGGGATCCATCTTCTCGCGACTGAAGAAATCCGCCGTAACATTCTGAACCCCTGGATGTGGATTGCAGAAATGGCTGGAACCCTGGCCTCGCCCAAATCAGGATCCGAGACACTTCCGCCATGAGCCTGGGACTCCTTGTGCCGCCTTGGTGATTGATATATGCAACCGCTGTGGCGTTGTCTGTCTGCACTCGGACCGGCAGACCGCTCAAAGGGACCGTCCAGTGTTGGAGGCAAAGGAAAATCGCCCTCAATTCCAGGATATTGATCGGTAAAACAGTCTCTTCTGATGACCATACTCCCTGAATCCAGGAATCGTTCCAAACACCCCCCCAGCCCGTCAGGCTGGCATCTGTGGTTATGACCGACCATTTCGGAGGGAGGAAAGATTTCCCCAGGGATAAGCTCCTGGACGTAACCACCATCCTAGAGACTCTCGCACCCTGCGAGAGATGGTGACACTGCAATCCAGCGATTGCGACTGATTCCAATGACTCAGAATGAACCTTTGGAGAACTCTGGAATGAAACTGGGCAAACGGAATTGCCTCCATGGACGCCACCATTAAACCCAGAAGACGCATACACTTGCGAAGGGACATTGTTCTCGAAGACTTCATGATCTGTACATGTCGAAGAAGACATGACTGTTTGTCTGGAGGTAGAGACACCACTGCCCGTACCGTGTCGAAATGCATTCCCAAAAAGAGGATAGCTTGCGACGGTTCCAGAAACGACTTCTCCCAATTGACCAGCCAACCGAAGTCCTTCAGTAACTGAAGAGACAGATTGCGAGCTGTCACTGCTTCCTCCTCCGAGGATGCCACGATCAAAAGATCGTCCAGGTAAGGAAGAATCGTAATTCCTTGTCTTCGAAGAATTGCCATGAGAGGCGCCAGAATCTTTGTAAATACTCTGGGCGCCGAGGCTAAGCCGAATGGCAGAGCCACGAACTGGTAATGATCCCGACCTATGGCAAAACGAAGAAAACGTTGATGAGCCCTTCCAACGGGAACATGCAAATAAGCGTCGCGGATGTCGATTGATACCAAAAAATCGTTCTGCGACAGGGCTGCCACAACGAGCGAAGTGACTCCATGCGGAATTTCCGGGTGTGGACATGTCGATTCAATCTTTTGAGATCCAGAATCGGACGAAATTTGTCCTCCTTTTTGGGAACCACAAACAGATTTGAATAAAATCCTTTTCCCCGGTCTTCTGGCGGAACCGGTATTACCACACCCTTCTGAAGAAGGAATTCGACCTCTCGCTGCAGAGCGACCAAAAGCTCGGGTTCTGACGGAATGCGAGACTGGCAAAAGGTGTCTGGGGGTCGAGAAGAGAATTCTATGAAATAACCTGCTGACACGACCCGCGTTACCCAGGAATCTGGAACGCGAGAAATCCAAGTCTCCTTGAATTGGAGCAGGCGACCCCCCACTCGAGAGTCCTCGAGTGGACTCCTGGCGTCAGTCCGTCTTGGCGGGCTTCTTGTCAGTTTCCCGCTTGTCTTGACGGAAATTCTGCTTCCAGGGAATGCGAGATTTCTGGGAGGACTTTTTTGCTGAGAAAGAGGAACGACCCGATCCCCAAGAGGACTGAGCGAATCGACCTCGGCCCCGAAAGGACCGCCGACCACTATATGTCCTGCCAGACACAGAAGCCATAGCTCTGCGTTGTGGTAACGTCGCTTCTTTTGCCTTTGCCTTGGTAATCAGTTCTGTGAGGTCAGACCCAAAAAGATGACCACCTTTATAAGCTAAGGCCAGCAAACCTTGTTTGGAGACCGCATCCCCGGCCCACTGTCTGAGCCACAGCGCTCTTCTGACTGTGATCGCCGAAGCCTGCGCCCTGGACAGAAGCGACGCAGTGTCCAGACCTGCATCATAGATATATCGGACTGCAGTGTCCAACCATTCGAAAATCTCCTCCATCTCAGATGACGGAGATCCATTTTTCCACGCCTTGTGTAAAAGGTCCAACCAGCTTATAGAAGCTTTAGAAGCACACATGGATCCTAGTACCGCTCTGAATCCATGACCCGCGGCCTCATAATTTGATTTCGCCGCCATTTCCGTTTTTCTGTCCAGTGGATCCTGCAAACTCGCCTTCCCTTTAACAGGAAGCAGTGAGGATTTACTAAGCTGGGATAAGGAAAAATCCACTTCAGGAGAGGGAATCCAATTATCTCTCGACTCTGTGGAACACGGATAAAGTGCGTCAAAGAAACGTGTTCCGTGAAAACGTTTATCCGGACACAGACGTTCCTTTTCTACTGCACTGTTAAGATCATTTAGATCTGGCAAGGCTGATCGTGACGTACGATACTCCTGGTACATTCGTGCTGATTTACCAGGTAAACTAGTTACCACCTCCGGTAACTGTAAAACCTCTCTCATGGCTTCAATAAATGCCTCTGTACGTCTCACAAGGGACGAAAGCCCCCGCCGTTCCTCCTTATCCGAATCTGACATTTCCCCATCTGAACTTAAAGGAGAACCCTCTCCACAATCTAAATCAGAGACATCTGATTCGCTACGGGTGAAGGATGGTAACGGTCTGTGTCGCTTTCTGTCCTGAGAGGATCTAGCTGACACATATTGACTCAAAAGGTCAGACAAGCCATTAATAGAACTGGCGATAGCATCCAATTTTGCATCACTGTGACCTCCAACTGCAGCGCTAGACGCTGTGGAGGACTGCGTACCAGATTGCCGAAGCGGAACTGGAATATGGTCCGCGCCTTCTGAACCCTGTTCCGACATGCCTCACACTGTATATAGCAGGTCAAATGTCAGAAAACCTGAAAAAAACGCAGTTTTTTTTTTTTTTTTTTTTTTTTGTGAACGCAAAAACAGCACGCTGAAGGGTTAAGTCTTAAATATAGAGCTACCCCAGCTGTTGCCAAGTAAACCCTCAAGAGGGGTTAATGTCGCAGGCTGTAAGAAGAAACAAGGTCTCTATGTGAGACCGAGCTGCAGAATAGCGCTATGTATCTGCGCTGTGTGGTGAGGAAAAAACGCCACTCACCCAGCTGGTTTGGTGCCTGAGACGGGAGGAGCGGAGTCTGAGGAGCCCGGGAGCCCTTTTAATGGCCGCCGTGCTGAGGGAGCCGGAAGAGAAGCGCAATCGCGCGCTTCCTGCATGAAGGACCGGGAAGCGTGAAGCCACGCCCCCCCGGCTCAAAAATATGAGCGCCAAAACTCCTCACTCCTGCTCCCCCCCTGTCCTGCAGGCATCTGCCTGCGGACAAAAAGTTGTACAGAAACACCACTTTCCACATGTCACGGCGCTGCCAAAGCAGCGCTAATAGTACATTAACACACATGTAATAGCGCTGTCACAGCAGTCGCTAAAGCACTCACACATTTTATATATATTGTGGAGTACTCACCAGCTGAGCGCCACAGGGACCCCTCAGGATTTGTGGCGCTTGTGCCCATGCTCCCCCCCCAGGGCGGGGAACGCAGTGACCCCAGTGTGCGGTTTGCGTCCCCGCCAGGGAAGCTAACCTCGTCCCCCAGGGCCGGCAAGATTCTGCAGGGACTATTTATGTAAAATACAGATCCGCCAGGGGAGAGGTGGGGTCCAGCAGCGCTGAGACCCCTGAGACCTTTCAGACTCATGTCCAAGTCTCTTGTCCGATAAAAATAATAAAATCTTCTGAGGAGCTGCTTCCAGCAGCGACCATCCTCTGAGACCTCAAATTTTAGACTGAAGGAGCTGAGTAGGAGGAGCCCGAGCTGGAGGGGCCAGCCAGTCAACACGCTTTTGATCTGAGGTGTCATCCTGATCTGGGGCTCCGCCTACCCATCAGTAATGAATACTGTGGCTCTCTTCCTTCCATCTGCAGCTGAAATGGGCGTACTGTGAGGTTTTTAGATCTGCTTCATGTCATTTTTTCCTGTGGATTTTCACTGCTGATTTGATCCTCTGTAAAGCGTAGGGTGAAATCTACAGTAAACCCACAGCTAAAGTCACTCGTAATAAGTCAAGATTCACAATAAAATCCGCCCCCTATTTGTCTCACGTCTGGAAGTTCCCTTATCTTAGCTATACACACATGGTCAAAATTGCTGGTACGCCTCGTTTAACCCCCAAGGGTTGTTTTCACATTAATTTTTACAATTCTGACCACTGTCCCTTTATGAGCTTATAACTCTGGAAAGCTTCAACGGATCCCACTGATTGAGATTGTTTTCAATTTTGCAATTTTCCAACTTTTAAATTTCATGCCCTTAAATCACAGAGATACAGTATGTCACACAAAATAGTTAATAAATAATATTTCCCATGTCTACTTTACATCAGCACAATTTTGGAACCAACATTTTTTTTGTTAGGAAGTTATGAGGGTTAAAAGTTGAACAGCGATTTCTCATTTTTACAACACCATTTTTTTTTTTTTTTTTTTTTAGAGACCACATCACATTTGAAGTCACTTTGAGGGGTCTGTATGATAGAAAATACCCAAAAGTGACACCATTCTAAAAACTGCACCCCTGAAGGTGCTCAAAACCACACTCAAGAAGTTTATTAACCCTTCAGGTGCTTCACAGGAAGTTTTGGAATGTTTAAAAAAAAAATTTAGATCCAATTTTTTTATCAATATTTTTTATTTATCAAGGGTAACAGCAGGAGAAATTGGACACTAAAAGTTGTTGTGCAATTTGTCCTGAGTACGCCGATACCCCATATGTGGGGATACCGTATATACTCGTGTATAAGCCGAGATTTTCAGCACCTTTTTTTGTGCTGAAAATGCCCCCTCGGCTTATACACGAGTCATTGGGCTGAAACCAGCGGGGGAGGGGGTGCCGCGGTAGGAGCCGGAGGCTGGGACATCATATTCACCCTCCCCGTGCCATGGCTGAACGTCCCGGCAATCCTCCGTTGTACCCGGCTTCCCGCAGCTCTCCTGTGCTGAGCGGTGACGTAATACCGCTCATTAAGGTCATGTAATATGGACGCGACGCCACTCCCATAGGCGTGGCGTCCATATTCATGGCCTTAATGAGCGGTATTACGTCACCGCTCAGCACAGGAGAGCTGCAGGAACCCGGGTACAACGGAGGATTGCCGGGACGTTCAGCGATGGCACGGGAAGGGTGAGTATGACGGGGGGAGAACGGAGGACGGGGGAAGCATGGAGGAGGACAATGAGCATGGAGCAGGACGGGGGGGAGGACAGAGAGCACAGAGGAGCACGGAGCAGGACGGGGGGAGATGGAGGGCACAAAGGAGCACGGAGCAGGACGGGGGGGAGGATGGAGGGCACAGAGGAGCACGGAGCAGGACGGGGGGAGGATGGAGAGCACAGAGGAGCACGGAGCAGGATGGGGGGGCACAGGAGGACGGAGCAGGAAGGGGGGAGCACAGATGAGGACGGAGCAGGAAGGGGGGAGCACAGCGGAGGACAGAGCAGGAGGGGGGAGCACAGAGGAGAATGGGGGAGCAAGGAGCAGGACGGGTGCAGCACAGAGAAGGACGGCGGTTTATACACCTGGCTTATACTCGAGTCAATAAGCTTACCCAGTTTTCCGTGGCAAAATTAGGGGCCTCGGCTTATACTCGGGTCAGCTTATACTCGAGTATTTACGGTAAATCACTGTTTGGGCGCATGGCAGAGCTCAAAAGGGAAGGAGCACCGTTTGACTTTTTCAATGCAGAATTGGCTGGAATTGAAATCATGTTTGGAGAGCCCCTAAACAGTGGAAACCCCCCAATTCTAACTCCAACCCTAACCCCAACACACCCCTAATCCTAATCCCGACCCTAACCATAACCCTAACCACAAACCTATCCCTAACACATCCCTATCCCTAATCCCAACCCTAACACTAATCTAGCCCCAACCCTAACCCTAACTTTATCCTCAACCCTAACCCCTAATTTAGCCCCAATCCTAACCCTAATGGGAAAATGGAAATAAATCCTTTTTTTATTTTATTATTTTTCCCTAACTAAGGGGGTGATAAACGGGGGGTTTGATTTACTATATAGCGAGTTTTTATGTTTGGCAGCTGTCACACGCTAAAAGACGCTTTTTATTGCAAAAAATAGTTTTTGCATCACCATATTTTGAGAGCTATCATTTTTTCTTATTTTGGCCCACAAAGTCATGTGAGGTCCTGTTTTTTGCGGGACGAGCTGACGTTTTTATTGGTACCATTTTGAGGTACATGACATTTTTACATTTTTTGATCGCTTTCTATTCTGATTTTTGGTAGACAGAATGAGCAAAAACCAGCAGTTCATGAATTTCTTTTTTTTTGGGGGGGGGGGGGTTTACACCGTTCCACGTGTGGTAAAATTGATAAAGCAGTTATAATCTTCGGGTCAGTACGATTACAGCGATACCTTATTTATATAATTTTTTTATGTTTTGGCGCTTTTTATATAATAAAAATTTTATATAAAAAAGTATTTTTGCATCGCTTTATTCTGAGAGCTATAACTTTTTTTGTTTTTTCGATGATGAGGCTGTTTGGCGGCTCGTTTTTTGCAGGACAAGATGACGTTTTCAGCGGTACAATGCTTATTTATATCCGTCTTTTTGATCGCGTGTTATTCCACTTTTTGTTCAGCAGTATGATGATAAAGCATTGATTTTGCCTTGTTTTTTTATGGTGTTCACTAATGGGGTTAACTAGTGGGACAGTTTTATAGGTCGGGACGTTACGGACGCGGCGATACCAAATATGTGAACTTTTATTGTTTAGATTTTTTTTTAATTCAAATATTTAGTGATAGAATAAATATTGATTTTTTTTTATTTTTAAAAATATTTTTACGATTATTTGAATTTTTTTTTATTTAATTCTTACTTTTACACTTTGTCCCACTATGGGACAATGATTTTGTGCAGGCTGATTCTATAGCATGTATCTGCATGCTGTAGAAGCTGTCAGCGCTGCAGCTTCTGTGCACTAACCTGTGAGACTTCCTGACATGTAATACGCATGACAGGAAGTTTCACAGCTCTGGAGACCCGAATGTAGTCATGACGACATCGAGTCCCCATGGCAGCGATCGGGACCCCGCGGTGTGCTGCGGGGTCTCCGATCCAAAGGCAGGGGGGCTGTCAGTCCCTGTGCCAGGTCCGGAACGCTGAGATCATGTTTGATCGCAGTGTTCCAGGGGTTAAAGTGCCGGGAGCGGTCTGTGACCTCTCCTGGCACTTAGTCCCGGGTGTCAGCTGTGAGAATCAGCTGACACCCAGCCGCAATCGGCCGTGCTTCCCTCGTGAGCGTGGCCGATCGCACATGATGTACTCTCCCGTCCATGGGAGTTAAGCCCCAGGTCATATGGACAGAATAGTACGTCTGAGGTCAGAAAGAGGTTAATGACAGAAAAACCCACAATGGTTACAGAAATAACTTGAATCTGACAAAAGTAATAATAAATCAAAAATCTATGAAAATGAACAAATGAAAGTCAGACATTGCTTTTCAACCATGCATCCACAGAATTAAAAAAAAAAAAATAAAACTCATGAAATAGGCCTGGACAGAAATGATGGTACCCTTAACTTAATATTTTGTTGCACAACCTTTTGAGGCAATCGCTGCAATCAAACGATTCCTGTAACTGTCAATCAGACTTCTGCACCTCTCGACAGGTATTTTGGCCCTCTCCCCCAAAAGCAAACTGCTCCATTTGTCTCGTGTTTGAAGGTTGCCTTTTCCAGACTGCACTTTTCAGCTCTTTCCAAAGATGCTCAATAGGATTTAGGTCAGGGCTCATAGGAGGCCACTTCAGAATAGTCCAATGTTTTCCTCTTAGCCATTCTTGGGTGTTTTTAGCTGTGTGGTTTTGGTCATTATCCTGTTGCAAGACCCATGACCTGTGACTGAGATCAAGCTTCCTGACACTGGACAGCACATTTCTCTCTAGAATTCCTTGATAGTCTTGAGATTTCATTGTACCCTGCACAGATTCTAGACATCCTGTGCACAAATGCAGCAAAGCAGCCCCAGAATATAACAAAGCCTCCTCCATGTTTCACAGTAGGGACAGTGTTTTCTTGATATGATTCATTTTTCCGTCTGTGAACATAGCGCTGATGTGCTTTGCCAAAAAGTTCCATTTTTGTCTCATCTGTCCATAGGACATTCTCCCAGAAGCTTTGTGGCTTGTCAACATGTAGTTTGGCAAATTCCAGTCTGGCTTTTTTATGATTTTTTAAAACAAAGGTGTCCTCCTTGGTCCTCTCCCATAAAGTCCACTTTGGCTCATACAGCGACGGATGATGCGATCTGACACTGATGTTCCTTGAGCTTGAAGTTCACCTTTAATCTGTTTAGAAGTTTTTCTGGGCTCTTTTGTTACCATTCGTATTATCCATCTCTTTGATTTGTCATCAATTTTCCTCCTGCGGCCATGTCCAGGGATGTTGGCTACAGTCCCATGGAGCTTAAATTTCTGAATAATATGGGCAACTGTAGTCACAGGAACATCAAGCTGCTTGGAGATGGTCTTATAACTTTTACCTTTAACATGTTTGTGTATAATTTTCTTTCTAATCTCCTGAGACAACTCTTTCCTTCGCTTCCTCTGGTCCATGTTGAGTGTGATACACATCATGTCACTAAACAGCACAGTGAGTATCTGTAGCCCTCTATACAGGCCCACTCACTGATTCCAAGATTGTAGACACCTGTGATGCTAATTAGTGGACACACCTTGATTTAACATGTCCCTTTTGTCACATTATTTTCAGGGGTACCATCATTTCTGTCCAGACCTATTTCATGAGTTTTATCTTTTTAAAAATTCTGTGGAAGCATGGTTGAAAAGCAATATCTGACTTTCATTTGTTCATTGTCATAGGTTTTTGGTTTAATATTACTTTTGTCAGATTCAAGTTATTTATGCGACCATTGTGGGTTTGTCTGTCATTAAACGAGGGGTGCCAACAATTTTGACCATATGTGTACATCTTCCAAGTAGTAGCAGTTCACGGATAGAAAAGCTAGATAGAAAACAGGCAGCAAGAGCAAAAAATAGCGAAAAAAGGGTATTTTTATGTTTCCTAATATTTCTATTACAACTGACATGGGCATAGTGTATCATGGGACAATAGCGTTCTCAATATAGAACCAATTTACAGAGGAGGCATAATAAATGTGTGCATGCCTAATAACTGTCTTTTTTTTCTTTAAAGGGAATGTGTCACCAAGTTTTTGCACCTAATTTGAGAGCAGCAAAATGTAGGGGCAAAGGACCTGGTTCCAGTGATGTGTCACTTACTTGGCTACTTAGTGTCAATTTGATAAATTCACTGTTTTGTCACTAGAAGTCATCATTAGAGGACTAGTAAACTGGTGCCAGGTAGTCCAAGCACTCCCCCACCACTGATTGGCTGCTTTCTGTGTACACCGTGCACAGGCAGGAAGCTGCCAATCAGAGGTGTAGGCGGGGTTATTTAGAGCTCAGGATTGTAATAAATAGTAGATCTGCACCAGGTAAAACTGTGATTTTCTCAAAATGACAGCAAGCACCCCAGTAAGTGATATATCGCTGGAATCAGGGTCGTTTTCCCTACATTATGCTGCTGTCAGATGGGGTAGCAAAAACCCGGTGACAAATTCCCTTTAATTCTTTCAGCTTTTCTTTTGAAAGGAAGTAAAAAGGTGCTTCCCGCAGGATTCGGAACCTGGTGCTTTAATTTGGTACAAAAAATTTTTTTGGGGAAAAGTACATCATTACTTTGGCCCTTTGTCATATCATTACCAAGGCTTCCTGATCTAAATATAAACGTCAACTATTCCTGAATGAGTTCCACAGTTGGTGAAAAATAGGCTACAGATTCTCCTACACAGCAGGATGTCGGACATTATCGAGGACTGAGCAGTGTTGCTGTGCACCTAGTTACAGGTGAGGAAGTAAGAGAAATACTAGTAGAAACAGTGTCTTTCGCAGTCTGCAAATCTCTCCACATAGTCCCTGCTCTATAAGCAGCAGAATTGCAGTAAACTTGCAGTTCTGTCTCAGTATAATAGAGGATGACGATATCACATTGGACAGGCTGTGTTGCGATAAATGAAGTCTTTTATGTTGCAAAATCGTTCTTTATTGCCCCAATGTGTTTCGGGTACTTTCTCAAAGTAAAAACAAACAAACGATGGATTTAACCTTGAAAAAGCTACTGGTTCGACATCAAAACGCGTTGGACAATAAAGAACCGTTTTGGAATACAAAAGGTATCTCACTTATCGTAGAGCAGCCCATTAAACCCGATATTGTCCTCCTCCACTATTAATAGGGTATGTTCACAATGGGCGTTTTTGCTGCTTTTTTATGCTAATTTTCAGCTGCTTTTTACAGTACCAGCAAAGCCTATGAGATTTCAGAAATCTCATGCACACACATTGGTTTTTTTATCATTAGGATTTTGTGCTTTGCTGCTTTTTTTTGGACATAGAGCAAGTCACTTTCAGCGTTTTTGCTGCGTTTTTTGCGTATTGGCTTGAATGGGTGTTCAAAAAACGCTGCAAAAAAGCAGGCATCATTATTTGCAGCCTTTTTGCTGCAGAAAATTCATGGACAGCAAAGAGACACAAGTTAGCCCAAAAAATGTAACAAAAAAACACACCAAAAACGCATCTAAACCTGCGTTTTTGCCGCAGCTTCTTTCCTGCCAAGAAAGCAGGTTTTGCTCCAGAAAAAAAAGCAGCAAAAATGCCCAGTGTGAACATACCCTAAATCAAAAAGAAGTTTTTCTCCTCTGGCCACTCGGCCACAGGAGCTGTTAAACATGCCTACAGATGTTGTACCTTCACACACCACTAGGTGAGTGCACACTCCTGCTGGCTTTGCACTAGCCTTGCCAGGCAATACTGCTCGGTGTGTGTGCCTTTTGAGCCCCAGTTATTCAGTCTCAATATAGAAAGATATTAGCAGTGAACCACAAGCAAGGAACTTTAAACAAGTCTTGTGACTGTCCTGATAAAGAAGGTAGGTGACTTCGAAACGCGTCAGTAACAAACCCCACAGAAAAAGTTTCGATCTCCTGGAATCTTCAATTGGTTATTATCAGTAGCGCAGTTAACCTATTTCCTTCCACCATTGTTTCTCATTGGTTTTTCCCATTCTAAGCTTCTTTAGTGTCAGGTGAGAACCCCCTTGCATCCTATTATTCTCCATCGCTGGATAAGGCTATTATTTCTCCAGCCTCCTTCACTTATGCCTGCTAAGTTGAGAAAGAAGGATATTTTCACTACTGGTGGAAAGTGTGTTTAAAGGGCTGACTCTGCAAACAACCAGATTTTAGACTAGGGGTTAAACAAGCCTCGTATCCTGATGATAGATTTGTTTTAATGAAACAATCTTTCACCTATTTGTGCGTCAGACTCATCTAATTTTCCATAGTCACAATATTCTACCTCCGGTCATGTACAACTGCTGAGTGATCCCACCTACTTGGACATTGTGCTGCTGTTTGCTGTTCTTATAGTGTGTTAAGGTAAAGCAGATGGAGTCTCTTGTGCTCTCGATCAGCATCAAGTGTGAACACTAGAAAAGAATAAAACAGCTGGTCGTTAATAAGTTCAACAAAACATGCAAAGTGGTATCTGTCACCAGATGTTTGCTACCCCATCTTAGAGCAGCATGATGTAGGGGAAGAGACCCTGATTCCAGAGATGTGTCACTTAGTGGGCTGCTTGTTGCCATTTTGATAAAATCCCTCTTTTCTCTGCTGCAGATCTAGCAGTTCTCGGAATGTTGATCTCTGTAAAACCCCGCCCACAACACTGATTGGCCGTTTTTTCTGTACATAAGCAAAAAGCTACCAATCAGTGATGGGGACGGGGTTATACTCATGAATGTGGAGGAACACATGACTACTAGTCCTCTAGTCAGTTTTATCATCAGGAGATTATCAAAATTACAGCAAGCAGCCTAATAAGTGACAGATTGCTGGAATCAGGATCTCTACCTTATGCTTTTCTTAGTTTAGGTAGTAAAAAACTGGTGACAGATTCTTTTTAAATAAGTAGATTGTCTAATCGATAAAAAAAGTATTTTTTAAAAAAAAGGCTGCTATACAATAAGAAAAGAATTAATACTCATCCTTACTTATCCCAGGGCATCTCCCTTCCAATGCTACCTGCTCTGCCAACTGTTGTCTCGGACAAGTTGCCACTGAGCACCTTTACAATATTTTTTTATTGGCAGGACAACCTCCTTAAATGGGGTTCTCAGGGAAATAAAGAAAATGGTGAAAGAACCTGTCATATAAAATAATGCTAGTGACCTGCAGATACGGGGTTAATAGCTTTCTAAACCTGCCTGTCGTCGGCACTTAGGGCCCCGCTGCCGGGAGGAAATTAACTTATCCGGAAGGACAATTATTAGGATTTTCAAAGTGGCTGCAGTCACATCACTGAACACAAAACACTGTGCTTGGGAAAGCCATTTTTAGGGCACAAGAGGCAGGAAATACAATCCTTCTTGCAGATTTAGGGTGGGTTTTGTGTTCAGTAATGTGACAAAAATCATTATAAAAGTCCTATTAATGCTCCCTAGGTCAGATCAGCGTAAAAAAAAAAAAAAGAAATAAAACAATACATCTATAATAATGTACTTTATTTCTTGTATTAGTTTTCTTATTTCCTAGAGATCCCCCTCTAAGGATTTTCCTGCAAATTTGTGCTCACCGGAATATGGGTTTTATAAATGTAATGGTCTCCACGTTTCTTTGTAATAAGTAAGACCTTGTCAAACAAGAAAAATGTCCTGTCACTGCGAGCACGCTGTACACGGAAGGTCCCCTCCAGGACCAGCTCTCCATACGTCGTCAGGTCCTGGCCATTCCAATTCAGCAGCAAAGACTGAATCTCCTGTTAAACAATATCAAAAATGTCATATCAACATTTGGTGGGCTAGATTTCTATAGATTCCTAAGGTTATACGTCTTACCTGTTGTCGCACCGCATGCTCATGCTTTCTCTTCATGTCATTGATGTACCAGGCTACTCCTGTCATGGTCTCTATGGCCTCTTCTACCACCTCGTATCCTTCTTTATCTATATCAAAATGTTTTGCTATTTCCTAAACGTGTATAAAGGAATGAAAAGAGGAATCATTCAAGCAAAAAAAAAAAACAAATTATATACAGTTATACAGCTCTGGCAAAAATTAAGAGACCACTGCACAGTTTTATAAAAATCAGCTTCTCTACATGTCTGACAGCCATTCCATTCCAGTGTCTGTTGAATTCCAACCAGAGTACACCTCATTCTACTTAATGTGCTTCTGATTAGGTGATAACCTGAACCAATTCTTATTTAACAAAAGAAAGTATAAAAAAACACTATTGTGTAGAATGTAAGCCCGAAAGGGCAGGGTCCTCTCCCCTCTGTATCAGTCTGTCATTGTTAGTTTGTTTACTGTAAGTGATACCTGTAATTTGTATGTAACCCCTTCTCATGTACAGCACCATGGAATCAATGGTGCTATAGAAATAAATATTAATAATAATAATAATAATAATAATCACAATCCTCTTGCAGTAGGACAAGCTGGATGGCAAAAGAAGTGCTAGTAATATCCCAAAAGTAATAGGAATGAAAAATTAACTTTTAACCATGCCAAAGGAGTTGAAAAGAAAAGTCTTGATAGAGGAAAAGAAGGGCTCAATTCTGGCTTTACTAGCAGAGGGATACAGTGAGCGTCATGTTGCCTCCATCCTTGAAATTTCTAAGACGGCAGTCCATTACAACAAGGTCAAGAAGCAGACATTGGGGACAACAAAGCTACAGATCGGCAGAGGGCGAAAACGACTCTCCACTGACCGGGATGATCGTCATCTTATTAGAATGTCACTCAGCAACCACAGGAAAAAAAACTTTCATCAATGAGAAACAAAGGAGAGCCAGGCTGAAGTTTGCCAAAGACCATAAGGATTGGACCATAGAGGACTGGAGTAAGGTAATCTTCTCTGATGAGTCTAATTTTCAGCTTTGCCCAACACCTGGTCGTCTAATGGTTAGACGGAGACCTGGAGAGGCGTACAAGCCACAGTGTCTTGCACCCACTGTGAAATTTGGTGGAGGATCGGTGATGATCTGGGGATGCTTCAGCAAGGCTGGAATTGGGCAGGTTAATCTTTGAGAAGGACGTATGAATCAAGCCGCATACAAGATTATCCTGGAAAAACAGTTGATTCCTTCTGCTCAGGCAATGTTCCCCAACTCTGAGGACTGGTTCTTCCAGCAGGACAATGCACCATTCCACACAGCTAGGTCAATCAATGTGTGCATGAAGGACCAGCCCAATCTCCAGACCTAAATCCCATTGAAAACCTCTGGAATGTAATCAAGAGGAAGATGGATAGCCACAAGCCATCAAACAAAGAAGAACTGCTTCAATTTTTGTACCAGGAGTGGCATAAGGTCACCCAAAAGCAGTGTGAAAGACTGGTGGAAAGCATGCCAAGACGCATGAAAGCTGTGATTAAAAATCATGGTTATTCCACAAAATATTGATTTTGGAACTCTTCCTGAGTTAAAACATTAGTATTGTTGTTTCTAAATGATTATGAACGTGTTTTCTTATTATTTGAGGTCTGCAAGCACTGCATTTTTATGTTATTTTGACCATTTCTCATTTTCTGAAAATAAATACAAAACTTATTGCTTGGAAATTCAGAGACATGCTGTCAGTAGTTTATAGAATAAAAGATCAATTTACATTTTACTCAAAAATATAAATATAAAGTGAAAAATCAGACAAACTGAACATTTTGCAGTGGTCTCTTAATTTTTGCCAGAGTATATATACACACACACCCACTCACATATACATTATATATATACATACATATACATACACATATACACACACACACACACACACACATGCATATACACTTATATATACAAACACATTTATATATATATATATATATATACATATATATATACACGGTATATAAACACACATGTACACCCACACAAGTATATATCTCCTATATGAGTCATGTTACCTGTAATAGAAGATGATATTTTAATATTCTCTGGACTGGTTTTAAAAGATAGGACCCCAAGGGAAGGCTGTGTTTGAGCATCTCCTGCCTCTCTCGAAAAAATTTTGCCAATAGTTTGTTCCTCATACATTCAGTAAGGGTAGCTACAGAGCTGAAACAGAAGAAGCAGGATTTTAAGAAATCATGGACCATACTCATTTGTTTTGTTACCAATAATTTATTTTTATAGCCATGTAGAGGCAATTCGGAATCAGGTTGATCCCTATGGCAGAAGGCATTGCAGTAGCTCTGGATATTACAATTATTTGTGACCACATACACTTAGGTATACTGTTCAACTGTTTTTGCCACCACAAGGGACAACTTAAAAACATTTTAAATTGTGTTCTTTTTTTTTTGTAGAAATCACTTTTCATATATTGAACATGTTTTATTTTGACAGGGTGAGGCTAAAAACAGCAATTCAGATTCTTAGTGAAAATTTTTTATTATTTTTGTTTATCTATTTCACACTTTATGCCTTCCTTAAATACAAAAAAAAACCTTTGGGAGCATTTCAACATTTAACTATATTTATTTGCCAATTTCTCCTGTATCTGGGGCTGTTATATTAGCGTCAGTTTCAGAGGAAATTCCGCCTCCTGCTTGAAGAGCGGAGCATATCTGGTTCTGCTAGGACCCAGCAGCTCCTGCTTAGACCAGGCACCTGGTTAACACATAATTACTACTATGTTAGGACTTGTTTGCCACTGTATATAGAACAATCAGGAAGTCAGAGATGGTAACAAGCCATCTCTGCCTTCTCAGTGGGTAGTCCAGGAGCCAGACAATCACGTGCAGCGGATTACTTTGCAGTGATTGTTTTAGAATGTCACTGCAGAGTAAAATGTGGACAATTCAGAACCTTAAAATCAGAAAAAGTAGAAAAACCTGCATCTGTACATGATAAAAGCAAAGCAAGTTTAGTTAAAAGGAACCTGTCACCTCGTTTTGCAGCTATAAGATGCGGCCACTGGTTTCGGGGCTTATGTGCCCTTTAGAAGGCAGAGCAAATTCCTGCAGTGCGCAGGCACCGGGAAAGGTCAGAGAGGCCCAGCGCCTGCGCACCACAGTACTTTACTCTGCCCTCAACAGGACAGATAAGTACGCCCGCACAGGAACGCAACACGAAGCAAGGAGGATGGCGACATCGCATGAAGATGGGAGGCGCCGGACCTGGACCTGCGACGCCCATCGGAACGGACTGCCCCCCCGGGGTGAGTATCATAAAACCTCTTTTTCTAATCTTTCAAGTCGGACCCGGGGCTTATCTATAGCATTATAGGGACTGTCCGAAGGGGCCGAGATGGCCAAACGAGACAGAGATTTTCAGGTGGGACAGTGATTGTCCAGAGGGGCCGAGATGTCCAGAAGAAACGGAGACTGCCAGGGAAAGCGGCAGGACTGCCACTGCAAAAGAACTGTGCTGCTCTTGTAATGGAAACCCTGTCATTAAGTAAAGTTGAGTTGTTCATGGATATGGAGTTTGGAGTGATTTGTAAGATCCGTGGTCTGAAGCCGGAGTGACAGATGACGAGAGGACTCCAGCAACTGAAATGAGTGTCCTGCTGCGCACACTACACACACGGCAGGAGGGACATTATATTTTATCTGTGGGGCACCAGGGTGTGGGAACACTACAGCCCGTTGCCACGGCTGCCTTACAAATTGTCGCTACAAAATCAGATATCGGCACTCCGAAATCAGACATGACGGGGGAGATACCTGATTGGTAGTATCTCCCCCAATAATAAGTCAGCCACCATGCTCCCTCTACACACACACACACACACACACACGTCAGTGTGTCGGCCAAACCTGTCGATATTGGCGGTACAATTGACAGTCTAATAAGTAAGGATGGGGTTTTACCCCAACACAAAGGAAAAAAATAAACAATGAAAAAACATTTACAATTCTTAAACAGCACAGTGGTTTGTCACATATATTGTGACTGGTGATACCAGTACTAATACCGCTGACCACGCAATCATAATCAATTATAACTAGCCACAAATGGTTAATCATTAATTACCGGTAGCCTTTAATCATTTGTAAATGAAGAAATCTTGATGATAATGGCACGGTATAAACGGATCTTCATGAAGCAGCCAAGTGACGGGAGAACATGAAGTGTAAAGTTCTCGTCTATCACTTAAATACAAACCTATATATCTTAAGATGTATCCCCAGGGGGTAAAATCTAGAAGTGTCGGGTATAATATAACATATAGACTTACTTGGGATAGTTGTTACAGTACTGGGTGTAAATATCGAAGTAATGGCTCTAGACATAAAAAGAGAAGACTGTTACCCTAGAAGCATTTGTGTCATCAGCAAACAGGCTTTTATTTCATCAGTTTTTATCATTATTTCACATGTACAATATACCGTAATACTCATTACACCCACTGATTTTGGTCAAAATTGGAATGTTTGGAGAGAGTAAAATGGGCAAATTCTAAACACCCCATGGTGTATATAAGCTGTCACCACAAATGACTGTCAGCAGCTTATCCCCTTCTTCCCATTCAGAAAGCTGGACCACGCATCTGTATAGGGGGTTTGGGGTGAGTATTGGAAAAAAAATGGTATCTCTGAAACTCCAAATAAATAATATTTTCTACACAGCTGTCTCTTTAATACATCTTCTATCTGCTCTGTGTCACTGACATCTCATCTGGATACCAGCCGTGCCCTCAAAGGGTTTTTTCTTCATACTACTGGACTATATGATGTGTATGACTACCTAAAAGAGAATCTGTCACCAGGATATTGCTACCCCATCTGATGTATTGGCAGAGACCTGGCTCACATCTGCGCTTTGCTTCCCTCACCCCAGTCTGCTAGATCCTATTGTCCTCCACGTTGGGCTTTGCAGATGGCCCAGCATGATCCCATGTGAGCATCCGCCCTGCCAATATAAGGATGAACAAGACATACACCTGTGTCTTGGTCTTAAGACTTCTCTGTTGCCAAGACTCTGGCTTGTTTGATTTAATTCACCCTCTTGAGCTACTGTCTGGGGTCTCCTGGCTGCCTATGGTTTCCAGCTTCCCGCCTGTTTACCAGTGGTCTACTGAACTTCTCCCACCAGCCTGCAAATTCCAGCACTACACCTGCTTGCCTGTGTCTCCAGGCTGCATATGGTTTTCAGCATCCGGCCTGCTAGCCTGTTATATTCTAAACATCTCCCACCTGCCTGCGGTTTTCAGGATCATACCTGCTTGCGTGTAGTCTACTGGAAGTCTCCCATCTGCCTGCGGTTTCCAGCATCAGACCTGCTTGCCTGTGGTGTTCTGGACATCTCCCACCTGCCAGTTTCCAGCAATCTGCAGTTCCCTGTCGCTCAGCTGTCTGTGTTCCGTATGCTCAACCTAATGGCTGCACCAATGCCCTTGGCCCATGTGCCCACCTGACCCTTGGGCTTGGAGAATCCACCTCACCTGGTGAATCTGATAGCCTGATTCCAGCAATGTGTTATTTGCTCGGCTGCTTGTTGCACTCTTGATAAAATCGCTGTTTTCCTTGCTGCAGATCTAGCAGTTCTCTGAATGCTGAGCTCTGTATAACCCTGTCCACATCTCTGATTGGCAGCTTTCTGTGTACACTGCGCATAGGCAGAAAGCAGCCAAACAGTACTGGGGGCAGGGTTGTACAGAACGCTTGAATATTGATGCCTACTTGGCAACAGGTTTACTAGTCTTCTAGTGATAATCTCCTGCTGATAAAACACTGATTTTATGAAAACTACAGGAAACAGCCCAGCAAGTGGTACATAGTTGGAATGGAGTCTTTACAATATGCTGCTCTCACATTTGCTGGCAAAAACTTGACGACAAATTCCTTTTTGGATAAAAGCGTTCTTATTCTATGCATTTCAACACATTAGGGGTCTTCCAGACCTTGTTGGCGCACAAAAAGGGACTATTAAGAAAGAGTTCCTAGATCAAATAAAGCCCTCTGCACTTATTATTCCCTCTATGCCATTTGTCTATGGTGCCCAAAATATCTGTTCAATAATTTGATTTTTCAAATTTTTCGCCGCAAAACTGTTAGAATGTAATATGAAATTCCCCATAAATGTTAATATGGATCTTCTTGTTAGTCAATACCGACCTTTTCCACGAAGCAGCCGGCAACAGCCACAGGGTTTTCACTGCAACTATCGAGGTCCTGGAGGAGCTGACTGCAAAAAAAAAAAAATATGGCAAAAAGGAATATGTAAACGAATGGAAAAAATGGGACATGGAAAGTTCACAGCAATTCTGTGCAGTCAGCTGAAGACACAGCTCCGTACACACTGCCACACCAAAACAAATACGAATTTGGAGAAAACGTTTCCGTCAGTAACCAGTATCAGCGGCAGCAAAACTAAATTCTTTTCCTGATTTTAGTGTATATTGATATATACTTACAGCTGTTCAGTCTTCAATATTATGTCACGCAACGTAGAGTCAACCCATAGTATAGGTAATAAGTTGTTGATTGTTGGGGGTCCGATCAGCAGAACGGGGGAAATTTTATCCCTGTTACATTGTAGCTGCTGTTCGCATGCTCAACTGATGCTGCAGCCATCCATATGGGGTGTACTCATTTATTTTCAGCAGTCATATAGAGAATGAATGGGGCAATGGCCATGCACTGACTTACAGCTTCATTTTGTAATGGGCATATAAGTTCCTTGTCGGCGATAAAAATTCCCTATTTGGCCGATTAGTGGGGGTCCCAGCGCTCGGACCTTGAACAATCAGCAAGTTATCACCTGACAAAGTGAGCGGGCCAGGATATGCAGATATTCCCCAGCACATTAAACGGAATCTGTCAGCAGGTTTTTGCTATGGAATCTGAGATGCTGAGACAGAGACCCTGATTCCAGCCATAGGTCATTCATCGTGCTGCTTGATGCAGTCTTGATCCATGTAGCAGAGCTCAAATGCTGAGTCCTGTATAACCCCGCCCACACCACTAACTGGCAGCTTCCTGTGCATACACTGTGCATAGGCAGAAAGCTGACAATCAGTGGTAATGATGAGGTTACACAGATTAGCTTGGCTGGTTTGCACGTGAAAAAATTAGTAAAAAACTGAAATAAAAAGGGGGCGATTAATAAAGATATCATAAATGCGGTAATGATGTGGGACGCACTATTACACTTAAGTGATGCCTCACTTAAATAAAACAAACGAAAATCATGAAAAAAAAAAAAGTTTCACATACCCATGCATAAAACACAACAAAATCACAAATACGTACATGCATTTTATATTACGTTCTTCAGCTTTTATTTGTAACATTAATGTGTTATTTGGGCAAGCGGCACCTTGGCTGTGACCTACCTGCTAAAGAGTCACTAGTATGGGGTCTTGAAACAAATATAATGAGAAAAGAATGTAGATAAGATTAGACGTGGGTGCGGGAGGATACCCATGTGACATATACGGTATTCAAAGCTAAAAATTATACTCAAAATAATGTTCTGAATGTATATAAATGTATATAACAAACATGCCCCTCAGACCCTACGTTCTTACATACTAAAGTATAATACAAGATCAGCATAAAGTTACATTTACTCATCTCTGCGGTCAGTCCTAAAAACATCACTGTGTTAAATGGTACAAATTACACAAGTGTGGATTGTAAATTCACAGGTTAAAAGGGACTGTCACCCTCAAAATGCACTTTATATAGGGGACTTAGCCCCGAAAAAAGATCAGACCGGATTTTTAGTAGTATTTGCATGGTGAGCCCTTCCCCTTATTCAGACTGACAGCCGATCTCCTGCCCACAGCGAGCACTGCCTGTTATCACCCTGTGGTCCTGACACTGTAGGGTCCCGTGGTGCGCACACAATGTGGGTGCGCGCTCATCCTCATTCCGTCTGCGACCACCGCCGGCTACAGAGCTACTCCGGAGTATAATGGCTGCGGCTGGTCTAGGGTTGAGCATTCCGATACTTCCGATACTTCCGATACCTGAAATCCAATGTAAGTCTATGGGAACAAAATATCGGAAGTAAGTATCGGAAGTACTTCCGATATTTTGTTCCCATAGACTTACATTGGATTTCAGGTATCGGAAGTATCGGAATGCTCAACCCTAGTTGGGACATATTAGCTTGAATACATCTAAAGAGGTCAGATTTCTATGCTACCAGATGCCAATTAAATTAAGTGGTATTGATGCTGGAGATTAAAGGGAACCGGTCACCATAAAAATGCCGTCCTATCTACGGGCACCATGTTATAGAACAGGAGGAGCTGAGCAGATTGATATATAGATTTGTTAGAATATATTCAGTATAACTTGTGTTTTAATCCTCCAAACCTCTGCTGCTTCTGGGGTTTTCAGTCCAGTAGGCGGTCCTATCAGTGATTGTATAATAGGGCATACAGTGATAGCTGTCAATCACAGATAGGACCGCCCACTGGACTGAAAACCTCCGAAGGAGCAGAGGTTTGGAGGATTAAAACACAAGTTACACTGAATTTTTTTTTAACAAAAACTATATATCATTCTGCTCAGCTCCTCCTGTTCTATAACATGGGGCCTGTAGATTAGACTGCTTTTTCATGGTGTCAAGGTCCCCCTTAAAGGGTTGTTCGGCCTCAGGCCAGAAGTCTGCAGTCCATGTGCATTCTCACATCGTGCATACTGTGAGGCTTCTCCGGTGCATGAAACGGTGGGCACGTGACTGCAAATATGTGATTGCAGTCTAGATGGGTTCAAGTGTATTGAGCGAGGCCGAACAAGTCTAGTTGGAATGTGGGCTGAAGTAAGCAAATCCCAGTGCTACCAACTGAGCCATCATGCCGCCCGACATACAAAGCTTATTAAAGGGAATGTGTCAGATTGATGACAGCCTCAAACTATTTATATGTGCATGTAGCTTTTGCAAAGACAAGTCCATCATTACAATTCACTGGAAAATAAAGAACTCACAATCAATAGAAAAACATCCTTGAAAAATTTGCAACCATACTTGCAATACCATGTCCAGACACAAATGCAAAACAGAATGCAGCAGGTCCCCCATGATAAAGGTGGGGGGTGGCACAAGAGAAAAATACTGACAACCACTTACTAACACATCAAACATCCATGGGGGGCTGCCTAGTATTCGGAATGCAGACACCAGCCTGCCTGATATAATAGTAGGGGTGTTGGTAATAGGACGTTATATGGATAGAGATGCTGCTCACGTAATGGTGTGAATGGGCCCTTCACAAGCCTGTGTGCTTTCTGACTACAAGGCAGCCACCTCAAGGGTGTTGGGTGGGTTAGTAAGTGGCTGTTTCATCAGTATTTTGCACCTTTATCATGGGGACCTGTTGCTTACCATTAGTTAGCCGGTCCGTTCCTGCATCACAAACAAATGGTCATTTGATTAAATATGCAAATGAGGCTGCGGTGCTTTTGCCGTGATGAAGCACTTCCAAAGCCACTACCTCCATTCCTCGCTTAGCACTGACTTAACTGACAGTTACTTTGCTTGAAGTTGCACATCACGGGCGCCATCAGTCAGGTGGGCACTAGGCGGGAAATAAAACAGGGCACAAGTGCTTGGGAAGGGTTTTGTCACAGTGTGAGCCGGATAAACTGAAGCGCGGTCAGAAGTGGAACGGAGGGGCGGTGGGAACTGGGGAACATGGCGATAGGCAAGTATTTTAGTACACTTACAGGTGTATGGGTGTCCTGAAGAAGGAGTCGGCGTGACTCTGAAACGCGTTGACAATAAACCAGCATATTATATCAGGGGTGTGGCTTGGCTGCCAGGAGGAATGGACGTGTAGTTACACAGCTCCTTGTCTATGCTGCTAAAAGCGACTGAATACAGCTACATCACGGTATCTACACTGCTCTGTGGAAGGGTGAAGCCTCCAGGAAGCCTAAAAGAGGAATTGGAGTAGGAGCTACAAAGGTACAGAGATCCTAATGATGGAGTGTCAGAGTTCCACAAAAGTATCATCCACACTACCAGGGGGGGTAACCAAATCATTCATCCTCTGAATTGATTCTCTCTGCATGTATGCACTCCATTCATTGTCAGCAAGCAGCTGAATGACACAAGCCCCTTCTGTCTTGCATGTGGAAATATATAGCAATGGTAACCAAATCATTCATCCTCTGAATTGATCCTCTCTGCATGTATGCACTCCATTCATTGTCAGCAAGCAGCTGAATGACACAAGCCCCTTCTGTCTTGCATGTGGAAATATATAGCAATAGTATGCACTCCATACTTCTGATTGCTGCCAACCACTGCTGTACCATTTTGCAACATAGTTTAATGTGCCTGGTAAAACTTTAGTATAATTCATTTTTTGCACTGTGCTTAATACTTACTGCTGTGTATTCGTGTGACTGGGGCCTCTGTAGATGCTATCAGGTGGAAAGTGCTATAACATATAGATGTTGCCAGGTCTAGTGCCTTTGATGATCTAACCACCCCCTGGTGTGCTGGCCCCAGCTGGCAAATTATCCCAAAGCAGCTCCCACAATCCCACTTTCCTGACCCTGTAGTGTGGACTATATATTTAGGAGTAGTCTAAGGGGCGCATGCATTGTGGGGGCGCATGCATCCCAGAAGTTAAGCATCACAGAAGAAAAGCATCTTGAAAACGGCAGTTATTCATGGCAAAGAATTAACATTCATCTTCTCTCTTCACACAGGTAACCAAATCATTCATCCTCTGAATTGATCCTCTCTGCATGTATGCACTCCATTCATTGTCAGCAAGCAGCTGAATGACACAAGCCCCTTCTGTCTTGCATGTGGAAATATATAGCAATAGTATGCACTCCATACTTCTGATTGCTGCCAACCACTGCTGTACCATTTTGCAACATAGTTTAATGTGCCTGGTAAAACTTTAGTATAATTCATTTTTTGCACTGTGCTTAATACTTACTGCTGTGTATTCGTGTGACTGGGGCCTCTGTAGATGCTATCAGGTGGAAAGTGCTATAACATATAGATGTTGCCAGGTCTAGTGCCTTTGATGATCTAACCACCCCCTGGTGTGCTGGCCCCAGCTGGCAAATTATCCCAAAGCAGCTCCCACAATCCCACTTTCCTGACCCTGTAGTGTGGACTATATATTTAGGAGTAGTCTAAGGGGCGCATGCATTGTGGGGGCGCATGCATCCCAGAAGTTAAGCATCACAGAAGAAAAGCATCTTGAAAACGGCAGTTATTCATGGCAGTTAATCAGCTGAATCATTCCCCACACAGTACCTATTTTCATTATGTCTTATTATTCCTCCTGTGTATGCACTCCACATTCACATTCCATCAGACTCATACACACAGCCCTCTATCTTCCTTCGCATTGTACAGCTCATGCACTCCTACCTTGCTGCAAAACCTGCAGTACCATCTTGCCAACATAGATTGCCAGGTAAAAACTTATTATCATCATTCTAAAACTACTGCTTTATCTTGTACTCCTACTGTAGATTTCAGGGGACAGTGCTCCAACCATGGTCCATCCATGCCCCCACCCCCTGCTGACCCACTCAATACCCCAAAGCACTCAAATCTTTCTGACTATTACTTGCACTCTATTCTTGAGTTTAGGGGCCATCATTGTGGCCCATGGATCCAGGTTAGCATCCAAAACAAGCATCCTTGACAAGCTATTTCTGAAACATTCTCTTATCTTTAGGACCTCACTGAAACCTGGAATCAGACTTCTGACATGTATCACCCTGCTCATTTCCATGGTGAGTTTACAAACCCCATTCCCCTGAGAAAAATCAGCACATGGTGTGGACTGCCATACTCTGTTCCCACACATGCTACTTTCACAGTAGTTTAATGTGCCTGGTAAAACTTTAGTATAATTCATTTTTTGCACTGTGCTTAATACTTACTGCTGTGTATTCGTGTGACTGGGGCCTCTGTAGATGCTATCAGGTGGAAAGTGCTATAACATATAGATGTTGCCAGGTCTAGTGCCTTTGATGATCTAACCACCCCCTGGTGTGCTGGCCCCAGCTGGCAAATTATCCCAAAGCAGCTCCCACAATCCCACTTTCCTGACCCTGTAGTGTGGACTATATATTTAGGAGTAGTCTAAGGGCGCATGCATTGTGGGGGCGCATGCATCCCAGAAGTTAAGCATCACAGAAGAAAAGCATCTTGAAAACGGCAGTTATTCATGGCAAAGAATTAACATTCATCTTCTCTCTTCACACAGGTAACCAAATCATTCATCCTCTGAATTGATCCTCTCTGCATGTATGCACTCCATTCATTGTCAGCAAGCAGCTGAATGACACAAGCCCCTTCTGTCTTGCATGTGGAAATATATAGCAATAGTATGCACTCCATACTTCTGATTGCTGCCAACCACTGCTGTACCATTTTGCAACATAGTTTAATGTGCCTGGTAAAACTTTAGTATAATTCATTTTTTGCACTGTGCTTAATACTTACTGCTGTGTATTCGTGTGACTGGGGCCTCTGTAGATGCTATCAGGTGGAAAGTGCTATAACATATAGATGTTGCCAGGTCTAGTGCCTTTGATGATCTAACCACCCCCTGGTGTGCTGGCCCCAGCTGGCAAATTATCCCAAAGCAGCTCCCACAATCCCACTTTCCTGACCCTGTAGTGTGGACTATATATTTAGGAGTAGTCTAAGGGGCGCATGCATTGTGGGGGCGCATGCATCCCAGAAGTTAAGCATCACAGAAGAAAAGCATCTTGAAAACGGCAGTTATTCATGGCAGTTAATCAGGGCTGGAATCAGGTACCCCACACTTTGCCTTATTTTTCATTATGTACTTTATCTATTTCCTCCTGTGTTCCCTTGCCATCCACATTCACCGCCCCATCCCCCTCCATCACGACTCATACACATCAGCCCCTCTATCCTTCCCTCTCCCATGTACAGCTCCCATGCACTCCTCACCTTCCTGAAAAACCTCAGCCCATCTTGCCCAAACACATCACAGAAAAAACCTACTTACAATTCCAACAACTACCTGCTCTTTATCTTCCTACTCCTACTGATTTCAGGGGACATCTCCCCCAACCCTGGTCCACCATCCCCCAACCTCAATCCCTACCCTACCTCATACCGAAACCATAATAATCTTATTAATATTACTTGCACTCCCTCATCTCCTTCTTTCAATTGTGCCCTCTGGAATCCACGGTCTGCATGCAACAAGCTATCCTTCCTGCACAACTACTTTCTGAACCACTCTCTTAATCTGTTGGCCCTCACTGAAACCTGGATTCAGGATTCTGACACTGTCTCCCCTGCTGCCATTTCCTATGGTGGTTTACAGTTCTCCCATTCCCCGAGACCCACAAACAGACATGGTGGTGGAGTTGGCATACTCCTGTCCCCACAATGCACTTTCCAGGTCATCCCCCCAATTCCATCACTCTCATTCCCTTCTTTTGAGGTCCACACCATCAGGCTCTTCCATCCCCTCTCCCTCAGAGTAGCGGTCATATATCGGCCCCCAGGCTCACCCACCCAGTTCCTTGACCACTTCTCAGCCTGGCTGCCGCACTTCATGTCCTCAGAACTACCAACCCTTATCCTTGGAGACTTCAACATCCCCATTAACAGCCCTACTTCCACATCTGCATCTCAGCTTCTATCACTAACCACTTCTCTAGGCCTCTCACAGCTTTCAACCTCTGAGACACACAAGGATGGCAACACCCTTGACCTGGTCTTTGTCCGCCTCTGTTCAATCTCCCACCTAAATAACTCACCGCTTCCACTCTCTGACCACAACATTCTCTCCTTCACGCTCACAAATCCTCCACCACCCCAGCGCACTCCTACCTACCACACATTCAGAAATCTACAAGCCATTAACCCTCAGACACTTTCAGACTCCCTACACTCATCGCTGTCCCCAATCTCCTCTTTTTCCTGTCCTGATCTGGCTGTTCATCACTACAATGACATTCTTAAAAGCACCCTTGACCAAGTAGCACCGCTCACCCTCAGAACCTCCAAACACACAGTAAAACAGCCCTGGCTCACATTGCAAACTCGACTTCTTCAGCGATGCTCTAGGAGTGCTGAACGCCTCTGGAGAAAAACCCGCACACCAGAAGACTTCATCCACTTTAAATTCATGTTAAGAACTTATAATGCTGCCCTTCACCTCGCCAAACAGACCTACTTCACCATACTGATCTCCTCACTAGCCAACAACCCCAAGAAACTTTTTGACACTTTTCACTCCCTCCTCAGGCCAAAAGCACAAGCCCCTATCACAGACATTTGTGCTGACGACCTGGCCTCCCACTTTATAGAAAAAATAGATACTATCCGTCAGGAAATCTGCTCTCAACCACCAAGTGCTGTGACTCCCATCCCACCCTGCATTTCCCCTGGCTCACTTTCCACATTTGATCCCATCACAGAAGAAGAAGTCTCCAGACTCCTCTCTTCCTCTCGTCCGACTACATGCACTACCGACCCCATCCCCTCACATCTCCTCCAGTCTCTCTCTCCAGTTGTCACAACTCACCTAACTACAATCTTTAATCTCTCACTCTCCTCTGGCATTTTCCCATCCTCCTTCAAACACTCCATCATTACTCCATTACTAAAGAAACCCGCTCTTGACCCTTCCTGCACAAACAACTACAGACCGGTCTCCAATCTCCCCTTCATCTCTAAACTTTTGGAGCGCCTAGTCTACTCCCGCCTCACCCGTTACCTCTCCACTTACTCCCTCCTAGACCCTTCACAGTCCGGCTTCCGCCCCCTACATTCGACTGAAACTGCACTCATCAAAGTGACCAATGACCTTCTTACAGCAAAAAGTAACGGCGACCACTCTCTGCTCATTCTTCTCGACCTTTCTGCAGCTTTCGACACGGTTGACCACCGTCTCCTACTCTCTAGGCTCCAGTCACTACGTATTAAGGACACTGTTCTCTCCTGGTTCTCCTCCTATCTTTCTGACCGCTCCTTCAGTGTTTCGTTCTCTGGCTCCACGTCATCTCCTCTTCCTCTCACTGTCGGTGTACCCCAGGGCTCAGTCCTTGGCCCCCTTCTCTTCTCTCTCTACACGGCCCCAATTGGACAGACCATCAGCAGATTTGGCTTTCAGTACCATCTTTATGCCGATGACACACAACTATACACGTCATCCCCCGACCTTACCCCCGCTGTTCTACAGAACACCACCGACTGTCTGTCCGCAGTCTCCAACATCATGTCCGCTCTCTATCTGAAACTTAACCTCTCCAAGACTGAACTCCTTCTGCTCCCGCCGTCTACTAACCTCCCTAAATCTGACATTTCCCTCTCTGTGGGCGGCACCATAATAACACCCCGGCAGCAGGCTCGCTGTCTGGGTGTTATGTTTGACACCAATCTCTCCTTCACCTCCCATATACAATCTCTTGCCCGCTCTTGCCGTCTACACCTAAAGAACATCTCTAGAATCCGCCCTTTTCTCACCATGGAAACAACAAAAACCCTCACTGTAGCATTGATCCACTCCCGCCTGGACTACTGCAACGCTCTATTACTTGGCCTCCCCATTACTCGACTATCCCTCTCCAGTCCATCCTTAATGCAGCAGCCAGGGTCGTCCATCTGGCTAATCGGTACTCGGACGCGTCCGCTCTTCGCCAGTCCTTACACTGGCTGCCCATTCATTATAGGATCCAATTCAAAGTACTGGTTCTCACCCACAAAGCTCTCCACAGTGCAGCACCCCCCTACATCTCCTCCCTCATTTCTATCTATCGGCCTAACCGACTGCTGCGCTCTGCAAACGACTTTCGACTAACCTCTGCACTAATCCGTACCTCCCACTCCCGACTCCAAGACTTCTCCGCGCTGCGCCAATCCTCTGGAATGCTCTACCCCAAGAAATTAGGACTATCCACAATTTGCATGGTTTCAGGAGCTCCCTCAAAACACATTTGTTCAGAGTGGCCTATCACATTCACTAACCAAAGTCGTTCTATGTTTAAGTGTGTATGTGTAGCCCATTCACTATCTCCATCCATGCCTCACTCCCTCAAGATGGCTGGACCATCATTGTAAATGCACCATTGTATATACACACCTGTACTTTGTATCTCCCCCACCTCATTGTAGATTGTAAGCTCTCACGAGCAGGGTCGGCTTATTTTGCTTTAATTATTGTATTGTTAACGTTGTTACCTATGACTTGTGTTTTGAAACTGTTAAACTGTAAAGCGCTGCGGAATATGTTGGCGCTATATAAATAAAGATTATTATTTTTTATTATTATCAGGTTGTGGAGGTCATCTTTCCAGTAAGCGCAGAATACTTACATTTCCCCTGCAATCTTTTTTGGATACTTTCATATGGCAGATGCAGCATCTGGATATTAGCTTTTTCAGTGGTTGTGTCACGCACAACCCAGAAAGGTGAGCGTATTTACTCATTCCTTCCTCTTGTGTACGTGGATAAGACCGTACTACGCTCTTTTATTTTATCTGATACACTTACTCTACATTACATACATAGGGATTAGGGAACACATTTTAGCTGAGACGCTTTGTAATATCTCTTATTAGGCCACGTTCAGTATTTGGTCAGTATTTTACATCAGTAATCTTATTTTTCATCCTGGACTGATCATTAAATCTCAAAATTTTTAATAGACATGTTAAATGTGTCTTCAGTGAATACAGATTTCCCCATTACTAGGATAGAAGATGACAACTGGTGCTCATGAAGTTCTATGGAGAACTGTAACTGTCGTTTAAGGAGAACTCTAGCTCCTCCCGTCTTCATAGAATTTTAAAGACAGCAACTAACATCTATCTCAGTAATGGAAAAATCTGTCTTCATTGTACAGATTTTATCCACAAACTGAGGGTGGGATTTGTGCTTAGGTTTTGTCAGTAGCTCAAGAAATGTGATTTGTACATTTTAAGTCCGGTGCTACCCAATATAATAAAAGCAGACGTTTAACATGGCAGATGTAAGATAACGCAAAGCATCATTTCTCCTGGTCATGTTCACATCGATCTGATCTGTCTATAAATACAAAGTTTATAACCTCAGAGATAATTTAGTAACATCCAAATTTGGGTACACCTTATCGCCGCCATTTTGTTTCTATCTTAGGCTTTGTCTATAAATACAACTATTACTTTTCCCTGATTTTACCATATTGGCCTAGTTGATTTGTCAATTCTACTCCCAGCAGTGTAACATAATGGTGCCAGGAAAAGTTGGTCCTCTTCTAAGGGAAAGTGCACGTGGCTAGGGATGAGTGGACCCGTGGAAGTTCTGGTTCACCTGGCATGACCGAACTTTAGTCCAAAGTTCAGCTCGGATACCAGAACTCGAACCCCATAAAAATCAATTAAGACCTCAACTTTGGATCTGGAAAATCCAAAAGATGGAACATGTGCACAGCATTTTGTTTTCAAGATGCTGTGCACTATGTTTCTTTTTTTTGGCATTTTTTAGCGCCTTTTCAGGCGGGTTCCACCTGAAAAAGACATGTGCACATAAACTTACAATTATATGCTGAGAGTCAAAATCTTAACTTTCCCAAATGCCCTATGCTTTGAAAATCATCTCACAAAATTAGGGTATGTGTACACGTAAAAGCAAATCCAATGCAAAAATAGTGTGTTTAAAGGTTTTGTCCACCTGCGGGGGACATTTAATTTATTACTTAAATGCATGCAGTTGGGACTAAAAACCATTTTTATAATTGGGTTGCAATAAAAATTGTGCACCATTTGCCTCCTGTAGACGCTGTATTACACTGTGAATTCATTCTGCAGCCAGCAATAGACAGTGTAATACAACGGATATAGGAGGCAAACGGTGCTACATTTTTAACAAAACCCATTTGCAAAAATTATTTTTTAACCCCAATCGCATGCATTTGAGTAAGAAAATAAAAAATGTCCCCAAAATTGGGCAACCCCTTTAAGCTGCAGATATTACCCTTTACATTGCATTTGCAGCACAAATTAACAGGTTACAAATTTCTAATCCGGTAAGCAGCAGATATATTTTACATGGACGCCAGCTTGTTACTTTTTGATTTATAGAGACAAATGAATATATATATATATTTATTCCATATAGCAGAAGAGGAGCTGCACGAGTTTATGATAGAACAAACTGTAACGTGAGCGAACAGTAACATATTTCATCAATTCTTAGAGAAACAAAGATAAAAGATGTATCACCTGTTTAATCCATAAATATCCTCAATGTTTCCAAATAGGGCGCTGACTTGCTCTGGCTTCATAGGTAACTCATGTTTGTCTATGATGCCTCCAAGGTAGTCCTAGTGGAAATTTACAGGCATTTAAGTTACATACATCAATTATGTTTTATTAGTTATAAATTTACAAGCTGTCACAGTCATTATTCACACAAAGATTATTAGCCCTACACCCAAGCTTCAGTTTAAAAGGGAATCTGTCACCATGTTTTCTCCATATAAAGTACGGCCAGCATCTTTCACCCTTCGCTGCAGCATTCTAGAATGCCGTATGTCTGTCCTCAATGCGCACTGCATAACACAAAAATTAAAAAGGAGGCACCAGATCATCACAAGATACGCCCATGGGACCGGTCCGTGAGGTCTGGGTATAATAAAAGCTCCTTTTTGGGCCTTGCAGAGGTGATTGGCGACTTAGATACAGCATACTAGAATGCT
>JARQOD010000001.1:475670680-475698617 GCA_033576555.1 Oophaga sylvatica
GGTGGTGGAGTTGGCATACTCCTGTCCCCACAATGCACTTTCCAGGTCATCCCCCCAATTCCATCACTCTCATTCCCTTCTTTTGAGGTCCACACCATCAGGCTCTTCCATCCCCTCTCCCTCAGAGTAGCGGTCATATATCGGCCCCCAGGCTCACCCACCCAGTTCCTTGACCACTTCTCAGCCTGGCTGCCGCACTTCATGTCCTCAGAACTACCAACCCTTATCCTTGGAGACTTCAACATCCCCATTAACAGCCCTACTTCCACATCTGCATCTCAGCTTCTATCACTAACCACTTCTCTAGGCCTCTCACAGCTTTCAACCTCTGAGACACACAAGGATGGCAACACCCTTGACCTGGTCTTTGTCCGCCTCTGTTCAATCTCCCACCTAAATAACTCACCGCTTCCACTCTCTGACCACAACATTCTCTCCTTCACGCTCACAAATCCTCCACCACCCCAGCGCACTCCTACCTACCACACATTCAGAAATCTACAAGCCATTAACCCTCAGACACTTTCAGACTCCCTACACTCATCGCTGTCCCCAATCTCCTCTTTTTCCTGTCCTGATCTGGCTGTTCATCACTACAATGACATTCTTAAAAGCACCCTTGACCAAGTAGCACCGCTCACCCTCAGAACCTCCAAACACACAGTAAAACAGCCCTGGCTCACATTGCAAACTCGACTTCTTCAGCGATGCTCTAGGAGTGCTGAACGCCTCTGGAGAAAAACCCGCACACCAGAAGACTTCATCCACTTTAAATTCATGTTAAGAACTTATAATGCTGCCCTTCACCTCGCCAAACAGACCTACTTCACCACACTGATCTCCTCACTAGCCAACAACCCCAAGAAACTTTTTGACACTTTTCACTCCCTCCTCAGGCCAAAAGCACAAGCCCCTATCACAGACATTTGTGCTGACGACCTGGCCTCCCACTTTATAGAAAAAATAGATACTATCCGTCAGGAAATCTGCTCTCAACCACCAAGTGCTGTGACTCCCATCCCACCCTGCATTTCCCCTGGCTCACTTTCCACATTTGATCCCATCACAGAAGAAGAAGTCTCCAGACTCCTCTCTTCCTCTCGTCCGACTACATGCACTACCGACCCCATCCCCTCACATCTCCTCCAGTCTCTCTCTCCAGTTGTCACAACTCACCTAACTACAATCTTTAATCTCTCACTCTCCTCTGGCATTTTCCCATCCTCCTTCAAACACTCCATCATTACTCCATTACTAAAGAAACCCGCTCTTGACCCTTCCTGCACAAACAACTACAGACCGGTCTCCAATCTCCCCTTCATCTCTAAACTTTTGGAGCGCCTAGTCTACTCCCGCCTCACCCGTTACCTCTCCACTTACTCCCTCCTAGACCCTTCACAGTCCGGCTTCCGCCCCCTACATTCGACTGAAACTGCACTCATCAAAGTGACCAATGACCTTCTTACAGCAAAAAGTAACGGCGACCACTCTCTGCTCATTCTTCTCGACCTTTCTGCAGCTTTCGACACGGTTGACCACCGTCTCCTACTCTCTAGGCTCCAGTCACTACGTATTAAGGACACTGTTCTCTCCTGGTTCTCCTCCTATCTTTCTGACCGCTCCTTCAGTGTTTCGTTCTCTGGCTCCACGTCATCTCCTCTTCCTCTCACTGTCGGTGTACCCCAGGGCTCAGTCCTTGGCCCCCTTCTCTTCTCTCTCTACACGGCCCCAATTGGACAGACCATCAGCAGATTTGGCTTTCAGTACCATCTTTATGCCGATGACACACAACTATACACGTCATCCCCCGACCTTACCCCCGCTGTTCTACAGAACACCACCGACTGTCTGTCCGCAGTCTCCAACATCATGTCCGCTCTCTATCTGAAACTTAACCTCTCCAAGACTGAACTCCTTCTGCTCCCGCCGTCTACTAACCTCCCTAAATCTGACATTTCCCTCTCTGTGGGCGGCACCATAATAACACCCCGGCAGCAGGCTCGCTGTCTGGGTGTTATGTTTGACACCAATCTCTCCTTCACCTCCCATATACAATCTCTTGCCCGCTCTTGCCGTCTACACCTAAAGAACATCTCTAGAATCCGCCCTTTTCTCACCATGGAAACAACAAAAACCCTCACTGTAGCATTGATCCACTCCCGCCTGGACTACTGCAACGCTCTATTACTTGGCCTCCCCATTACTCGACTATCCCCTCTCCAGTCCATCCTTAATGCAGCAGCCAGGGTCGTCCATCTGGCTAATCGGTACTCGGACGCGTCCGCTCTTCGCCAGTCCTTACACTGGCTGCCCATTCATTATAGGATCCAATTCAAAGTACTGGTTCTCACCCACAAAGCTCTCCACAGTGCAGCACCCCCTACATCTCCTCCCTCATTTCTATCTATCGGCCTAACCGACTGCTGCGCTCTGCAAACGACTTTCGACTAACCTCTGCACTAATCCGTACCTCCCACTCCCGACTCCAAGACTTCTCCCGCGCTGCGCCAATCCTCTGGAATGCTCTACCCCAAGAAATTAGGACTATCCACAATTTGCATGGTTTCAGGAGCTCCCTCAAAACACATTTGTTCAGAGTGGCCTATCACATTCACTAACCAAAGTCGTTCTATGTTTAAGTGTGTATGTGTAGCCCATTCACTATCTCCATCCATGCCTCACTCCCTCAAGATGGCTGGACCATCATTGTAAATGCACCATTGTATATACACACCTGTACTTTGTATCTCCCCCACCTCATTGTAGATTGTAAGCTCTCACGAGCAGGGTCGGCTTATTTTGCTTTAATTATTGTATTGTTAACGTTGTTACCTATGACTTGTGTTTTGAAACTGTTAAACTGTAAAGCGCTGCGGAATATGTTGGCGCTATATAAATAAAGATTATTATTATTATTATTATCAGGTTTGTGGAGGTCATCTTTCCAGTAAGCGCAGAATACTTACATTTCCCCTGCAATCTTTTTTGGATACTTTCATATGGCAGATGCAGCATCTGGATATTAGCTTTTTCAGTGGTTGTGTCACGCACAACCCAGAAAGGTGAGCGTATTTACTCATTCCTTCCTCTTGTGTACGTGGATAAGACCGTACTACGCTCTTTTATTTTATCTGATACACTTACTCTACATTACATACATAGGGATTAGGGAACACATTTTAGCTGAGACGCTTTGTAATATCTCTTATTAGGCCACGTTCAGTATTTGGTCAGTATTTTACATCAGTAATCTTATTTTTCATCCTGGACTGATCATTAAATCTCAAAATTTTTAATAGACATGTTAAATGTGTCTTCAGTGAATACAGATTTCCCCATTACTAGGATAGAAGATGACAACTGGTGCTCATGAAGTTCTATGGAGAACTGTAACTGTCGTTTAAGGAGAACTCTAGCTCCTCCCGTCTTCATAGAATTTTAAAGACAGCAACTAACATCTATCTCAGTAATGGAAAAATCTGTCTTCATTGTACAGATTTTATCCACAAACTGAGGGTGGGATTTGTGCTTAGGTTTTGTCAGTAGCTCAAGAAATGTGATTTGTACATTTTAAGTCCGGTGCTACCCAATATAATAAAAGCAGACGTTTAACATGGCAGATGTAAGATAACGCAAAGCATCATTTCTCCTGGTCATGTTCACATCAATCTGATCTGTCTATAAATACAAAGTTTATAACCTCAGAGATAATTTAGTAACATCCAAATTTGGGTACACCTTATCGCCGCCATTTTGTTTCTATCTTAGGCTTTGTCTATAAATACAACTATTACTTTTCCCTGATTTTACCATATTGGCCTAGTTGATTTGTCAATTCTACTCCCAGCAGTGTAACATAATGGTGCCAGGAAAAGTTGGTCCTCTTCTAAGGGAAAGTGCACGTGGCTAGGGATGAGTGGACCCGTGGAAGTTCTGGTTCACCTGGCATGACCGAACTTTAGTCCAAAGTTCAGCTCGGATACCAGAACTCGAACCCCATAAAAATCAATTAAGACCTCAACTTTGGATCTGGAAAATCCAAAAGATGGAACATGTGCACAGCATTTTGTTTTCAAGATGCTGTGCACTATGTTTCTTTTTTTTGGCATTTTTTAGCGCCTTTTCAGGCGGGTTCCACCTGAAAAAGACATGTGCACATAAACTTACAATTATATGCTGAGAGTCAAAATCTTAACTTTCCCAAATGCCCTATGCTTTGAAAATCATCTCACAAAATTAGGGTATGTGTACACGTAAAAGCAAATCCAATGCAAAAATAGTGTGTTTAAAGGTTTTGTCCACCTGCGGGGGACATTTAATTTATTACTTAAATGCATGCAGTTGGGACTAAAAACCATTTTTATAATTGGGTTGCAATAAAAATTGTGCACCATTTGCCTCCTGTAGACGCTGTATTACACTGTGAATTCATTCTGCAGCCAGCAATAGACAGTGTAATACAACAGATATAGGAGGCAAACGGTGCTACATTTTTAACAAAACCCATTTGCAAAAATTATTTTTTAACCCCAATCGCATGCATTTGAGTAAGAAAATAAAAAATGTCCCCAAAATTGGGCAACCCCTTTAAGCTGCAGATATTACCCTTTACATTGCATTTGCAGCACAAATTAACAGGTTACAGATTTCTAATCCGGTAAGCAGCAGATATATTTTACATGGACGCCAGCTTGTTACTTTTTGATTTATAGAGACAAATGAATATATATATATATTTATTCCATATAGCAGAAGAGGAGCTGCACGAGTTTATGATAGAACAAACTGTAACGTGAGCGAACAGTAACATATTTCATCAATTCTTAGAGAAACAAAGATAAAAGATGTATCACCTGTTTAATCCATAAATATCCTCAATGTTTCCAAATAGGGCGCTGACTTGCTCTGGCTTCATAGGTAACTCATGTTTGTCTATGATGCCTCCAAGGTAGTCCTAGTGGAAATTTACAGGCATTTAAGTTACATACATCAATTATGTTTTATTAGTTATAAATTTACAAGCTGTCACAGTCATTATTCACACAAAGATTATTAGCCCTACACCCAAGCTTCAGTTTAAAAGGGAATCTGTCACCATGTTTTCTCCATATAAAGTACGGCCAGCATCTTTCACCCTTCGCTGCAGCATTCTAGAATGCCGTATGTCTGTCCTCAATGCGCACTGCATAACACAAAAATTAAAAAGGAGGCACCAGATCATCACAAGATACGCCCATGGGACCGGTCCGTGAGGTCTGGGTATAATAAAAGCTCCTTTTTTGGGCCTTGCAGAGGTGATTGGCGACATAGATACAGCATACTAGAATGCTGTAGCAGAGGGCTTACCGATGCAGGCATTACTTTATATGGAGAAAACAAGGTGACAGGTTGAATTTAATATCAGGTTTAAAAATAAGATGGCTCTAATATTGGGGAAGGGAAAATGCACAGACATAAAATTCAGTATAGCCTTCAGGAAAGAGAAAATATAGACCAAATGTCACTATTTCTGCAAGAGCGCAGAACACTGCAACGCTATCAAGAAGCAGCCCAGTGGCGTCACATCCCTACACAGTGCATCGAGATTGTGCACACTTAGGAAACGTTCGTACACTGCAGACGTTTCTGTAAAACCAATAAAACCAAGGCTGTGGAGTTGGCAAGCCAAACCTCCGACGCCGACTCAACAGCACTGGTCACTGCTGAGCATGTACATAATGCGCAGCACAGATTTATCTCACCTAAAAGCGCAGATCCTTAGATCAGGAATAGAGATAAACAAACTTGTTTGGAAAAGGTTCGTCAATCTCAAAGTCAGCATGAACATTGCACATTCAAATTCGTGTTTGGATTACCGATCATTTTCATCAACAATCGGCAAAATTTTGCCAAAGTTCGGTAAATGATCTAGTTTCCACTAAGGCTGTGTGCACACAGCAGCTCTGATCAGTGGTAACATTATCGCCAGTAAGATCGTTACCGTCGGTCAGAGCAGATGTGACTGTGACCCGAGGTAAAAAGGTTACCGCAGGTCACAGGCATTGGTCTGATAAGAGACTACTACTCCCAATCAGCCTACACCTGCTGTCACTGATAACAGCGGGAGCAGGCAGCAGCTGATGGGCGTAGTCATCAGCCGGCGCCTGTGCGCAAAGTAAAGAAAAAGAAAGATATATTAAAATAAAAAACACAGTATTGTACTCACCTTACCCCTAATCCCTGAAGCCCTTTGTCTTCTGTAAAAAATAAAAACAACACCATATACTCACCTTAATGCCTAATCCCTATGCCCATGTCACCTGGAAAAAGAGAAAAAAATAATACACCACCATATCCCTCACCTATCACCCGTAATCCATACTGTCCCGCCACGACTCAGATTACTTATAGGGCAGTCACATCAGCTGATGCAAATGCTCTTCCCGGCAACACACTGACAAGAGCGTGTAATCACTCGTGCAGTGTGTCACGCCGGCTGCCGGGTAGAGTAGACACATTAGTGACTTCTCTCAAAGTCAGGATCATTGTGGGACATTATGGATTATCTCTTCACTTTGGACAGATGAGTAATATTGTTGTTTATTATTTTAATTCATTTGCAGGGGACATTGGCTTCAGTGGACTGAGCGATAACATGCGTATGATTTAGTTTAGAGTAAATAAAGGAGTCTGTCATTATTTCAAATAAAAGAACTTTATTCTGTGTGCTTTTTGTATACAATTTCACTATGGGGTTAGTAATGGGGTGTCTTATAGACGCCTTTCCATTACTAACCTCTTGGCTTGATGTCACCGGACAATACAAAAGTGACAGTAACCCCCCAACTATCACTCCACTTGCCACTAATAGATGCGCCATTTCTGGGAGGCTGCAGGCTGTTATTTTTTAGGCTGAGGGAGCCAATATCCATGGCCCCTTACCAACCTGAGAATACCAGTCCCCAGCTGTCAGCTTTAGCTTGGCTGGTTGTCAAAAATGGGGAGACCCCACCATGTTTTTTTAATTATTTATTTAAATAATTTAAAAAACAGCATGGGGACCCTTCTATTTTTGATAACCAACCTTGCTAAAGCTGACAGCTGAGGGTTGCAGCCCCAAACTGTCAGTTTTGCCTGGCTGGTTATCAAAAATACAGGGGAACCCACGTCAATTTAAAAAAAAAAATTACTTATAGTGCAATTGATGGGTCAATTAATGCCACTTTTCCTGGTATCTACCCCTAATTTGAGTTGTTTTGGCAGCTTTTGGGCCACTCCTGACTGTGCTGTTTATGCGTTTGGCTTTGCCTCCCATTGAATTCAATGGTGTTCGGTTATGTTTGGCAAACATTGGGAAGGTCATCAAACATAGCCGAACCGAATCTTAAAAGGTTTGCTCATCTCTAATCAAAAACAGAACAGACATTTATAGGACATTTCAGAACTTTTCTAATTTCTTATGAAAACATTTACAGCACATCATGCAGTGTACTACCGTACAAAACTTACGATATATTTTAGGAGCCCAATTTCAAACATTGGTAAATCCATTTCATACAAGTCAATGAGGTGGACTCAGCGTTAGGAATCTTATAAACCCCATATCGATGAATCAAACCATAGCAGAAATGTTTTTAAAGGGAACTGGACAACCAGGGGAGCATGTACCAGGCCATATACAGGTGCATCTCACAAAATTAGAATATCATCAAAAAGTTAATTTATTGCAGTTCTTCAATACTAAAAGTGAAACTCATATATTATATAGAGTCATTACAAACAGAGTGATCTATTTCAAGTGTTTATTTCTGTTAATTTTGATAATTATGGCTTACAGCCAATAAAAACCCAAAAATCATTATCTTAGGAAATTAGAATACTTTGGCTGCCCAAACCATCACTGATTGTGGAAACTTCACCCTAGACCTTGGAAATCAAGGTCCTAGAGTCTGGAGGAAGAGTGGAGAGGCCACAATCCAAGATGCTTGAGGTCTAGTGTGAAATTTCCACAATCAGTGGTTTGGGGAGCCATGTCATCTGCTGGTGTAGGTCCACTGTGTTTTATCAAGACCAAAGTCAGCGCAGTCATCTAACCAGGAAATTTTAGAGCACTTCATGCTTCTCTCTGCCGATAAGCTTTGTGGAGATGGAAATTTCATTCTCCAGCAGGACTTGGCACCTGTCTACACTGCCAAAAGTACCAATACCTGGTTTACAAGCAACAGTATCACTGTGCTTGATTGGCCAGCAAACTCGCCTGACCTTAACCCTATACAGAATCTATGGGATACTGTCAAGAGGAAGATGAGAGACACCAGACCCAACAATGCAGACGAGCTGAAGGCTGCTATTAAAGTAACCTGGGCTTCCATAACACCTCAGCAGTGCCACAGGCTGATCACCTCCATGCCACGCCGCATTGATGCAGTAACTGATGCAAAAGGAGCTCTGACCAAGTATTGAGCGCATTTACTGAACATACATTTCAGTAGGCCAACATTTCGGATTTTAAAATCATTTTTCAAGCTGGTGTTATAAAGTATTCTAATTTACTGAGATAATGACTTTTGGGCTTTCGTTGGCTGTAAGCCATAATTATCAACATTAACAGAAATAAACACATGAAATAGATCACTCTGTAATGACTCTATATAATATACGAGTTTCACTTTTTGTATTGAAGAACTGAAATTAATTAACTTTTTGATGATTTCTAATTTTGTGAGAAGCACCTGTATGTCTGACTCTGAAACGCTGCAGGGTTTCAAGGAACACCATACTTTAAAGGCCGCAGGGGACCGAGCCGCACGGATGACTAATTGTATAGGCGCATCCTCGGTGGCTTCTCCCCGCCCTCTGACAGTGATTGACAGGTTTCTCCTCATGTGCATCTATAGGGAAAAACTTCTCAGTCAATGGCAGCCGGAAGGGAGAAGCCACCAGAGACCGAACCTTTCCGACTAGTCACCCGTGTAGCTTGGTCCCCAGCAGATATTAAAAAGTATGTTTTTTTTCTGATACACCATGGCATTTTAGAGTCAGACATAGATGGCTGAGATCATACACCCAGTCCAAACCATATAATAAACAGCATAAAGCACATACAGTCTGTTGTAATAGTTTCCTTTATATTTATACTTCAATCTTTTAGATTAACCCCAGAATATATTCATAGAATCAGTGATCAAATTCAAGGAATCAACAATCGTCACAATCACCATAGAGAATAAAGGACACAGACTCCGATGTAACCGGTCCAGCTGCTCCAGGCAACAGCCGGCATGTAGAAGCAGAGAGGCTGACTGACGATCCGAAGTCCGCACCTGCAACAATGTCTCGGGGGTACGCCCTTTTCCTCAAGCTTTCATGAGTCACAAGCATTTTATTCCCCATCAGAATAGCTGTATGAGGGCTTGGGTTTTTTTGAGGGGAGGGAGAGGAGTTGTAGCTCTGAATGACACAAGTTATTTAACCATACATTGCACGGACAAACAGGAAAAAAAATCTAAGTGCGACAAAATAATGAAAAAAAAAAAGCAATTCTGAAATTATTTTTAGGGTTTTCAGTGATTACCGTGTGGTAAAAATGACTTGGTAATATGATAATTCAGGTCTGTATGATTACAATGATAACATTGTATGATTTTCTGTATATCTATCTATAATTGCGGATAGGTGACAAAAGAGGTTTCTGGTAAAAGCTCTTAGGGGTATATTTACATAATGTAATACATTTTATTTTTACAGTAATTTTTGTTGGACTGTGGCAACATATGCTCTTTTTGTAGATGAGAAACTACAGTAATAGCACTTTTGTACACTGCCTGTAACTCAGTGAGTAATACCAATGTTTCTTGTGGGGTTTGTGGGGGCCATTATACTGTTTGGAGGATTGTGGGGGGCCATTATACTGTGTGGAGGGCTGTGGGGGCCATTATACAGTGTGGAGGCCATTACAATGTGTGGAGGTCTGTGGGGGCCATTATACTGTGTGGAGGGCTGTGACAGCCATTATACTGTGTGGAGGGCTGTGGGGTCTATTATACTGTGTGGAGGGCTGTGATGGCCATTATACTGTGTGGAGGGCTGTGGGGTCTAATATACAGTACTGTGTGGAGGGCTGTGGGGGCCATTATACTGTTTGGAGGGCTGTGCAGGTCATTATACTCTGTAGGAGCAGTTATACTGTATGAAGGGCTGTGGATAGACATTATAGGAGGAGGAGGGACATTATACTGTCGAGAGGGCTTTCTGCACCATTATACAGTGGGGGCCATTATACTATGTGGAGGGCTGTGGGGGCCATTATACTGTGTGGAGGGGTGTGGGGGCAATTATACTGTATGGGAGGCGTTACACTGTATGAAGGGCTGTGGGGGGAGGAGGAGCATTATACTGTGAGGAGGTATGCAAGGGCTTTATACTGTGTGAGGGCCATTATACTATGTTTTGAGACTGTGATGGCCATAACACTGTGCTGTGGTCATTGGGGCCCTCATGTTTGTGAGGGAACTGTGGGAGCACTATGAGTACATCATACTGTTCTTGTGGAGGGTACTGTGAAGGAATTCACTGTTGGAGTATTAGAGTCTTTGGAGGGCATTTTTGTTGGCATTATAGTTTATGGGGGCTATGAAAGGGGTATCATAGTGGATGATATCATTAAGGGGCTTCAATAGGGGCAAAATTACTTTGTAAGTGCTGAAAAACATGTCCTTCTCTCAGTTTTTAAAAAATGGGAGATACAAATATTTGTGACTATGCCAATCTGTTGCCACCCTGCCAACTAGTGTTTTCTGAGGGATTCTGGGGGCCAATTAGGAGTTCTGCTATGGGGTCCTATGATTTCTATGCATGACATTGCCAATTGCAGAAAAAAGGAACGGGAGATTTAGCCCCCATGTTCATGAACATAGGTGCTTCCAACGGTGGGGGTCATCCATGATCAAATACTTAGCACTCCAGAGAGATAATTGTTTTTCATCGGAAGACACCTTTATCAATAGATCAGAGGGGAATGATGGGAGTGGGAAAACGAATAAGAGTACGTAAGTTTGGCTAACAGTGAGGTGTTAAGCAAGTGTTGGGGACCTAAAAGTGAGTAGCCCCAAAAGAAAAGGAAGAAGTATATACAGTAGAAAGGTAACAAAGCAATAGAGAAAGGTATAGCTATAGCGAAGGTCTATAGAGTGAAGCACACGGAGGAGCGGTTGGTGGTCTACAATGTCACATGCTGAAGACTGATCCAGGAGCACCAGAGAATGTGAAGAAGTCATACATACCTCCACGATACTTCGAAGATCTTGAACATACATCCTCTCAGTTTCTATAATTTCGCACACTACACGTTCCACGTAGTTTAGTTTGCGAGACATTCCACTAACTTTGCTTTCAAATGGAGAAAAGGATGTAGAGCCAAGATGGCCATATCGGTTTACACCGGAGTTACTATTCATTGTGTTGCCATTTTTCAAACCAATGTGTGTTTCCAGAGTCTGCGGAGTCTCAGTAGTGAATGTAGGCAGGTCCATGATCAGATCAGGTGAGCTTTTCCTCAGTTGCTCATAGTTGATTGCATTGCCATGTGTATTTCCATGGAGCAGATAAAGGTCTCGGAGTGAGCCAGAGGTTACTGGTGAGATGACACTTAGAGGACCCTCAGAATCGTAAAACACAGCACAGAGTGAGGCAGAGCTGGATAACTTCTCATTGCTGTAGGATGAGGGGGCTGACAGCCTTGTGGACTCTGGAAAATAAAAATAAAATTGTCAATGAATGAGTAAATCAATCAAAGTAATTACTAATTGTGGTAATACGGAAACATTTTTCACAGTTGACTCTCGGCTAGAGCAGCATTAGAAATGTGCACATTATCACTTGACGATGATGCATTTTTATCGATTTGAATTACTGAAAAGTAGTGAAGAGCAAGCATGCTGGGATAACGTGTTATCCATGCTCGGGTACTAACCGAGTGACTTCAGCGTGCTCCAATAATATAACGAAGTCCCTGTCGCTGTTCAACAGCTGCAACATGTGGGGACTGACTAAGAAACAGGCAATGCTGAAAATTCTCCTGCATTCTGTGATGTCATGTTGACAGAGCATATCCTTCTCTCCCATTCTGCTCTGTACATAGGGTGTCACTGCTGACTGATGCCAGCTCAGTCATGTCGACGGAGCAGAGTGGAAGAGAAGGAATTGCTTTGTCAACTTGACTGAAAGAAAAATTGCTGTGAAAGTCGGCCGTGACTGCTCTGAGCTGAGAGAGATCGGTGCAGAGCAGTAAGGCAATTAGTTAGCAACTACCTGCCGATACTTTAATAAGCCTCATTAGAAAAATAAAAAGTTGCGGATAACCCCAGTTAAAAAATAAGAAACTTTGTAATATATCTTATCAGGGAAAATTGCTTTTTTCTCCTCCTGGACTGATCATTCATTCTCAAAATTTACTATGGTAAAATCTGTCTTCAGTGAATACAGTTTCCCAATAGGGAGATAGGAGATGACAGTTGGTGCTCACAAAGTTCTATGGAGAACTGTAACTGAAGTTTCAGAAAAACTTGCAGCAGAATGTCTGTGTTGGCCTCTAGCTCCTCCGTCCTCCATAGAATCTTATAAGCACCAACTGTCATCTCCAATGTCACTAATGGGAAAATCTGTCTTCAATTAATATAGATTTTACAAAATTTATCTAAGACTTGACAGTGAAAGAAAGAGATTTCACTAATAAGATATATTACAAAATTGCTTATTTTTATGTGCACTATTAATTTATGAATTAAAAATTTAACTCCAGGTTAGTCTAACCCTGTGTGCACAAGCTACGTTTTCCGGACGGATTTACCATTTTACAGTATCAGCAAAGTGAATGAGACTTCCGAAGTCTCATCCACATGTTGCTTATTTTTTCTTGAAGATTTGCAGTATGTCAGTGCTTGCAGCATATTTCGCTCATACTAATAAAGGGGAAATACACATCAAAAACACATTTTAAAATACTGCGGCATAGACACGGCAAAACCACACATTTTACACAGCTTTTTTTCTGCTGTAAATTCTTAAAGTGTGCAGATAGCCTTAGTTTGTTTGTTTTTTCCAGATGTTTATAATACTGCAGAAAAATTAAAAAGAGAACAAATATAAACCATACGAATACAATACACATAAAAAAAAAAGTTTAAAAACATTTAATTGCACAGGTAAAATTTTGTTAATTGGGAGAAAAATGCAAACTCGTTAATATGCAAATGTAAAATGTAAATGACTAGCTCACATATCATTATATCTTTTGTTGCACAGTCTGCCCCAGGCCATACCAATTTCCCTTTTATTAAAAGGAGATAAAGTAAATCCTTCCTGCCAGGAAAAGCTTAAAAAAAAAACTGTTGGAATGCTACTCTACAGTAAACAGTGTGAATGAGGGCAATGTTTAAGGGTTTAAAGTAGCACTCCAATTTTTGTTTTTATTTACTACCTTAGCCATAGTTATATGAACAGTGCAAGTATAAAAAAAAAACTTACCATAGTTATATAATATACATGTATAATATTTATGATTGATATTGCCCGTTTCCAGCGCTGTACCGTCCTCTTCTGCACTACACGACTGTAGTTCTCACCATCCGCCTCATACCGAATCTTCTCTGTGGATCAGAAGTTGCTTTTTCAATGGAAGTCTATGAGAGCCTCGATGCGAGACCCATAAGGATATATTCAAAAAGTGACTTCCACTCCACATGGAAGAAGCGGCAAGAGCCGCGGAGGACCGGAACTGGAAGGGGAGCAAAGATCAGTATGTGCTTTCATGCATTCACTGTGCACAACTATGGCTAAAGAGGCAAGTGCTAAAAAAAAAAAATGGGTGGGTATGGGATGCAATATCCATACCCGCCCATTGGGTAAAAAATATTCGCAGCTGGAAAATGGATAGTAGAGCACAAGTAAAAATGCGCATCTGAAAGGAGCCTGAAGAATTATTCAGTTCTGCTCACTATAGATTGCAATATTTTTTTTAAATAAAAATAAAGACATTTGAAAATAAGTTTTTATTCATTTGCAGCATTAGTCTAGGGGTTAAAACGAAAATCTGAATTAAACATGTCGGTAAAACACCCATCTGAATGAGGGCTGTGTGTCATTTCCTGGCAGGAAGGAGGATGCTGCAACTCCTTCCAGCAAACGACGACTTATTAGGCCTCAGGCAACAACACATTTAAATGATTATAAACCAGTCTGGAAAATGGAAGTGTTAGGGCTCAATGACACTTACATAATAGGGATCCATAATTATTATTATTTCAATGGGGAATTAAACAAAACAATTATCATTTTTCCGTTAGCACACTTTATTCTTTAATTTATAACCTTTTGAGAGTTTGGGCAGCATGAGCCATGTGACAGGTTCCCTAAAATCATCGTTCTCGGCAGCACATCATCCTGTGTAAACAGGACCTGTGCTGCCGAGAATAACGACAGCCTACGCGCACTAAGAAATCTATTACGGATCATGGTGTGCACAATGGAGGCGCGAACAGTCGGTTTATAGAGGCTATTAGGCTACTATCACACATTATTTTTTTTCCGTCAGGCATGATCCGGCTATTTTATGAAAAACCGGATCCGGCGAAATCTACTGCCGGATCCGTTTTTTTCTCATTGACTTGTATTAGCGCCGGATCGCACCGCATGGCCTCCCGTTTTTTCCGTTTTTTTGCCGGCTTCTGGAAAAAACGTCTCTAGTAAAGTTTTTTGTCTGCGGAAAAAACACGGACAGCGCCGGATGCGGCGCTTCCAACTTTTTGCTACAATGAAAGTCTATGGGCGCCGGAATACGCCAGATCCGGTAAAAGACGGATCCGGTTTTCAAGTCTGAGGATGTTCAGATCTAATTGGCCAGCCCCCAGGAACCGGATCCGTTGTAAAACGGATAATAAAACGGAAGAAACGGATGGAAAACTACTGAAACGGATCATCAGTTTTTACACAATTTGCGCCGGATCTTGCCTGACGGAAAAAAACTGATCTATGGAAGTAGCCTTAAATGACCACAAAACGGAAATATACCAGCAGTGGTTTAGTGACGCAAATCGGCCAGTGTAAACGAGTCCTCTGGCTTTGGCTTATCTAGCGAAAAAACAAAAGGAACAGACGTTTGAAAGAAAAGTGCCCAAGTTTTGTGTCTGGAGGGTCTCCAGAAAACTTTTGAGATTGATGAATCCCTGCAGTTTGTAGCCAAGTTCTCCTGTAGTGGCACATTTCGAAATGTTCCCAAAAGGAAAATCCAAAGATCCTTTTTTTGACGGAAGCAGTGAGGGCATTGTTCTACACTGCTGCCCTTCATGGGATTAATACAATGAAGGCACATGACAGGGCTGTTTGTGCAACACTGAGAGATTTCTCAGGGACTGGAATGAGAACATCCTACAGAAATGCTTCACCAGACATGTTAGAACAGATACCATTGTGCCTCCCTCAAATGGCAGCCAGCCATGGTAACATCTGACAGCGATCCTCATATTTACGGATTATTACTTTTCCTCACAGATTATACACCATTTGGACAGTAATTTTGTAGGAAATATTTTTTGTTTTAGAATTTCTGAGAAACGGATTCTGTACAAAAATCTGAATCACATATGTAAAGGCCCCCCATACACATTAGATAAAAGTCAGCTGAACCTGTCAATTTTAGGGAAATCTGACAACCATTTAATGTGTATGGAGAGGGTGTCCTCCAACAACTGCACGATCCTTTTGTTAAGTGGGTAGATAAGCTAGGGTCAGATGATTGTGGCAGCTGCTCAAGAATAACACAAAAAAACGTGGTCAAGCTGATGGTTCCCATGTATGAGGGATTCGGGAGAGATAGCAGTCAACCAAAAGATAATTTAGCCGGCAGCTATCAAATGTATTTGGCCAGCTTAAAGGTGTTGTCCACTTTGAGAAAAGTGGGCCCCAAACTGTGTAAAATGCCTAAAATAATAAACTCAGCCGATACTAACACTCCTTGGGTCCAGTGCCGGCTCCCCGTTGCTGCTCCAGTCCCATTGTTTTGGCTGAAGTGGTGACATCATGTGGAAAGGGCACATCACCTCTCCAGCCAATAACTGAGCTCAGACACTGTGCCGAGCTTGAAGTGACATCACTGCTACAGTCAAAACACCAGGACAGGATAGGAAATGGATGATGGACCTTGGGAGGGCGAGTACCTGCTGGCTTTATTATTTTAGGTATTTTACAATTTGGTGCCCATTTTCCTGAAAGTAGAAAACCCCTTTAAGGCTTCTATGGAGCCTCTGTTAAAGGGGTTGTTCACTGGCGCCATTCCAGCGGTATCAGAACTCGCAGTCCCAGAGCTCTGGAGCGGTATAACGACCTGTGGTGCCTGACGCCCAATCAGCTCTGGCGTCACTGTCCCCGCCTTCGTACGGATTAACCATGAAGAGGAAGTCCGGGCTGCAGCTGATCTCTGACTTCCTCTTCATGTTCAATCTGTATGAATGCGGAGACAGTGACGCCTCGTGTCATTCCACTTCACCAGAGCTCCCGGACCGCGAGTGCCAACACTGCGGGAATGGAGCCAGCACGGGAGGCGAGTATAGGCCTCATTTTTTTTTCCCATCGAGGCCAAACTTTAGTTCAAAAAGGGGTTGCCTAAGTAGTGGACAACCCCTTTAAGAGGAACTGTTGAAGTTACCTTCATTGTAGCCAGAAGAAAAAAAAATCACATCATGCAGCACAGTTTTTTTGTTGCAGCAACACCTTGCCTTAGCAGCCAATTTTTGCACTTTCATTTTTTCTTCCCATTCATCCAAGAACCATAGCTTTTGATATTTTTCTGTATACATAACAGTATGAGGACTTTATTTTTTGCAAGGCGAGTTCTAGTTTTCAATGCCACAAATCAATGTACAATGAGATATATTATAGGTAAAATTATATTCTCCTATACAGCCTGTGGGCTTCACAGAAGTACCAACCTAATGGCCATAGGCACCTTAGGAAGGCCCTTGGCGGCCACGTCTTTCCATCGGTACCCTGCGATCACATCACGGAAGGACCAATGGTAGCCAGGAATTGTTCACCTCTGGGACAACATGTAGACATCAGTATGTCTCATACAAGTTCTATGCGTGTTTTTCGAACAGTAATCATACCTATTGTAGTCTGTGGGATTGTTCATATATCTACATTTTTTGGGAACCAAGTCGTGACCACAAAATCATCGAGACATGTCCGATCTTAATACGATTCGCGGATCAAAATCACCAAGTCTACGGGTCCGTGACAAAAAATGGACAGCACTCGGATGACATTTATGTCCATTTTTCTCAGACTGTTTGATAGGAGGAGCTGGAGAAAGCTTCAACATTTTTTTCCCCATATGAAAAAACTGATATAAAAAAAATACACTGATGAGACTAGTACCGATTTTTGCATACGAGAAAAAGCACTGCAGTTATACGATTAGCAATTTTGCTACATTTGCCACAGTGAAGGGCAGATGCTGGCTGTGTAATACAGCCAGCATCTGTTAGGTAGAGCGCTGTCATAGGTCTTAAGCCAACTTTATATACCTACACCTGACTTACGCCATAAATGAACAACGAATATTGGAAAGGGATTAAGACATCTAACCTTTTGTTAAAACCACGTTAGTCGATGGGGGCTGTCAGGAACCTTTTGTGTCCATCATGTGATGGATGGGGTTCCATTTTTGGGTTTGTATAAACAGAAGTCAGAACACCATTGTGAACCCAACCTTACAGAATATACCAAAAAGTTATGGAACTAAAACATAAAGAGAAAAATACCAAAAGCTGGATCAGGTAGATCATGGAGATAGGTGGGGAATGTACTTGTTATTCAGAGACAGACAAGAAGCACAACTAACAAAAACCCAAAGATACAAAGAATTATCAAGGTACAATATTTCGCCTACCGAACAGTCGAGAGATCCTACGGTTGAATCCTTCAAAGCGTCCTTTCTCGTCAAACATTTTGTGTGGATTGGAGACTTTGCTCCTGGTAGAACACTCTCACTTCATGAGATCCCAGCGCTCTCAAGGTGTGGACAGACTGACATCATTGTATCACCTGCACTCTCCCTCTCCCTCCTCCGCCTCCAGACAGGAAACAAACGTCAAAAGATCCATTTTCTTCCCTCCCATCATCACACAATGAGGTGTTTCCCAGGTAGACTTGTAAAGGCAGTTAGAAATGTAAATCTTCCCTTGATACACATTCTCAACACCATTTTAAGCTATTGAAGGAGCTGGTATGGCCTTGGTCTATCCAAAGCTTTAGAGGTCTATGAATAACAAAGACTTTGAAACAAGTAAACTTCTGCCCTTCAGAGGGTTAAAAACAAAATGAAAGCATGTGACATGGCTATTGGGGCAACAAGGAGATTTCTCAATAGGAGAGAGAACATCCTTCAGAAATGCTCCACCAGACACTACAGAAGATGCCTCTGTGCCCCAGATGCCAAGTCACTGGAACCAGCCAACCAACAAGAACTTTTTTTTTTTTTTTTTTTTTAGAGATGAGCGGATTTTTTAAATTCAATTTTGTCAACTTTTCCCCAAAGAATTTGTATTGAATAAATTAGTGAGAATCGTCATAATGGAAAGATTGCAATTTCTCAAAAAATACACAAGGGGGAGAAAAGAGAGGGAACCCAGCTGAGAGAGAGAGACCCCAGCTGAGAGAAAGAGATACTCCAACTGAGAGAGAACCCAGCTGAGAGAGACCCCAGCTGAAAAAGACCCCAGCTGAGAGAGAGAACCCAGCTGAGAGAGAGAAAAAGAGAGGACCCAGCTGAGAGAGAGAAAAAGAGAGAACCCAGCTGAGAGAGAAAGAGACCCCAGTTGAAAGAGACCCCAGCTGAGAGAGAGAGAGAACCCAGCTGAGAGAGAAAATAAGAGAGAACCCAGCTGAGAGAGAGAGAACCCAGCTGAGAGAGAGAGAGAACCCAGATGAGAGAGAGAAAAAGAGAGAACCCAGCTGAGAGAGAGAACCCAGCTGAGAGTGAGAAAAAGAGAGAACCCAGATATGAGAGAGAGAACCCAGCTGAGAGAGGGAACCCAGCTGAGAGAGAGAGAACCCAGCTGAGAGAAAGAGAACCCAGCTGAGAGAAAGAGAGAACCTAGCTGAGAGAAAGAGAGAACCTAGCTGAGAGAAAGAGAGAACCCAGCTGAGAGAAGAGAGAACCCAGCTGAGAGAAAGAGAGAACCCAGCTGAGAGAAAGAGAGAACCCAGCTGAGAGGAGAACCCAGCTGAGAGAAAGAGAGAACCTAGCTGAGAGAACCCAGCTGAGAGAGAGAAAGAGAGAATCCAGCTGAGAGAGAACCCAGCTGAGAGAGAGAACCTAGCTGAAGGAGACAGAAAGAGAAAACCTAGCTGAGAGTGAACTCGGCTGAGAGAGAACACTGCTAAGAGACAACACCACTGAGAGAGAAAGAGAACACCGCTAAGAGAGGGAGAACGAACCCGAGAGAACAAGAGAGAGAAAGGACGAGAGAGAGAGAAAGGACGAGAGAGAGAGCGAAAGGACAAGAGAGAAAGGACGAGAGAGACGATGAGAGAGAATTTGGGAGACTCCCTTAACGCACTTATTCCCTAATGCCATGACTTTGTTAATCTCACGTTACGAGCCCAGATTGCGTGTTCCTTTAAACACATGGAATGTGATGTATGATATACATAGACTAAAAGAGTGTACATCTGATATGATCCTAATTGGTACGTGTTCTGAATTTTGATAAGAAACCAGCTAATTTAGGTTGGAGTGCAATGCTTCATAATGGAACCTGTCCTAATACAGTTATATGAAAAAGTTTGGGCACCCCTATTAATCTTAAGCTTAATGTTTTATAAAAATTGGTGTTTTTGCAACAGCTATTTCAGTTTGATATATCTAATAACTATTGGACACAGTAATGTTTCTGCCTTGAAATGAGGTTTATTGTACTAACAGAAAATGTGCAATCTGCATCCAAACAAAATTTGACAGTGCATAAGTATGGCCACCCTTATCATTTTCTTGTTTAAAATACTCCTACCTACTTTTTACTGACTTACTAAAGCACTTTTTTTGGTTTTGTAACCTCATTGAGCTTTGACCTTCATAGCCAGGTGTATGCAATCATGAGAAAAGCTACTTAAAGTGGCCACTTGCAAGTTGTTCTCCTGTTTGAATCTCCTCTGAAGAGTGGCATCATGGGCTCCTCAAAACAACTGTCAAATGATCTGAAAACAAAGATTATTCAACATAGTTGTTTAGGGGAAGGATACAAAAAGCTGTCTCAGAGATTTAACCTGTCAGTTTCCACTGTGAGGAACATAGTAAGGAAATGGAAGAACACAGGGACAGTTCTTGTTAAGGCCAGAAGTGGCAGGCCAAGAAAAACATCAGAAAGACAGAGAAGAAGAATGGTGAGATCAGTCAAGGACAATCCTCAGACCACCTCCAGAGAGCTGCAGCATCAACTTGCTGCAGATGGTGTCACTGTGCATCCGTCAACTATACAACGCACTTTGCACAAGGAGAAGCTGTATGGGAGAGTGATGCGAAAGAAGCCGTTTCTGCAAGCACGCCACAAACTGAGTCAGCTGAGGTATGCAAAAGCACATTTGGAGAAGCCAATTTCTTTTTGGAAGAAGGTCCTGTGGATTGATGAAACCAAGATTGAGTTGTTTGGTCATACAAAAAGGTGTTATGCATGGCGTCAAAAAAACATAGCATTCCAAGAAAAACACTTGCTACCCACAGTAAAATTTGGTGGAGGTTCCAACATGCTTTGGGGCTGTGTGGCCAATGCCGCCACCGGGAATCTTGTTAAAGTTGAGGGACGCATGGATTCCACTCAGTATCAGCAGATTCTTGACAATAATGTTCAAGAATCAGTGACAAAGTTGAAGTTACGCAGGGGATGGATCTTTCAGCAAGACAATGATCCAAAACACCGCTCCAAATCTACTCAGGCATTCATGCAGAGGAACAATTACAATGTTCTGGAATGGCCATCCCAGTCCCCAGACCTGAATATCATTGAACATCTGTGAGATCATTTGAAGAGGGCTGTCCATGCTCGGCTACCATCAAACTTAACTGAACTGGAATTGTTTTGTAAAGAGGAATGGTCAAAAATACCTTCATCCAGGATCCAGGAACTCATTAAAAGCTACAGAAAGCGACTAGAGGCTGTTATTTTTGCAAAAGGTGGATCTACTAAATATTAATGTCACTTTTCTGGTGAGGTGCCCATACTTATGCACCTGTCAAATTTTGTTTGGATGCAGATTGCACATTTTCTGTTAGTACAATAAACCTCACTTCAAGTCAGAAACATTACTGTGTCCAATAGTTATTAGATATATCAAACTGAAATGGCTGTTGCAAAAACACCAATTTTTTAAAACATTAAGCTTAAGATTAATAGGGGTGCCCAAACTTTTTCATATAACTGTATGTTATGTTCCAATTTGTTTGTTTGCTCTTCTTTATTGGTTTACTGTATTATTGAAAATGTGATATTATAGTCATGTCATTTTATTGAATGAATAAAGGTAAATATTTGAATCATTGTGACCTTATACCGTGATATTATATGTTTGTATTTTTTTATCCTGTGGAATCTTTCAATAAAAAGAGTTTAAAAAAAATGTTCTAATTTGCTTGAATCTGAGAATTTCAGGATATTCAATACAAGCTCGATCCTCTGTGGATCAATCTGCTCATCCAGTACTTTTCTAAGACTGTACACTCTTTGGTAATTAACAGCAAACACAAAATTATAAAAACAAGCCCTTCTTGTTCCCATCTTCATTTTAAACTGTGGTGTAAAATCAAAACCGATTTTTTTCGTCCTTAACCAGTTTTCTCATCTTTTTAAGTCCAAAACCTTTAAATAGTCGCACATCTGTCTAAAAATGTGTCAAATTGAAAACTCCGCCAGAAACCTTATTCTACAGCAGGGACAAGGAGTGAGAGGAGCCAAAAATATGTGACATTTGGTAAAAGCCGCATCTCATTAATCTAAAATATTTTGAAAAGCAAACCTGTGGTTGTTGGAGGGAAGTGTGAGCCAAGCAATCCATGTGCAGCGTCTGATTGGCTTCGGTGCCTATTAGCATAACAATGACACGCAATCATCAGGAGACTTGGCGCTGACTGGAATGGTGATGGCAAATGAGACGAGCGTCTGAGATGTTTGTTTTTTTTCTATTATATATTGAGGATAGCACTTAAGGCTGGTATCACACGTCCTGAAATTTCCGGTACCGGAGATATCAGTGTCTGTGTGTGTACTATGTGCTGCACACGTGAGGCAACCGTGTGCCACCCGTGTGCCGCATCAGTACCACACGGACGGCCGCTGGGGAAGTCGCGGCTACTGTAAGCCGCTGTCCCCCTGCAGCTGGTGCTGAAGCCGACTGTAATTCCCCCTGCTCTGCCTGCGAGCAGAGGAGAACGATGACTGGTATATTAATACACCGCTCTTCATTCTCCTCTGCTCGCAGGCAGAGCAGGGGGAATTACAGCCGGCTTCAGCACCAGCTGCAGGGGGACAGCGGCTTACCGTAGCCGCGACTTCCCCAGCGGCCGTCCATGCACACAGAGGACTGTGTGAACAGTTCTCCGTGTGCACATGTGCGGGACGCTTTCCGGTCCGTGTCAAAACGGACATGTCTACGTGTTTGGCACACGGACACACGGTCCGTGTGAAAACACGCACATGTGCATAGACACATAGATTATAATGTGTCTATGTCTGTACGTGTCTCCAGTACGTGTGAAAACTGTCACCACACGTACTGGAGATATGGACGTGTGAAACCGGCCTAAAAAGGAGTTGTCCAAGTAGTTAGCAAATCATTTAATAAATGAATGGTAAATTTAAAAGACTATTACATCTCTTTATTGCTGGATCCTCTTCTGGCTTTGGCTCAAAAGTGCATATCTGTTTCCAGCCTAAATGACTTCACAAGCAGTGTCCCTAATGCACCAGAGCTCTCCGATTCTTGAAACGACAATTTCCCAGCCAATAGCTGGGAAGCTTCAAGTATTTAAGGCACGCTCTCCAGTAGGGAGGTGCCTGAGTAACCACCTTGATTTAGTTAGTTTTCTGTAATAGTTACCAGGTCCCCTGTGTTGTCCGAACCGGAATCTGTTCCTGAAACCCTTGTAGTCTAACCAGTACCTGTTCCTGAGTCTCAAGTAGTCTGAACCTATTCCTGAACCTGCTGTGGAACCCGCTTAGTCTGAATCTAAACCTGTGTCTGTGACTCGTGTTCTCTAACCCAAAACCTGTTCCTGTTGCCTGTGTTATCTGAACCTGAAGCTGCTCCGGCGGTACCTGAACCAGAAACCGCTTCGGTGGTACGAGAACCTGAAGCTGCACAGGCGGAACCTGAACCAGAGGCTGCTCCGATGGTACTTGAACCTGAAGCAGCTTCTGCAGTACCGGAGCCTTAAGCTGCACCAGCAGTACCAGTGTCCGTACTGTCTTGTGATCCAAAATCCACACTGTCTGAACCAGATTCAGTATCCAAATCCTGTCCTGGAACATCACGCCGAATCTGTGTCAGTGACTGTGATCCTGACCCTTGGAGTCAGCTGCTTCAGCACGGGGAGACTGCCAAGGAGTGGTACCTGGCGGCTACCTGTAGCGTGTCACTCCACCATCAGGCGCTGTAGCGAACACCAGTTAGCCGCTTGGCCACGCACCTCCTAGGTAAGCCCAGATCGTGGCACAGTATCAACAATCCACGTGTGTCACACTCATATAGACTCATGCTGCGTTGAATTCCATTGCATTGCTCCAAATTGTTCAAGTGGGTATATTTGTTTAAATCTCTCCCCACACTTGCTGAACATGTACGACGCAAGTTGGGTGCAGGTGTAAGGAGCAGACTCAGAGGCTGAGATCGCCCCATAACCAGCAGAAAATGCACAGCCAATATCTGCCTCTAATAGCTGCTGTTTTCACCAATGGAAAAGATGCCCTTCAAATGATATGGTAGAACTGTGACGTTCCCTAATCAGAAAGGGCCTTCAAAAACGCAGTCGTGCTGGTAAATTAAATGACCAAGAATTTGGGTTGAAGAGGAGACCCTTGGGAAAGGTCTGTCTGGATGCTATGGATGGTGCCCGAGTGCATCTGCAACAAAGAATGGGAGTTCTGGACTTAATCTGAATAATTCTGAGCTTAGCAGGCATTCAAAGCTTTAAATCCAAAATAGGGCAAGGAGAATCCTGTACAGATAGGGAAAGATCACTATTCCCCTGGAATGTAGAAGGGACATGGCCTACGCCCTGAACCCATCATCTACCATAGTGAACTCTAGTGGGAGAGGTACTCATCCAGCGAGACCGTCAGGGACATAACATTTTCAAATGCCCTAGCAGTGCAGGCAACACAACAAAAGCCAATCGACCTGCTTTAAGCCTCAAACGAGATGGACCTGGGCAGCATTACTCATAGGAGGCGAGAGGATGGAAACACTGCTAGTATGCTCTAAGCGTGTGACCGCCAGCATCCCTCACTGCAAGGTAAAATAGACTAGCTGAGTAGTGCAGTCACCCCTGCTTCTGGAATTATAGGAAAGGTTCCTACCAAAGGTTGAAATCACCAATCAAAAGTGAGCTATCCTTCTCCAGCACAAAAAGCTGGACTACTTAAGGGATGCTCTAAGCGGAGAGATCTCTTCCAGAGAAAACGATTCAGGCTGGAAGTTAAAGAAAAGCTCAAAAACCATGTAACTGGCCAAACCCAAGAAGTCTGACTGTTATGTTTCGGTAACTGAGGAGTGCAGGTAAGAAAGGCAATACACCAGAGCAGTTGGAATCTATGAGATTGCAGTACCCTGACTAACCACCACAACTAGAGGCAGCCGTGGAGCATTCCTACGTTGGTCCTAGACGCCTCGTCACAGCCTGAGAAACTAACTACACCTAAAGATAGAAATAGGAAAGCTATCTGCCCCGGAGCAGATCCCCAAAGAACATAGAAAGCCCCCAATCATGTAATGGCGGTTAGACAAGAAGAAATACTGACACAGACAGAAAATAGTATGAGCAAACGTTGGGGCCCAAACTAACTAAATAGAAAAGGATAGGAAGGGTACTTACTGCAATCCCAAAAAACCCTGCAAAGCACCAACTCTACTAATTTCAAAAACACCTGAGATCACACGACCTCTACCACCTAAATTAGTTCTCTGGTGTAACAAAATCAAAACAGCAGCCACTGAAGAAACTGGAAAAAGCAAAAGTACAAACATCAGTGGCTGAACTAAACTGAGAGGGCAAAAGCCCCGGAGGGGACCCTGAAGGCCCCCACAGAAGTGCAGGACAAAATGCAAAAATAAAGCCAAAAACAAAAAGAAGAAAATGTCTTATCTGTTAGCAGGAGATGCAGACACGACACAGCAGGCTACAAGGAAACAGGAATGATGGAATTGAGACAGAACAATTGATCACCGGCAACCTGATGGGAAGGCGACTCCTTATAAAGACCAGTCAGCAACACCTGATTCCCACTCCTCACATCTTCACTGCACAGTCAGTACCGCTTGTAACCACCAGAGGAGCCTCTGCCAGAACTCATTCAAGTCCATCACAACAGTACCCCCCCCTTGAGGAGGGGTCACCGAACCCTCACTTGAGCAACCAGGTCGGTCAGGATGAGTTCATGATACGCACGGATGAGTCTCCTAGCATGGATGTCCGAAGCAAACACCCAAGAATTGTCTTCCTGACCATAACCTCTCCATTTAACCCAAAATACGGATTTTTCCGTCTAGAAAAAACGAGAATCAATTTTTTTCTAAACCCATACTCCAATTCCCCCAAACCAAAAAAGGGGTCGGAGCACAGTAGTGGAACCACGGTCAAAAAACCTCTTCAACAAGGACTGTAAACACGTTAGGACTTAAATGCCCCCTGGAAAACCAAACGAAAAGAAACGGGTTTTAAAAATCTCCATGATCTTAAAGGTCCAATGAACCAGGTTTAAAATTTTGGGAGAGCCACCTAAAGGGAAATTTTTGAGGACAACCAACCAATCCCCCACTTTAAACCAGGACCACAGCCCTACCCGGGGTTAAAAAACCGCTGGGCCCTCCCCGAGAAGGGACAACCCCCCACTACCTGCCCAAATCTTTTTCATCCCCACAACAGAGTCAAAACCTGACAGACAGAACCCCCCGCTACCGAAAAAAATCGAGGGGAAACCCAAATACAAAAAAAATGAGACACAAAGGGGCAAGCACCCTATTATTAAGAGAAAACTCAGCCAAAGGAAAAAAAGAACCCAGCACCTGATCACAGACACAAAGCTCTTAGATAATCTCCAAGTCTGGTTTTTTCTCTCATTTGACCATTGGTCGGGGTGAAACCCCGAGGAAAAGACAATTGAACACCAAGTTTAGAAAAAAAAGGTCCCCAAAATTTTGAAACAAATTTGACTCCCTGTCAGACACAATGTTCCAGAAGCCGGAAACAAAACCAAACGTGTTTAAGGGAACAAAGGCCCCAAATTAAAGGGGAGGAAGGCAACTTGGGTAATGGCACAAATGTATAAAATTTTGGGAAAACCTATCCAAATCACCCCAAGACGGTCATTCCTGAGAAACAGGGGGGGCGAAATGAAATCCATAAGAATGGGGGCCGGGCTCTTGGCCAGGGAATGGCATCAACAAACCACAGAGAAGGTTGGGGCGAGAGCAAGTCCCCAGGCGCCAAAATTTAAATCCCGAAAAAACCCCAAAAAAAAAAACCCAAACCCCTTGTACCAAAAAAAATTTTTAAAAGGGGGGGGGCCCCCCGGGGTCTCAGAATCCCCCTTTTTCCCCCGGTCCGGGGAAAAAACCCCGGGGACCCGGGGGGTTTTTTTCCCCCCCAAACCCCCCCAAATTTTGGGGGGAAGGCAAAACTACCCTCTTTCAAAATAACAAAAACAGCCAAGATCCCAACCCCGAAAGGGGATCCGCCAAAAAATTTTTGTAGAAGAAAGAAAACCCCAAAATTAAAACTTTTAAAAAAAAGGCCCCTGGTTTTTGGATTAAACCTTCAATTGGAAAAAAAACTTAAGTCCTAAGGCCACCCCCTATTTTTGGCTCCCCCCCCGAATTCCCCCACTCCCAAAACCCCCCCCAACCAAAACCCCCCCCTATAATCGCGGGGAAAAAACGAGGAAAAAAAACAAGGGTTCTTTTTAACCCGGACCGGGACAAAACCACCCGAACAGAGGCCCCCCCCCTTGGGGGGGAAAAAATTCCCCCAAAAAGGGGGGGGAACCTCAAAAACCGGCGGATCCCCGGAGGCCAAAAAACCATCCCCCTTTTTTGGCAAACAGTTTTTAAAAAAACCTTCCAATAAAAAAACCCAAAAAATTTCAAACAAAAATCTTTGAAACCCTTTTTAAAATAGGTTAAACCCCAACAAGAGGGCCCAACCCTTACCTCCCTTCAAACTTTGGGGGGAAAAAAATCCCCAAAAAGAACCCCGACCAAAAAAATTTAAACCCCCCCGAGAAATTTTCCCCCAAAACTGGCAAAAGCGAAATTTTCCTAAGGCCCACAAAAAAAAAGAATTTACCCCAAAAAATCAAAATTAAAACCCAAAATCCCTGAAAACAACATGAAGCGGAGACAAAAGGGGGATAGGGGCCCCAAAGGGGACAAAGGACCAAAACCCCTCGGGGAAAAAAACCGTTTCCCCCCCCGGGAATGAATAAAAATCCCCCCCGGGAAAAACCCAAATTTTTTCCCCCCCGGAAAAAAAATCAAATCGGGAACATTTGAATTTTTAAGAAATTGCAAAAAACATAATCAAAACGGTTAATAACCAAATTTTTTCCCAAAAAAAAAAGCCCCCCTTTTAAAAGGATTTTAAACCCCTTAAAACTTTAAAAGCCCGCGTCAGTTAGGTCCCCAATTTAAAAACCCC
>JARQOD010000001.1:475698717-475752976 GCA_033576555.1 Oophaga sylvatica
CACAAATCGGATAACAAAAATATTTAAACACAGGTTGTAATGTAACAAAATAGGTAAAACGCCAAGTGGGTGAATACTTTCACAAGCCACTGTGTACAAAATAAGAGCCTCAGACACCTTCAGGAAATACACCGGCCACAGATTACCAACATGGGGATGGATCAGGTCCTGCAAATTGATTTGCACCACCTCTATTTATAATACATACCAAGAAGTCAACAAGGGAAAAGAACAGTAGATAAGGATAGAAGCTTCTGATACGGCAGCCTGGTTATCGAGAGTTATTGTTTTTTTTGAAGGGGTGGGTTTTTGGTTAGGTTTGAAAGTTTCAACAGTGGGAGAGAGTCCGCTTAGTTGGTGTTGTGAATTTTAAAGTACACGGGAAGCTTTGGAGAAATCTTTGAGAAGGTTGTAAGATGCACAGACAATCTGAGAGTAAAAATGGAGATCTTGTGAGGATCGAGTTTATGTGTGGAGAGCTATCGGGAGAGAGATGTATAGAGTAGCCAGGTGGTAGACAGCCTTTTATGTCATCGTGAACATTTTAAGATTACCGTATATACTCGAGTATAAGCCGAGGCACCTAATTTTACCACAAAAAACTGGGAAAACTTAATGACTCGAGTATAAGCCTAGGGTGGGAAATGCATCCATATAATGCTCCATAAAGTTGATGATGGGTCCCATAAGATGCCCATATAATGCTCAATGCAGTTTATGCTGATCCCAATATACTGTTGTGAGACAGTGAAGGGGTGCATACTGGACGGGGTGTATATCTCCCCCAGGTTTCTTAGCTGGGGCGCATAAAAAGTAGGTTGTCAGTGCGGTGTTCACTCCATTCCCATCTGGGACAGGTTTGCAGTTCAGCCCAGAGTGAACACAGCTGCTTAATTAGACAGCCATAAGTACCTGCTTGGAAGTTCAGAGGAGGCTCTCTCTCTCAGTCTGGATCTGACTTCAGACGCCATTGGAGCCTCATGTCAGCTGCACGCTGGTAACTACTGAACATATGTGTTGTTTTGGGAACAGACTATTAGAGTCTGGACCCGGATAGAAAGGGAAATATAACTAAGTGTAATTAGTGGCTGGACAAGCCCAGGCTTTATGTTTATGATTTGGTTTTAATTTATGTTCTGTTTGCTGTGGACTTTAATAAAACTGGTTGCGGCCAGTTTTTAACAGAACCACTGTCTGTGAATGGTCTCTTTATGCCACTCCGTCTCCCCAAGACGGCGATCCCAGAGCTATATCCCCTGAAAAGCTTACAATTGGTGCTTGAATGCTGGGGCAGCACAGTGGCTGAAGACTTTGAAAAAAAAAAAAAAAAAGGTGTCTGCACCGCAAAACTGAACTTATTGTGGAAAAGACTGTGGAGTGTGTATGTCTTGGGTGAAGGCTGTTAACCAGCCCAGGAAGTCTGGCAGTATGGAGGAGCTCGTTAAGCACCTGGTCCAGAGCCAGCAAAGCATGCAGAGCATGCATCAGCAGCAGCAGGAGACCAACCGGTTATTAATGGAGCAAGTTGCAGCAATACAAAGAACTTGCAGCACCTCGTCCCCGAGTGAGGACGCTGGGTCACCGGCATTATCCGCTGTAAAGAAGGCGGTAAAACAGACTCTGCAAAAGATGACACCTTATGACGATGTGGAGGCATATCTGGCTATATTTGAGAGATTGGCTGAGAAGGATAGTCTGCCACAGTCTGAATGGGCCATGGTGGTCGCGCCCTATCTGACTGGGGAACCCCAAAAAGCCTATTTTGACCTCAACGAGCAGGACAGCAAAGACTATAACAAGCTGAAAGCGGAGATTCTTGCCCGCCTGGGTGTGACGGCTGCAGTCCGTGCTAGGAGAGTACATAACTGGAGATACAGTCGAGACAAGCCTGCTCGCTCACAAATGTATGACTTGATTTCTTTAGTAAAGAAGTGGCTGGAACCTGATGTCAGCACCCCTGCCCAAATGGTCGAAAAGGTAGTGCTGGACCGGTACATCTGGGCCCTTCCTCCTGAGGTACAGCTCTGGGTCGGACAGGGAGATCCCAAAGACGCCGATCAACTGGTCAGCTTGATTGAAAGGTACTTCGCCACCAAGGACTATCTACGTGACCAGCCGTCCGAACGATCATCAGTTCGAAGTACCCGGCCTCCGTTATATCCCGGTAAGAGAGTTCCAGCTGTTGGGGTAAGGGGGGCTGCGGACCGACGGGTTCAGACCCGGGGTGACATGGGTGAGCGAAAGGGTGATACTTCCCTGACAAGAGACCCCAGACCTAGAAAGGTCTCCACGTCTGAACTCCCAGACCTGAGACAGTGTTGGAGATGCCGCTAACTGTCCACTAGTCGGGGAACCTATGGACTGTGACGCTGGACAGACCCTCTCTTTCCTCGCGGAACCCGTGTGCGTGGCCATCCCAGTCGAGGAGACTGGCCCACAGCTGTCTCAGGTGGTTATAAATGGCTGCCCAGTACAGGCCCTCCTAGACTCAGGGAGTCGAGTGACTCTGGTACATGCCAGCATGGCTGATAGAGACTTCATTCCCGATAAACACCTGAGCGTGGTGTGCATACATGGAGACACCAAAGTCTACCCGGTAACTTCCGTGGACTTCGTCACCAAACTCGGGGAGATCTCGTATGAAGTGGGGGTAGTGAAGAACCTGATGCATCCTGCCATATTGGGTCGTGACTTTCCCGTTTTGGGGTCTCTGGGGGAAAAATGTTTCTGCTGGACAGTGTGATGAAGCTCCTACTGAGGGTGCGCAGTCCCGAGGGGCGGAGCACAATGCTAGTGGGTCGGTAAACGTATGTGATGATAATGATAATGATGCTGATGCTGATAATGATAATGATGATGACCATGATATTGATGCTAATACTGATAAAAATGAATTTCCCTTACAGGTGATGTTGGGGGAGGGGGAGGATGTTTCTCTAGAACAGAATGTCCCTGACCTACCGGTGTCCCGTGGCAATTTTGGGAGTGAGCAATTGCAAGACCCCACTCTTAAACATGCCAGGGAGAATATAACTGTTCTGAATGAGATCCCACAAGAGCCCGGCTCTGATGAAAAATTTCCCCATTTTGCCATGAACAATGACCTGCTATACAGGGTCACTAAAGTAAAGGGAGAGGCTGTGAGTCAGCTCCTAGTACCTAAGCCATATAGAAGTATGGTGTTAGGTTTGTCCCATAACCACGTGCTGGGTGGGCACCTGGGGATGGACAAGACCCAGGAAAGAATCCTCCAGAGGTTTTACTGGCCAGGGGTTTATCGAGATGTGGAGGATTATTGCAAAACCTGCCCCACGTGTCAGATAAATGCTCCGGTGTCTCACTTCCGCAGTCCATTAATCCCGCTGCCGGTTATAGAGATACCATTTGAAAGGGTAGCGATGGACTTGGTAGGTCCTATTGTAAAATCAGCCAGGGGGTACCAATACATACTAGTGGTACTTGATTATGCAACCCGGTACCCCGAGGCTGTCCCTTTAAGAAATATGGCATCTAAAAATATTGCACGGGAACTCTTTCATATGTTTTCCAGGACAGGAATCCCTAAAGAGATCCTCACGGACCAAGGCACACCTTTTATGTCTAAGGTAATGAAGGAACTGTGTAAGTTGCTTAAAATCTCGCACCTTCGGACATCCGTGTATCACCCACAGACGGATGGGCTGGTTGAACGTTTTAACAAAACGTTGAAACATATGTTAAAGAAAGCAGTAGAGAAAGATGGGCGGGACTGGGACTACCTGTTACCCTACTTAATGTTTTCGGTCAGAGAGGTGCCCCAGGCCTCTACGGGGTTTTCTCCCTTTGAGTTGGTATATGGTCGGCACCCGCGGGGCTTGCTAGACATAGCCAAGGAAGTATGGGAAACCGAGACAACTCCATATAAGAGTGTTATAGAGCATATTGCCCAGATGCAAGAGAGGATGGCTAAAGTTATGCCGTTGGTTAAGAATCATCTGCAGAGAGCCCAAGAAGCTCAAAGCAGGGTATATAATCGGTCAGCAAAAATTAGGACTTTCAACCCCGGGGATCGAGTCCTAATCCTAATTCCCACGGTGGAAAGTAAGTTTTTGGCCAAGTGGCATGGCCCATACGAGATAGTACAGAAAATGAGCGAGGTCACTTACAAAGTACACCAACCTGGGAGACGAAAGCCCTACCAGGTGTACCATGTCAATTTGATCAAGTCCTGGAGGGACAGAGAGTCATTGTTGGCCTCGGGTGAAGTAGAGAAAGGGTTGAAACCATCTCTACCTCCTGTGACCATTGGTGAGACATTGTCCGTGCACCAAAAACAGGAAGTACGGGAGTTTCTGCAGAAAAATCAGCAGAGGTTTTCTGACTTGCCCGGCCGGACTTCTCTCGTAAAACACCATATCGAGACCGAGCCCGGTACTAAGGTCAAGATAAAACCGTACAGAATTCCCGAAGCCCGCAGAAAGATAGTCTCTACTGAAATCAAACGCATGCTAGACCTCGGGGTCATTGAGGAGGCCCAAAGCGAGTGGTGTAGCCCGATTGTCCTGATCCCAAAACCTAATGGAACCTGGAGGTTCTGTAATGATTTCAGAAAGTTGAACTAAGTGTCGAAATTTGACGCCTACCCGATGCCACGGGTAGACGAGCTAATCGAGAGGTTAGGGGGTGCCCGTTATATTACAACCCTCGATCTGACAAAAGGGTACTGGCAGATACCCCTGTCTGAGGAAGCAAAAGAAAAAATGGCCTTTGCAACCCCGGAAGGTTTGTTTCAGTATCTCGTGATGCCATTCGGGTTGCATGGGGCCCCAGCTACTTTTCAGAGGCTTATGGATCTGATCCTGCGCCCGCATCAAGCCTATGCGGCTGCCTACCTGGATGATGTGGTAATTTTCAGTTCCGATTGGGAGAGCCACCTCGCTAAGGTACAAGCCGTCTTAGACTTGATAGGCGGAGCTGGGCTGAACATAAACCCAGAGAAATGTGCCATTGGCCTAGAAGAAGCCAAGTACCTGGGCTATGTCATTGGCAGGGGCTAATTAAGCCACAAATCGATAAGGTAGAGGCAATTCAGAATTGGCCTATACCCCTCACAAAACGACAGGTCAAAGCATTTCTGGGCATCACTGGGTACTATTGCAGATTCGTACAAAATTATGCCTCCATTGCGGCCCCATTGACCGACCTGACAAAAGGTGGGAAGTCAAAAATGATAGATTGGAATCCAGAGGCAGAAAAAGCATTTCAGTCGTTGAAAAAGGCTTTGTGTCAAAGACCAGTTCTGGTCACCCCTAATTTCAGGGAAGAGTCTCTGGTTCAAACTGATGCCTCTAATGTGGGGTTAGGAGCGGTGTTGTCGCAGGTCGTGAAGGGTGAAGAACACCCAGTAATGTATCTAAGTCGAAAAATGACACCGGCTGAACAAAATTATGCCATTGTGGAGCGAGAGTGCCTCGCAATCAAATGGGCGTTGGACTCACTGCGTTATTACCTCTTGGGTAGGAAATTTAAATTGCAGTCAGACCATGCTCCTCTGGCATGGATGAAGCAGAACAAGGAAAGGAATGCCAGGGTGACAAGGTGGTTTCTTTCGCTTCAGGAATTTAATTTCTCAGTCGAGCATAGACCTGGGAAATTACAGGGTAATGCTGATGCCTTGTCCAGAGTTCACTGTCTCTTTGGAGTTGTTGACCAGCCCTCCGGTCTGGAGAAGAGGGGGGGATATGTGAGACAGTGAAGGGGTGCGTACTGGACGGGGTGTATATCTCCCCCAGGTTTCTTAGCTGGGGCGCATAAAAAGTAGGTTGTCAGTGCGGTGTTCACTCCATTCCCATCTGGGACAGGTTTGCAGTTCAGCCCAGAGTGAACACAGCTGCTTAATTAGACAGCCATAAGTACCTGCTTGGAAGTTCAGAGGAGGCTCTCTCTCTCAGTCTGGATCTGACTTCAGACACCATTGGAGCCTCATGTCAGCTGCACGCTGGTAACTACTGAACATGTGTTGTTTTGGGAACAGACTATTAGAGTCTGGACCCGGATAGAAAGGGAAATATAACTAAGTGTAATTAGTGGCTGGACAAGCCCAGGCTTTATGTTTATGATTTGGTTTTAATTTATGTTCTGTTTGCTGTGGACTTTAATAAAACTGGTTGCGGCCAGTTTTTAACAGAACCACTGTCTGTGAATGGTCTCTTTATGCCACTCCGTCTCCCCAAGACGGCGATCCCAGAGCTATATCCCCTGAAAAGCTTACAACTGTATACTGTATTGCTGCAAAAAAAAAAAAATGAAATACTCACCTCTCGTCGCTGACCGTTGCTCCTCAGCGTCGCCATCTTTCTGCACTGATTGTTCAGGCAGAGGGCACACACTAATCACGTCATTGTGGCCTATGACCTGAACGTCACAGTCAGAGGACGCGGAAGACACACCGCAGCGGCAGAACGGGGAGAGGTGAATATTGCAAGTACCGGGGGCCCGAGCAAGCGGCGGCACAGGCACCTGGCACCCATAATGCGCCGAGAGGGGTCTTTTTCAGCAAAAAAAAAAAATGTGCTGAAAAACTCGGCTTATACACGAATACATAAGGTAATCCTCTGGATAATGAATAGCTAATGCTCTGGAAGTAGGTTTCTCAATGTAAGACTATGAAGCTTCATTCTGAAGCTCCAAAAGCTTACACTAAAATAGCATCACCACAGCCACAGTGGTCCTTGTGAGCCACATGGCACCAGAACTACTACAGATGGAGACAGGCAAGTATGGTAATGCACTTACATATCAATATAAAGATAATTAATTTAGAGGGATTACAACATACAAATTTTAATGAGAGGCAGTAGTGGCCTGATTGTGTGATTTCAAGGATATACTAGAGTCAAAGGGAAAATATGTAGCCATTAACAGTAATTGTTAAGTCTGGTGGGGAATGTGAGCATGGTGGAGGAAAGATAATGAATTCAGTTTTCTCCATATTGAGTTTAAGAAAGCCGGAGAAGAGTGTGTGTGTAGCTGATAAACCCTCTGGAATTCCGGACAGCAGACGGGTAACATCAGAATAGAAGTATGCTACAGAAACAAGGGTACATGTGGTTGTCCTGAGGAAGAAGTCCGATGACTTAAAAAGGCGTTGAAATTAAACCACTTTGCATTATGTTCTGTTTTTGTGGATTATAACCGGAAAACACCAGCAGCACAGAGAAACTCACCATACCATCTTTCCTGCATCAGCAGAGCACTGATAGCTTTGGGAATTTATGATCTGTCCCAGATCAATGGTGGAAATGAAGAAGAAAAGAGCCTTGAGGGAAATTAACAGAAAGGTGGCAAAATGAGAATGAAGTATGGGAATGGGAGACACTGTGGGCCTTATTCATTAATACTGGAATTTCGTACTGTGCCTCTCCTGCCCGCTGACAGGCACAGCCAAGGGACCGGAAAGGGACTGATCGATGATTCTGATTTTTGTCAGAATAATAATACTGATTGTAGCCCTGCCTCCGATGGTGCCGTTTTATCATTGGTGGCAGAGGGTGCTGCCGAGCTCCTTGTTTGCAGAGCTGCTCAAACTTCGGCAGGAGCGTTCATGAGTTAAAGGAGTTGTCCAGTACAAACCGGTAAGTCTGCAGTCACTCTGTGTGCCTGTAGACTTATGAATCCCTCCAGCGCATGCACTGTGACCTGCGAGGCGTCGCCGGTTTCTGAGACGGGACCGGAGGGTATATATATGAGTTATACATGCTCCCTGCCAGTGGGCATGGCATCGCTTCCATACACTTGTATTGGACTGTATTTTCATGGTGGCGGGTTCCCATAAATAAGACCCAGGAGGCAGCACTGTGTGTGGGGGCTATGCCAATTAGGTCACAGCATCAGCACTGCCTCCTTTCACAATTAACCCCTTAAATGCTGATGAAACTGCAGTTTACATTCAGGGAGAGCAGTTAATTATTAGCAGCTTCATCTCCCTGAGTCTTCTCCCGTTAGCCCAAGTATATTATGAATGACTGCAGGGGCCAGCAGTGAAGTGCCCCCTCACCTCTACTATATGCAGCCTACAGATGTAATATTCTATGTGCTCCCACCGCCGTCCTTCAGTGGGCACCATCTGCTCCCCAAACGGCTCTTCTACTGCCCCACCATGTACTCTGCTGCCCCTTTACCTTTGTGTGGCTCTCTTATGAAACTTAAGGCTGGGTCTCACATAGCGATACACCAGAGCGATCCCGACAACGATCAGGATCGCTGGTGTATCGCTACATTATCGCTGCTGAGCTGCCAAACAGGCAGCTCAGGCAGCGATCAGTACAAGCGACACTGCGGGTAACATCGCTTAGTTACCCGCAGTGTACCTTGGATACCAGCGCCCTGATGCAGAGAGCTGGTAACCAAGGTACACATCGGGTTTCTGTTATGATCTGCTACAAGCACTAAGGAAAGGTGGGAATTCTGTCCCTACAATGTGACTGAGCTGGATCCCTACGATGTAACGGGGAACCTGATCCTGCGACCAGACCCGCTAAAGTCCTCAGCTAGTCTGAACGAAGACCTATAGTTGCGAGGAAGGAATCCTTACAAGATCTAGGGACTGGGTGAAAAGGTGGACACCTCCTAACAGAAATTGTAGCAGGGAAAATAGAAACAAAAAAAAAAAAAAAACAGAAAACAAATACTAAGAGATCCTAAGATCAAGCAAAACTGACAGAGTAAGGCACCTAAGCACCCGGCTAGCTTAAGAGTAGATAATACAATGAAGTCCAGCAAAGCCAGAAGGGCGGAGCCAGACTAAATAGGGAAAAAAGGTCATGTGACAGCAAACTGAAACAAAATCTGACAAGAGGGTTATAACAGTACCCTCCCTTCAAAGAGGATCCTCCGGATCCCCTATGACTTAGGCTTATCCGGAAATCTCTTGTGAAAAGCTCTGACAAGTCTAGACGCAGAAACATCATCCGCCCTCACCCATGAGTTATCCTCGGGTCCATAACCCTTCCAAGCGACGAGGTACTGCAAACTCCCTCTATACCGTTTACAATTTAGGATGCGGGAAATCTCATATTGCCCGTCCTCCACCACCAGGGGAAGAGTGGCCGAGACGTCTCCATCTGAGACCTCAGCTTTTTTCAAGAGAGAAACATGAAACACCGGATTAATCTTCCATGAGGTAGGAAGCTCCAACTTAACAGCAGATTGGTTAATAACCTGAAGCACCTTAAAGGGCCCTACAAACTTGGGACCCAATTTCTTAGACGGAATCCTCAAGCGCAGATTCTTAGAGGACAACCAAACCATGTCACCAATAGCAACAAAACCTCTTGTCGTTTTCTATCAAAATACACTTTGGATCTTTTGTTAGCCTCCTGAAGATTACCACGCACATCAGTCCAAACTCTCTCCAAAACACCAGAAAAATTCTCCTCTTCAGGTACAGCCGATCCCAACTTGAAAAATGACCCAAATGACGGATGTCTCCCAGAACAACAAAAAAAAGGCGAACAACCAGCAGAAGCGGATGTATGGTTGTTAAGAGCAAACTCAGCAAGTGACAGAAACTCAGACCACCCCTCTTGATTATCAGTCACAAAACAACGCAAAAACTGCTCAACATCCTGGTTTTTCCTTTCTGTCTGGCCATTAGACTCAGGATGATATCCGGATGAAAACGACAAATGAACTCCCAACCTGTCACAAAAGGCGCGCCAAAAACGAGCCACAAACTGAGGTCCCCTATCAGAAACAATGTCAGTAGGAACACCATGTAGTCTGACTATTTCCTTGACAAAGGCCTTAGCGAGAGTCTTAGCGCAGGGCAGTTTGATGAAAGGAACCAAGTGACACATCTTGCTAAAACGGTCCACGACCACCCAGATGACAGTGAAACCCTCAGAGGGGGGAAGGTCAGTAATAAAGTCCATAGCCAAATGTGTCCAAGGTGCACTAGGAACCTCCAGAGGGCAAAGCAACCCCGCAGCAGGAGTATGAGAAGACTTAGATCTAGCACACACAGTGCATTGACGTACCCACTTAATGATTTCCTTCTGCCATCCTGGCCACCAAAAACTGCGACCCACAAGTCTCTTGGTCTCAGAGATTCCAGGATGACCTGCCAAGCGAGAGTCATGACATTCAACAAACAAATCTCTCCTCAGGGTACCAGGCACAAACAACCTCCCATGAGGTATGTTAGATGGGGCATTCTCCTGTGCTTTAAGAATCTCATCTTCCAACACGGAGTCCAAAACAGCAATAACAACCCCCTCTTGCAAGATGTTTTCCTCCTCCTCCTCAGTACCCATGTGTAGCCCTGGTACACAATACCAGGAGGATGAGTGGAGAGGTAACGGTTAAGGGCTCTTCATGATATCACGTACACTTCGGACACACCCAGCAGGGGTGTGGAGGGGAGTGGTGAGCAGTCAGTCTCCTGTCTTCGGACAGAGTAGTCTAGCCTGGACTTGGAGGGAGGAAGTAATCCAGTCTGAGCCTGTCAGCAGTTCAGAAAGTGGAGGCCAGTAAGGGCGAGATATAGATCACCTCAGCCTGGTCAGAGCTGTACCTCACTTGAAGACATCTGTTGAGAGTGTGAGCAAGTCGAAGGGCATAGTGGAAGAGAACAGAAAAGTGCCATAGGTATAGGATACCTGCACATTGTTACCGGTCACTGGGGACCGAAGGATCACTATAGCTTCACGCTTAGTGGTAAGAAAACCAGAGGCTTATCGGACCTTAGGTCACGGAAAGCAGCCCCTGAAGAGTCAGTACGTAACTGGGGTCAGGGAGAGTGAGAACCTTGAGTCAGTGCACGACAGGAATTGGAACTCAGCTCTCTCATAGGAAGGCTTCAACCACAAAACTGACCGGGCAGTACAGCTTTGGAATAGCTGGAGTTAATAGAGGGAACTACGCTTCATGCTGGTTGGACTCATCATCATTGGAAAGCAAAGGAGGCCCTAACTTGCTTAACCGTTGCCTCAAAGCTCATCCTCCATCAACCCCATCAGCCTCCCTGGGACCTGCCTTACCATCTTACAAGTAAAAGGTATGGAAAGACGCTGACCGTGTGAGACTGAGTTATTTATTTGCATGCCTGCACAACCCTGCTTTAACTACCGTCCTGAGGAAGAGTCCCACCTGTAGGGACCCGACATCTAGCTGCCTTATCATCCCCTCAGAGATCTACAGCAGCGCTGGTACAAATTACCAGAGACTACAGGTGGCGTCACGAACTGTAAATATATCTATCCCTGTAAATATACCCCCCAACATACGCCAGACCGCCAGGGCCACAGACCGAGCCACCGCTACCTGTGACAACCCCATAGACTTCCATGGGCTCGGCTCTGAGTACCCCATTGCCCTGGTAACCCACAATTGTGGTGGCGGGTCGACACAAAACTTTGGCGTCACGAACAGGATCCGAAACTTGCAGCATTGCGAGCCCTGTGTGCCTGTGGATTGTGTTTTGGTGAAAAAGACTGTTGCTGTTGTTTGGCGCCAAATACCGCCATATTTGCCGCCAGATTCGCGCCCTAAGGCGCTGGAGAAGAAGGTGGGCGTACCTGAAAGAGAGCGCAGAGTCTTGGACACGCCCCCGGCTCTGACTCAGCGGCAGGTCCTGCGACAGGAAGTGAACGCTCTGACATCAGAGCGCCTGCGACGAAGGTCCTGTTCCCACTGCGGTGCCTGTGAAATAGCAGCGTTTGAAACCGGTAGGCTCCGTTTAACCAAGGGGGCGCTAAGATGTCACAACAACCGGCTGACAGTGCGGCCCCGGCCGGAGGCCCCAATCCCGCACCGCTTGGTATTGTAGCGCCAGATGGGGGCGCAGGCCCAGCACCCAGTCCGGTAGTCCCGATCATGCCACTAACGCTTCCATATATGCCTGGGGCGAAATGGCTTCCCCAGTTCAGCGGTGAGCCAGGCACATTAGCAGGCTTCAAGCGGAAGTTATGCAGCATCCTAGAAATGTACTCCATGCCTGAGAGACAAAAAGCTGCTGTGCTGATAGGGCAGCTAACTGGCGCTGCTGAGAGGGAAGTGGAGACTTGGGATACCGTTGATCAGGAGTCGGTACCTGCGATCTTCCTTAAGCTGCATGCCATATTTGAAGACCACACAGAAACGGATCTCCGGATGGCCTTCTATCACTGTTCACAACAGCCAGGTGACAGCATCCGGGACTATGCTTGCCGACTACAGGGAGCCCTGAGAGCCCTCAAGCAAATTAACAATTTAAATGCTATCGACGAGAATAAGATGTTGAAAGAACAATTTATACAGGGATTGAGATCCCAAGAGGAACGCAGAACTGTAAACTGGTGGTCCTTAGATCATCCGGATGCTACCTTTGATGCCCTAAAGGACATGGCAATAAAAGGGCTGCGGCCCCTGGGCAAACCTGAGGTGGCAACCCAACATCATCAGGCTGAAGTCACTCTGGAACCGGCAGTAACCCCCTGTTCCCCGTTAGTGGCCGAAGCCAAAGCGCAGGTGACCCCTCCTAGTGAATTGGATTGTCTGCGCTCAGAGGTGCGCCAGCTGACTAAAAATCTGGCTGCTGTGATGAGTGCCCTGCAGCTGCGGAAAGAGGAGGAAGGGAAGATCTTGTTAGCTGACTGCCCAGAAGACGTCCCGTGGATGCACCGGAGAAGAAAGAAGACGTCGCCCCCTCGGAGGAGGACAACGCCACCCCCAGGAGCGACCTCTGATCAACACCCTCCTCGTCGAGAGATCATCTGTTATCGCTGCAACCGGAAAGGTCATCTGTCTCCACAGTGTCCTTTAAACGGGCAGAACCTGGGTCCAAGGGCCAACACCCAGGAGAATACCCGTCAGGCCCCCTAGACTGGAACCGCAGGTATGTGGGCGGGCGACCCTACCTGTCTATCATCTTAGATGGTATTGCAGTTCCGGCATTGTTAGACACTGGGTCCCAGGTGACCCTAATTCCTGATGCCCTCTATACTAAGTACTGGTCAATGGACAGTCTTAAACCCCCGAGCCCTGACTTTACCGTGTATGCTTCTAATGGTCTTCCTGTAGAAGTACTCGGGACAAAATGTGTAGATGTAAAGGTGGGAAGAGAGGAGTTGAAAGACCAGGGGCTTCTGGTAGTAAAGACTGTAAATGAGGAGAACGGTTTAAATATAATTTTGGGTACTAACATTATCGGTAATTGTTTGGGAGAAGTTGTGTTCTTGCTCCAACAGCTCACTGAGATTGCCCGACCAAGGCAGAGAGGAGTAATCCAAAGAGAGATCCGGGCCCTGGTGTGTCAGCAGCAAGCGAAGCTTACAGACGGCGAAACACGGATTTTGGTAAAGACTTACCTGTAAAATCCTTTTCAGCGAAGGAAGGAAGAGAGACACAGTATTCATTACTGATGGGTAGGCGGAGCCCCAGATCAGGATGTTACCTCAGATCAAAAGAGTGATGACTGGCTGGCCCCTCCAGCTCGGGCTCCTCCTACTCAGCTCCAGTCGTATCAAAGCTTTTAGGAAAAGAGCCAAGATCACCAGCGGAGCAACATAACCCCTTCTGAAGGAACTTCAGAGAAAAAACACAAGGATACAGGTTATGCATGCAAAGAAAGCCAAAAACCACAGAGTTCCAGGTACTACTCACGGAACCTGACAACTGCGATGAGCTGGCGATGCTGGAACAGAGCCTTAGCGCGCTGACCTCAGCCCAGATAATCGCTATCAGATAAGGGTCGCGCTGCATCTGAAAACATCAACACACTTCTGCCGTGGGAGGGTGCTGTGTCTCTCTTCCTTCCTTCGCTGAAAAGGATTTTACAGGTAAGTCTTTACCAAAATCCGTGTTTCAGCTGCAGATGAAGGAAGAGAGCCACAGTATTCATTACTGATGGGACGTCCCAAAGCAGTTCAAAAATAAGGGTGGGAAAAAACCAACAAAAGGCAGAAACCCAACAACCTTAACAACAAAGCGCAACCAGCGCTAAACACAAGTTCATCCAGAACTTTAAACTACAGCTGCCTGCAGGACCCTACGTCCGAGGGCTGCATCAGCGGAAGCACTGACGTCCACTTTATAAAACCTTGTAAACGTGTGGACAGAACGCCAAGTCGCCGCTCGGCAAAGCTGCACTGCCGAAGCACCTTGATGAAAAGCCCACGATGAAGCCACAGCTCTCGTGGAATGGGCTCGAATCTTAATCGGGCAAGATTCACCCCGAAGACGGTAAGCTTCCAAAATAGCTGACCGGATCCAACGAGCTATAGAACCCTTGGAAGCTCGTTGACCACGCCGACGACCTGCCGGAACCACAAACAGGGAGTCCATCTTACGAAAACCTTGAGTAATAAATAGATAAAACTTCAAGGCCCGCACTAAATCCAATGTGTGTAAATCTCGCTCTTTCGTATTCTTCGGATCCGGACAGAGTGAAGGCAACACAATATCCTGGTTAACATGAAATTGTGACACCACTTTAGGCAAAAAATCACCCCGAGTGCGAAGCACTACACGATCCGGAAAAAACTCCAGAAAAAGAGGCGAGCAAGAAAGAGCTGCCAATTCAGAAACTCTCCTCAAGGAAGTGACTGCAACAAGGAAAGCCACCTTCCAAGAAAGTAAAGAAAGGCTAGCAGAAACCATAGGTTCAAAAGGTTTATGCTGAAGAGCCTCCAAAACAAGGTTGAGCCGCCAAGGAGACACGGGTGCCTTCCGCGGCGGAAACTTACGAGAGATACCTCGGAAAAAGGAGAGCACGTCTCTATTCGAAGTAATGGTTCTCCGGAACAATAAGGACAGAGCAGAAATCTGACCTTTCAGAGTGCTAACTGCCAAACCCTTGTCTAGCCCATGCTGCAGAAAAGCCAACAGGTTGGGAATGGAAAATTTTCTCGGGTTCCGAGAAGACCCCAAACACCACGAAAAGAAGGTTTCCCAAATTTTGTGGTAAATCCTAGAAGTAGCCGGACATCTTGCAGCACGAAGGGTAGCCATGACCTCGGCTGAAAAACCTCTACGGGTCAAGATTTCGGTCTCAAGAGCCACGCCGTCAAACGCAGGGACATCAAGTCCGGATGACAAATGGGCCCCTGAGTCAACAAGTCCGGTTGAAGAGGGAGTGGAAACGGAGGTGCCGCCAACAGCGACATTATTGTCGAGAACCACACCCTTCTTGGCCAATCTGGAGCTATCAGAATAGCTGGAATTCTCTCTAGTCTGATCCGACGCAGCACTAGAGGAAGTAAGGATATCGGCGGGAATACATAGATCAGCTCGAACTGATCCCACTGAGCCACTAGAGCATCCACCGCCACCGCCTTCGGGTCCTTGTACCTGGACATGAATGTCGGTAACTTGGCATTGGACCTGGATGCCATCAAATCCACTTGGGGGGTTCCCCAGCGAGAGCACAGTAGTGCAAAGACTTCCGGGTGGAGGCTCCATTCCCCGGGATCCATCCTTCTGCGACTGAGAAAGTCCGCTGTAATATTCTGAACCCCTGGAATGTGAATCGCCGAAATGGCTGGTACATTGGCCTCTGCCCAAATCAGAATTCGGGACACCTCTACCAAGAGTCTGGAACTCCTTGTCCCACCTTGGTGATTGATATACGCGACAGCCGTCGCATTGTCTGTCTGCACACGGACTGGCAGACCGCTCAAAGGGACCGTCCAATGTTGGAGGCAAAGGAAAATCGCCCTCAATTCCAGGATGTTGATCGGAAGCACAGACTCTTCCGGTGACCATACCCCCTGAATCCAGAGATTGTTCCAAACACCCCCCCAGCCCGTCAGGCTGGCATCGGTGGTTATGACTGACCACTTCAGAGGGAGGAAAGACTTCCCCAGGGAGAATGCCCCTGGCCGTAACCACCATTCTAGAGAATCCCGCACCGCGCGAGAAATGGTGACACTGCAATCCAGCGATTGCGACTGATTCCATTGACTCAAGATGAACCTTTGAAGAGTCCTGGAGTGGAACTGGGCAAAAGGAATTGCCTCCATGGACGCCACCATCAGTCCCAGAAGACGCATACACTTCCGTAGGGACATTGCCGTTGAGGATGTCATAATCTGTACATGTCGAAGAAGACATGACTGTTTGTCTGGTGGTAGGGAAACTACCGACCGAAACGTGTCGAGATGCATTCCCAAAAAGAGAATTGTCCTCGATGGTTCCAGGGACGACTTCTCCCAATTGACCAGCCAACCGAAGTCTTTCAGAAACTGAAGAGACAAATCCCGAGCCGTCAACGCCTCCTCCTCCGAGGAAGCCACGATCAAAAGATCGTCCAGATAAGGGAGAATCGTAATCCCCTGTCTTCGAAGGAGTGCCATGAGGGGCGCCAGAATTTTTGTAAAGACCCTTGGCGCTGAGGCTAAGCCGAACGGCAGAGCCACGAACTGGTAATGATTCTGACCTATGGCAAATCGAAGAAAGCGCTGATGAGCCTTTCCGATGGGAATATGCAAATAGGCGTCGCGAAAATCGTTCTGTGACAGAGCTGCCACAACGGAACGAAGCGACTCCATGCGAAATTTCCGGGCATGGACATGCCGGTTCAATCGCTTGAGATCCAGAATCGGGCGAAATTTGTTCTCCTTTTTGGGAACTATAAAAAGGTTGGAATAAAAACCTTTCCCTCGGTCCTCTGACGGAACCGGTATCACTACACCCTTTTGTAGTAGCGATTCGACCTCTCGCTGTAGAGCGACAACAAGCTCGGGTTCCGACGGAACGCGAGATTGACAAAAAACATTTGGGGGTTGAGAAGCAAACTCTATGAAATAGCCTGCCGACACTATCCGCGTTACCCAGGAATCTGGAACGCGAGCCATCCAAGTCTCCTTGAAAAGAAGCAGGCGACCCCCCACTCGAGAATCCTCGAGTGGACCCCTGGCGTCAATCCGACTTTGCGGTTTTCTTGTCAAGTTCCCGCTTGTTCTGGCGGAAACTCTGCTTCCAGGGAGTACGAGTTTTCTGAGAGGATTTCTTTCCTGAGAAAGAAGGACGACCCGATCCCCACGAGGAGTGACTAGATCGTCCTCGGCCCCGAAAGGACCGCCGACCACTATAAACACCAGGCTTACTGGACACCGAGGCCATGGCCCTTCGCTGTGGTAATGCTGATTCCTTCGCCTTAGCCTTGGAAATCAGCTCTGTGAGGTCGGATCCAAAAAGATGGCCACCCTTGTAAGGTAAGGCCAACAAACCTTGTTTGGAAACTGCGTCCCGGCCCACTGTCTGAGCCATAAAGCTCTTCTGACTGTGACCGCTGAAGCTTGCGCTTTGGCCAGCAGAGATGCCGTATCCAGACCGGCATCAAAGATATAACAGGTTACCGTTTCTAACCATTCACAAGTTTCCCGTATCTCAGATAATGGAGATTCATTTTGCAACTCCGTCTTCAGACGTGCCAACCAGCTTAGAGAAGCTCTAGCAGCACACATGGATCCTAGCACTGCTCGAAATCCATGACCCGCAGCCTCATAGCTTGCTTTTGCCGCCAATTCTGCCTTTCTATCCAAAGGTTCCTGTAAGCTCGCTTTTCCCTTAATAGGGAGTAGAGAGGATTTACTAAGCTGAGACAAAGACACATCCACTTCAGGAGCAGAAGTCCAATTAGCCTTTAACTCCGTAGAGCAAGGATAAAGTGTATCAAAGAAATGCGTTCCATGAAAACGCTTATCTGGACATAGACGTTCCTCCTCTATTACACCATTAAGCTCATCCAGAGCTGGCAATGTTGTGAGCGAAGCACGGGACTCCTGGAAAATGCGTGCTGATTTACCAGGGCGACTAGTTACCTCCTCCGGTAACTGTAGTATATCTCTCATGGCTTCAATTAATGCCTCCGTACGCTTCGTCATAGAGGAAACGCCCCTGCGGCTCGTCCGCATCTGAATCGGATATTTCTCCATCCGAATTTAAAGGGGAACTCTGCCCAATATCAGATACATCTGACTCGCTCCGTGTAGAAGCCGGTAACGGCCTGCGTCGCTTCCTCTGAGAGGAATTAGCAGACACATATTGACCTAAAAGGTCAGATAAGTTATTAATCGATCGAGCGATATCATCCATTTTCCACCGCTGTCGACCGCAGCGCTAGACGCTGTGGAGGTCTGCGTATCTGATTGCCGCAATGGCACTGGGACGTGATCCGCGGCATCTGAACTCTGTTCAGACATGTCTCGCCTGTATGAGCAGGTCAAAGCGGTAATACCAGCAAAAAACTATGCGGTTTTTTTTTTTTTTTTTTCAAACGCTGAAGGGTTAACGCTCCACCAAGCAGAGTTACCCCAGCGGTATTCAGTCAGCAAATTTAGCAGGTAGAAATAACCCTCAAAGGGGTTAATATTGCAAACTCACCAAAATATATATATATTTGTGAGCCCCAGCCAATTTTTATGTCTCTGATGAGACTGCAGCTGCAGGATAGCGATCGCTGCGCTGCGGGGTGAGGAATCCGCACTCACCCAGCTGGCCGTGGTGTCTATATGAGGAGGGGAGCGGTCCGAGGAGCCCAGGAGCCTGAGTAATGGCCGCCACAGTGAGGGGGTCGCAGGAGAAAAGCCAGAGCGCGCGTCTTCCTGCTCAAAAGACCGGGATAGATAGGCCACGCCCCCTGCTAGCTCAAATAATGAGCGCGAACTCTCCCCGCTCCTGCTCCCTCTCTGTCCTGCAGCTATCTGCCTGCGGACAAAAAATCACCACATCTTCATGTAGTAGCGCTGTCACAGCAGCGCTGAAGCATACTGACATTACATGTAGTAGCGCTGTCACAGCAGCGCTGAAGCATACTGACATTACATGTAGTAGCGCTGTCACAGCAGCGCTGAAGCATACTGACATTACATGTAGTAGCGCTGTCACAGCAGCGCTGAAGCATACTGACATTACATGTAGTAGCGCTGTCACAGCAGCGCTGAAGCATACTGACATTACATGTAGTAGCGCTGTCACAGCAGCGCTGAAGCATACTGACATTACATGTAGTAGCGCTGTCACAGCAGCGCTGAAGCATACTGACATACATGTAGTAACGCTGTCACAGCAGCGCTGAAGCATACTGACATACATGTAGTAACGCTGTCACAGCAGCGCTGAAGCATACTGACATTAGTAATAGCGCTGCTCATTCAGACGCTAAAGCACTCACACATAATTATTATTAAAATTTGTGTGGAGTACTCACCAGCCAAGGCGCCACAGGGACCCTCAGGGGTTTCTGGCGCAGTGCCCATGCTTCCCCCCAGGGCGAAGAACGCAGTGACCGCACGTGTGGTTTGCGTTCCCGCCAGAGAAGCTCTCCTCATCCCCCAGGGCCGGCAAGGATTCTGCAGGGACTTTGAGTAAATACAGATCCGCCAAGGGAGAGGTTGGGGTACAGCAGCGCTGATACCCCTGAGACCTCTAGACCAACTAGTGATCCAAGTCTCCTGTCCGAATATTAAAATAATAAAATCTTCTGAGGAGCTGCATTAGCAGCGACCATCCTCTGGACCTCAAATCTTAGACTGGAGCTGAGTAGGAGGAGCCCGAGCTGGAGGGGCCAGCCAGTCATCACTCTTTTGATCTGAGGTAACATCCTGATCTGGGGCTCCGCCTACCCATCAGTAATGAATACTGTGGCTCTCTTCCTTCATCTGCAGCTGAAATTGGTAATGTACGGGTCACTGACTCGGATCCTATTGTGATACCCCCAATGAGTGAAATGATCATCTGGTGCAGGGCAGCCATAGGTCTGAGAGGACAGAACTACCAAGCTGTAGTAGAACCCCACCATTCAGAACATAGACCTACACTTATGACTGCTAGAGGAGTAGTAGAAGTGGTGAATGGAAGAGTACCGGTACGGCTTCTCAATTGGGGAGATGATGAGGTAAACTTACCCCGTTATGCAACCATTGCTAAACTACATGCTGTCGACAATAATTCTATTCTCCCGGCTGAGTCCTTAGACTCCTGTCAAATAGCGGAGGACAATGACCCAGCAACTCAGGTGGCGGAATGGTGTCAGCAACTCCATGTTGGGACGGACACCACTCCCGCTCACCAGAAGCAAGGGGTATTACGGGTGGTGCAAGAGTACGCCCAAGTGTTTAGCAAGAATCCACTTGATTTTGGGATAATTAAGGGAGTACAACATCATATCCCTACAGGCAGTCATCCTCCCATCAAAGAGCGGTATAGGCCCATACCTCCAGCTCATTATCAGAAGGCTAAAGAAATGTTGAATGATATGAAGAAAGCCGGGGTGATAAGGGATAGTTGTAGCCCCTGGGCAGCCCCTCTAGTTCTGGTTAAAAAGAAAGATGGTAGTATGAGAATGTGTGTGGATTACAGGCAGGTGAACCGCATAACACACAAGGATGAATACCCGTTACCACGTATAGAGGAATCATTAGCTGCTCTGAAAACGGCTAACTACTTTTCTACCCTCGATCTGACTAGTGGTTACTGGCAAGTGGCTGTGGCTGAGGAGGATCGTGAGAAAACGGCTTTCACCACCCCAATGGGGCTCTGTGAGTTCGATAGAATGCCGTTTGGGCTCAGCAGTGCCCCAGGAACATTTCAGAGAGTGATGGAAAACTGTCTGGGACATCTCAATTTTGAAACCGTGCTGCTATACCTAGACGACGTTATCGTGTATTCCAAGACATATGAGGACCATCTGAAGCACCTGGCAGAAGTGTTTGAGTCCCTGTCCAGGTACGGGATGAAGTTGAAACCCTCAAAATGCCATCTACTCAAACAGAAGGTACAATACTTGGGGCACATCGTCAGTTCGGAAGGAGTAGCGCCGGACCCAGAGAAAGTCACCGCCATCCAGAAGTGGCCGGAGCCGAAGAACCTTAAGGAAGTGCGACAGTTCCTGGGACTAACGGGTTACTACAGGAGATTCGTGAAAGATTACACGAAGAAGGCAGCTCCTTTACAGGACCTCCTGGTAGGACAATCCTTAAAGAGCAGAAACCCTCCCTTTAACTGGGGTAAAGAACAGGCTGAAGCATTCCAAAAGATGAAAGAGATCCTTACAGGTGATGAGATCTGGCCTATCCTGATTACAGCCAACCGTTCCTGTTGTACACCGACGCCAGTAATGAAGGTTTGGGAGCAGTTCTCAGTCAGAAGCAGAATGGCCAAGAAAAAGTCATCGCATATGCTAGCAGAAAACTCAGGCCAACTGAGAGGAATCCGGAAAATTATAGCAGCTTCAAGCTGGAGTTTCTGGCGCTGGTCTGGGCCATTACTGAAAGATTTAAGCATTATCTGGCCTCTAATCAGTTCACTGCGTTTACAGATAACAACCCGTTAACGCACCTGGAAACTGCCAAGCTAGGTGCCATGGAGCAGCGATGGATGGCTCGGTTGTCCAATTACCAGTTTACTATCAAGTACCGGGCAGGTCGAAAGAATGCTAATGCTGACGCATTGTCCCGAATGCCGCATGACTCTGACACGGAAGAAGAATCGGACGACCTGGAAGAAATTGAGCTACCTGCGTTCCATCGAAATGGGGTAGTCCACGAGCATCGAGTCAACAGAAAGCAGTATGGTGCAACATTAAATCCTTTGCCCCATCACAGCTGGAAAGAGACTCAGGACAGTGATCCAGTGGTCAGCCGCATCAAGGAATTGTTAAGACAGGAAGGTTCCTCTTTGGAAAAGGATACACCTATGTCAGCAAAGCTCCTGTGGAACGAGAAAAGCAGGTTGTTCCTATACCGTGAGAAGTTGTGCAGGAGATACGTCAACCCCAGAACCCATGAAATGGTCTGGCAAATAGTGGTCCCCAAGGCAGACGTCCCAATGGTGTTGGAAGCGTACCACGATCAAGCAGGACACTTTGGTTGGAGAAAGCTGGAGACCCTGTTGAGATGCCGGTTCTACTGGGTAGGGATGCGCAGCTCCATTGAGAGGTGGTGTCGGAACTGTGGACCCTGTGGTCTCAGAAGAAAGGACTACGGTAGTCAGAAGGCACCCCTGCAACCTATCCGGACGACTCGTCCCCTGGAGATTGTGGCCCTGGACCACGTCAAATTGTCGCCAAGTAGATCTGGATACTCATACGCCTTGACCATGGTGGACCATTACTCCAGATTTCTGGTGGTTGTTCCAGTTAAGGACCAGACCGCAGTGACGGCAGCGAAGACCTTTCAAGCAAGCTTCTGCAGACCGCATGGGTATCCGGAGCAAGTATTAACCGATCAAGGACCTGCTTTCGAAGCTGATTTATTCAAGGAATTCTGTCACATGTACGGGTGTAAGAAAATTAGAACAACACCATACCACCCTCAAACCAACGGTCTTTGCGAGAAAATGAACCATATCGTCCTTGATTTGTTGAGATCCATACCGTTGGAAGATAGGAATCGATGGCCGGATTTACTACCTGATTTGGTTGATTTGTATAACCATATACCTGTAAGTTCAACTAACTGCACTCCAGCCTATCTTATGAGAGCAAGGCCCGGAAGACTACCAATGGATCTAGAACTTGGAGTGGTAGAACCGGAGGCAGACGACGCCGTTGAAAACTGGGACATCAATCGGCAAGAGCAATACAGAAGAGTGCAAATCTGTGTAGAGGAAAGTCTCAACAAGGCACGGGAGAAACAGGAAGATATTTACAACAGAAATGCTCCTGCCAAGCCTTTGATGCCTGGAGAGGTAGTATTAAAAAGAAAAAGGAAGATGCACAAATTGGATAATCAGTGGGAGCAAGAACCCTACGTCGTACAAGATTCTAAATATGACAACAGAAAAGTTTGTGTCGTCAGTAAGGACGGAGGAAGAACAACAACCACTGTGTCCAGAGACCATTTGAAATTGTGTCCAGAACCCTTAAAGCGTTGTGGAAAGAACCCTGTCATCAATCAAGAAGAAAGAAAGGAAGAGGTCATACACACGGATCTGGGAGATTTTCCTGCGGATTGGCCCCGACTGGGAGATGCTGTGATAATTCCAGTGTTGCAGTTTTATCAGCCACAAGAGGAAGTTCTACCTCCAGTTGTGCCCGTGGTGCCAGTTGAGCCCGTTCAGGAGTTACCCATTCCAGCAACACCTCAACCTACGGAATCTCAAGAAGGATCATCAGAAGCAGCGCCCCATACTATGGGATCCCCTGGTGAAGCTGACTCACACCGCCCAGCCATCAGTACGCTTGCCAGATCCATAGAAAGATTGAGGCAGTTCTATAGTTTGCCGTTACGCAGTGCAGACAGATCACAACTTAATGTACCTGAAGCTACCCCACGTAGATCAGAGCGAATCACAAAAGGGAAGATACCCATTCGATACCAGCAGTAATTATAACAAACTAATGTGAATATTGTAAAAAGTATATATATAAATGTGTCTTTTCCTTATTGTGTCTTATAATGGACTCAGAGGCTGAGGACTGAGCCAGCCCAAAAACTGTATCTTGTAAATAGTTGCACTAAGGTGCCTTTTAATGGTTTCACACGAAGCCTTGACTTACCTCTGAACATAAAACCCGTGTGGTGAGGCACTGAGTGAGGTCTGCATTCGGATGTCCTGCAGCCCACCCAGGACCCACGTTGAAGGTTTGGTGCGGGTCCTTCACAAGAATATTGTCGTTTATTTATGAACATGTTTATTTAATATTTAGTATTTTTCTATATTCAATGTTTTTGTTTGCAACGTTCAAGAAATTCTTACCTCCCGGATGGGACGAATTAATGTTTAATGTTGATGTTTAATGCCTAAACAAAAATGTCTCTTGTATTTCACAGCCCGGGAGTGCTGTCGTTTACCATGGGGGAATGTGTAGCCCTGGTACACAATACCAGGAGGATGAGTGGAGAGGTAACGGTTAAGGGCTCTTCATGATATCACGTACACTTCGGACACACCCAGCAGGGGTGTGGAGGGGAGTGGTGAGCAGTCAGTCTCCTGTCTTCGGACAGAGTAGTCTAGCCTGGACTTGGAGGGAGGAAGTAATCCAGTCTGAGCCTGTCAGCAGTTCAGAAAGTGGAGGCCAGTAAGGGCGAGATATAGATCACCTCAGCCTGGTCAGAGCTGTACCTCACTTGAAGACATCGGTTGAGAGTGTGAGCAAGTCGAAGGGCATAGTGGAAGAGAACAGAAAAGTGCCATAGGTATAGGATACCTGCACATTGTTACCGGTCACTGGGGACCGAAGGATCACTATAGCTTCACGCTTAGTGGTAAGAAAACCAGAGGCTTATCGGACCTTAGGTCGCGGAAAGCAGCCCCTGAAGAGTCAGTACGTAACTGGGGTCAGGGAGAGTGAGAACCTTGAGTCAGTGCACGACAGGAATTGGAACTCAGCTCTCTCATAGGAAGGCTTCAACCACAAAACTGACCGGGCAGTACAGCTTTGGAATAGCTGGAGTTAATAGAGGGAACTACGCTTCATGCTGGTTGGACTCATCATCATTGGAACGCAAAGGAGGCCCCTAATTTGCTTAACCGTTGCCTCAAAGCTCATCCTCCATCAACCCCATCAGCCTCCCTGGGACCTGCCTTACCATCTTACAAGTAAAAGGTATGGAAAGACGCTGACCGTGTGAGACTGAGTTATTTATTGCATGCCTGCACAACCCTGCTTTAACTACCGTCCTGAGGGAAGAGTCCCACCTGTAGGGGACCCGACATCTAGCTGCCTTATCATCCCCTCAGAGATCTACAGCAGCGCTGGTACAAATTACCAGAGACTACAGGTGGCGTCACGAACTGTAAATATATCTATCCCTGTAAATATACCCCCCAACATACGCCAGACCGCCAGGGCCACAGACCGAGCCACCGCTACCTGTGACAACCCCATAGACTTCCATGGGCTCGGCTCTGAGTACCCCATTGCCCTGGTAACCCACAATTGTGGTGGCGGGTCGACACACCCACCATAGGAGAAAAGCTGCGAGACAAAGCATCAGCTTTAACATTTTTAGTACCTGGGATGTAAGTAACGGTAAAATTAAACCGTGAGAAAAACAGTGCCCACCTAGCCTGACGGGCATTCAAGCGTTTGGCAGCATCAAGGTAGATCAGATTTTTATGATCGGTGAAGACTTGAATGGGAAATTCCGCTCCCTCCAAAAAATGACGCCAGTGTTCAAATGCGAGTTTAATTGCCAACAATTCCCGATTACCGATATCATAATTTAGTTCAGACTCAGAAAATTTCTTTGAAAAAAAAGCACAGGGATGTACTCCATCCGTCTTTGCCTGACACAACACTGCGCCGACCCCCACAGAAGAAGCATCAACCTCAACCAAAAATGGTTTAGTCACATCAGGCTGCGTAAGGATGGGAGCAGAGCTGAACCTCTCCTTTAGCAACACAAAAGCCTCAATGGCCTCAGTAGTCCACTGAACCGCATCAGCACCTTTCCTGGTGAGATCGGTCAGAGGTTTGGCAATCACAGAAAATCTTTTATGAATTTTCTATAATAATTGGCGAACCCCAAAAACCTCTGTATTGATTTCACACCAATAGGTCTAGGCCAATCCTGCACAGCTTGCACTTTCACCGGGTCCATCTCAAAACCTTCACTGGAGACAATGTAGCCCAAAAAACTAAGTCTCTGTACAGCGAACTCACATTTTTCTAGTTTGGCAAAAAGTGAATTATCACTCAGTAACTGTAATACTTCACGCACACTCCTCCAATGAGACTCCAGATCCGGTGAATAAATCAAAATGTCATCCAAATACACAACCACACTTCTGCCGATCAAAGGTCTAAGGATGTCATTAATAAGATTCTGAGAAAATGCCGGAGCACTGGAAAGCCCAAAAGGCATAACCAGATTCTCAAAATGACCCAGTGGAGTGTTAAACGCAGTCTTCCATTCATCCCCCTCCTTCATGCGCAACAAATTGTATGCCCCTCGAAGATCAATTTTCGAGAACCACTTGGCCCCCACTAACTGGTTAAACAAATCAGGAATCAATGGCAGTGGGTAAGGATTGCGTACAGTAATCTTATTAATCTCACGAAAGTCTAGACAAGGCCGTAAACCGCCGTCCTTTTTTTTAACAAAAAAAAATCCAACCGCCACAGGAGATTTGGAAGGCCTAATGTGACCGGCGGCCAAGCTTGTCTGTATGTATTCCTCCAAAGCCTTTCTCTCAGGAATAGTCAAATTAAATAAACGACTTTTAGGAAGAGTCGCTCCAGGGACAAATTCAATTGCACAATCATAATCTCTATGAGGAGGCAATACCTGCGATTCCTTATCAGAAAAAACTTTCCAAAAATCCTGAATAGGTACAGGTAACTCCCCCTTAACTACAGCAGCAATACGCCCGTTACAACACTTGTCATAACAATTGGAACTCCAGGACTTAATTTCATTGGTAGACCAATCCAGTACTGGATTGTGCAATTTTAACCAGGGTAACCCCAAAATCACCGGTGAGGGCAAATTATTCAAAACTACCAAATCCAAATTCTCTTGATGAACACCATTAATAGTAAGAGGAAATTCACAGATATGGTGAGTAACATTTTTCAAGTGAGAACCATCCACAGACACCACATTAATAGGGGAAGACAGAAGTTTGGGTTTTAATTTTAGTTTTTCCAAAAATTTCCCATCAATCACATTGAGAGTTGAACCACAATCCACAAATACCCGAAACTCCATTAACTCCTCCTCACCAGCAGTGGTAGCAGAAAGAAAGACACCTTTATTGTTTAAACAAGCTATACGGGCGAAACTGACCTCATTTTTTTTTTTTTCTTTATTCATTCGAAGCGCACAGTTCTTAATGAAATGCTCAGATTTACCACAATAGAAACACAAGCCCTTAGCAAATCTGCGTTCTTTTTCCCGAGAGTGAGGTGTCATTGCTCCAATTTCCATCGTCTCTGCAATGTCAGTACATGCCTTCTCCAAACTTGGAGCTGACAAGGCAGATTTACTCTCATTAACCCTTGCACGCAGTCTCCTATCCACCCGTATGGCTAATTGCATAGCCTCTTGCAAGTTACCAGGTATAGGATAAGCAATCAGCAAATCTTTAACCCTTTCACTTAACCCTGCAAGAAATAAACTTTTCAAAGCTGAATCGTTCCAGCCCACCTGTGTGGACCACCTTCGGAAGTGAGTACAATATTTTTCCACATTACCTGATCCCTGTCTCAAACGTCTCAATTCTGTCTCAGCTGATGAAACACGATCCGGATCGTCATATAACAACCCCAAAGCAGAAAAAAAACTATCCACAGATCTAAAGCATGGATCACTAGGCTGCAGAGAAAAGGCCCAGTCCTGAGGTTCTTTGCGCAAAAGTGACATTATGAACCCTATGCGCTGTGATTCATCACCAGAGGATCTGGGTCTCAAACGGAAATACAACAAGCAAGCATTTTTAAAAGAAAAAAAATCTTGTTGTTCACCAAAAAATAAATCAGGCAAACGTACCTTTGGCTCCACGAAATGTGCTCCAGAACAACTACTCACGTGTTGCTGGATTTCAGCCACCTCCAGAGAGAGACCCTGCAGGCGTTCAGCCAAATCCCGAACCGACACCATGATGGAAAACAGAAAATCTTTCCTTAGAGATTTTTTTTTTTTTTTTTTTTTTTGGGCTGGACTTACTGTTATGATCTGCTACAAGCACTAAGGAAAGGTGGGAATTCTGTCCCTACAATATGACTGAGCTGGATCCCTACGATGTAACGGGGAACCTGATCCTGCGACCAGACCCGCTAAAGTCCTCAGCTAGTCTGAACGAAGACCTATAGTTGCGAGGAAGGAATCCCTACAAGATCTAGGGACTGGGTGAGAAGGTGGACACCTCCTAACAGAAATTGTAGCAGGGAAAATAAAACAGAAAACAAATACTAAGAGATCCTAAGATCAAGCAAACTGACAGAGTAAGGCACCTAAGCACCTGGCTAGCTTAAGAGTAGATAATACAATGAAGTCCAGCAAAGCCAGAAGGGCGGAGCCAGACTAAATAGGGAAAAAAGGTCATGCTCCAGGGAGCTGGTATCCAAGGTACACAGCAGGTTTCTAGGCACTGCCCCGCGCCTGGAAACCCGCTGTGTACCTTGGTTACCAGCGGATAGCTGGTCTCCCGCCTGTCACACGCAGCGATGCGTGCCTGTCAGCGGGAGACCAGGGATCAAAAAAATGTCCTGACATTTCAGCGACGATCAGCGATACCCAGCAGGGGGGCTGATCGTCGCTGAATGTCACACACAGCGATATCACTGGTGAGCTCGCTGCTGCGTCACAAAACTAGTGACTCAGCAGCGATCTCGCTAGCGAGATCGTTGTGTGAGACGGGCCCTTTAGACTTTAGCTGAGCTTCACATGAGGACTAAGGCCTCTTTCACACTTCCGTTGTGTGACGTCCGCCCATCCGTGAAAATGGCGGTTTTCAATAGAGGCGACGGATCCGCAGGCGGATTCCGTCAAAAACGGATGCTGGTGGATCCGCCACCCATAGGCGGCCACTGTAAGAAATGGCGGATGCGGCGGATCCGCCGTTGTCCGCCATTTTGGCGCTCAAAAAAAACGTTGCATTGAACGTTTTTTTAAAATGACGGACGCCAATTTTTTGGCGGATCCGTCCAAAAACGGACCTAACGGACGACCATCCGTCAAAATCCGTCACTAATGCAAGTCTATGGGAAAAAAACGGATCCGCCCAAAAAAAATGGCGGATCCGTTTTTTTCACATTTTGACGGATTTTGACTGACGTCGCACGACTGAAGTGTGAAAGAGGCCTAAGATGGCAGATAAGGGGGCTTGAGCAGACTCCCCCCAACTATTATGGTAATGCTTCTGCTTATATTATCATCATCCAGTGCAAGCGCATCGGCAATAGTCCGATTTATATGACTGTCAGATTGCCAGGAGCACAGAAAAAATGTCAGAGCCCCGATGTAGGTGGCGAGATGATGTCATTGCGTCACTTTGCTCGCCCTCAGACGGCTCTGCAAAAGCTCAGCTCTGTGTGAGAGTAACACAGAACCATGCAGAGTGAACTCCTGGCACTCGCAGCGTACAAAGCGGTGCAGTCGCCCACGGCGACCGGTCAGAGATGGACCGGAGTATTTAAGACTGTAATCTAGAGGATATGGTTCTCGGCTGCGATCCTGAGGATATTGTTTGCTATGTAGAGCTGTGAGTTGGACATTAATGCTATGTTTTTCTGAGTTGGACATTTAAATGCTGTGAAGTAAACGCATTAAAGAGACTTTTGTTTGGAACTTGGCAGGGTCACTGCATAAGTGTGCTACCGCTCCACTACACTGTATATAGGCACCTGTAGGGGAAATGCTATTGTATATAGTGGGCTTTGGGGGCCCCATTCTATACATAGTGGGTTGTTGGGTCCATACTGTATACAGGGAGTTGTGGGGATTATATTGCATATAAGGGAACTGTGGTGGGGCATCATACTGTATTATAGGGTAATTATACTGTATGCAGGGGAGCTGTGGGGGACATCACTAAGATGAGGTCCCCAACTTGTGGCTTGGGAGCCCATGATGTGCAGCTGTCTACCAGCTGAGTGCATTAGCACCAAGTCTAGCAAACGGCTATAATGAGCAAGTCTCCAGATGGCAAGTGTTCCTCCCACACAGAAAAGCAGATCTGGATGTGCATATACTGGTGCAGGAAGGGGGAAGAAGATAAATATGGCAAGCTTGAAATAAAATTATACTGCCGGTTAGAGGGGTGCATGAAGCTAGATGAAATAGTGTGGTGGGAGTCCTTGATGTTAGAATAATGAATGGGGTTAAAGTGGGAACCCAAGGTTGTAAGTATACTGCCTATAAAGAAGAGGGGCACAGGATCTTGGTGTGCCTTCTGCGGGGAAGCTTTGGCAGTCATCATACTACTAATGGGGGCTCTGGGTGTCACTACTGAGAAGTTGGGGTGGCTTGTAACAAACTCTCAGAGCTTAATGTGGCTCATAAGGTAAGAAAGGATGGAGACCACTTTCATCATGTATACTGGGGGGCCGTGGGTTACATCATACTGTTTACAAAGGAGCTGTGTGGGACATCAAACTGTATAGGGAAGTATGGGGGACATCAATCTGAATATAGGGGACTGTTATTAGGAGAAGTGCTGATGAGAACATAATATGTAAGGGGATACAGCGATCTATTATCGCTCGTTCTATCTCCATAATTCTTTTTCAGCCTGTGTAAACAGGCAGTAAACAAAGAGCCAAATGATTGGAATATAGTCAAATGGTGCCCATTTACCGATCAAAACATTTATTGTGCATGCTGATTTCAACTATGTTGGAACAAGTATGTTAGCATTTGGGCCCCACTTTTAATTTTTCCAGGGCTACGCTGTCTTAAACCGGCCCTGCATACATGGAGACCGTAATATTATTTTGAAGACACTTGTGTTCTGCAGATAAGCGCTAGAAGAAAAAACTCTCACAGGAAGACATTACCACATTCAAACAATTTTCACATTCACCTCAGCCCTCACATGTGCTAAAAAGGAATCTTTCACAACTCTCATATCTTCTCTATCTCACATCTCTATCTTCTTCCCCGCCTCTGTCCAACATTGCGCTCTTTGACCTCCCTCATTTCTTAAGAAGAATTAAATGCACATTATACATGCGATCATGCTGATTTTTTTCCAATACATATAATATTCATTATATAAATTTAGGGGCAGGTCACTGTGGAATCAGTGACCTGTCAGAAGCCATACAGATGAATACCTAATCAGAGCACCACATGAAGACCCCACAGGCAGACCTGGAGCGAGCATAACATTAACTCAAAACTGAAAATAAAGATTAAACAACAACCACAAGATGGATTTCATCACCCAAGGTATCATTGTAAACAGTATAACGGCGCCGACCTGACAGTGTCTGTAGGATACTGTGCAAAATCCTGCTGACTGGTTCCCTTCAAGGTTTCCACTAGTTTATTAAAACACATACTGCATAGACCAGTCCATAAATACTTCATGGAAAAAACCCAATACAGATAACAGCCAATAAAATATGTGTCAAATATTGGATAATATGGGCAAAGTAGGGGACATGTTTAAGGAAAAAAATCGCCAAAATAGAAACATACAAACGAAAAATTGCGATCATAAATTCCAAGGAGAGTTTGACAATGGTACAAAAATATATATTTTATTACAATTATCAGGATACAAGGTAAAAGGAAGGGACAGGGGCAGATGCCAAACAATGCACAAGAAAATGATGGGCAACAAAGTGGAATGGGGAGCTTAAGGTGTAACAAAGTAATGTACATATATGTATGACAGAATTGATGAAATCAATGTGTCAATACAGACAAGTGTTTGTCAATGATATAGTACAATATGTCATGACATATCGTTGAAATAACATTTATATGAATAGTCAGACATATTATGACACACAAAGAGTTCACTATAGTTAGCCTGTATATAATGACACACACAAATGCTCCCACAGGGTCCAATGTTATATCATAGTGATATTAAGGCAGAATGCAATGAGCAGAAGATATACCTGCAATAGCCTGGAATAAGGACCTCCACAGCGTGCCCTCCCCGACGCGCGTTTCGGCGATATGTGCCTTTTTCAAGGGGTGGGGGAAGTAGGAAAACAGGGGTATAAAAACGCTGCATCAACCAATCGCATGGATTGTTGGAATCATGTGCTCAAAAAGACCAATCATCATCAGCCCAATAGTGTATCAGTGATTGGTTTTGGAGACAGCCAGAAAGTGAAATTAGAAATCCCACTTGCCGTCGCACCCGCCCGTGTCATGACGCGCACGCCACCGTGGAAACCCAGGACGCACGGCCGCGACGGCATCAAATGACTGGTGACGTCACAATAAGGCGACTGATCACCATGCCAACCTAGATGCCGAAAGCGGCCACTCGTAACCGGCGCCACAGCGCATGCGCGTGCAAACAGGCGGACGGGGCAAGTGAGATATACTATGGCATACAGATGGTATATAAATACAGCCAAGGTAGACCAATATAATTATCAGCCATCAATAATCAGCAATATCAATCACATGCAAATATAAAAATAATAATACATATAACAGACATGCAAAGATATATACAATAATAAGTATGAATTAGATACATATGATGACTTGAAATTAGACACTTGATTGAAGAAATCTCCCAGACCAAAAGTCAATCACTCCAATAACAATAGTAGGCAAGACTGGTCACACAGGAAGAACATCTAAGAATGTATAAACTTGTTGCCATGCGTAGGATTGATGCAGAGACTAAGCTGAAAAAATATTTTAAAAAAAGTTTAAAATCAATAAATGAAACACGTCATGTGCAAAGACTGGAACCAACCCAAGACAGCCCCAGGTGAACCCACTTACAAAAAAGGAACAAAGCTAATGGCTTCGTTAAGACCCTTGGGATGGACAGAATCCAACGTCCATATCCATTTCGTCTCACATTGAGACAATTTTTGTGTCATATTCCCACCACGTGCACCGGGATCAACGATATCGATCCCCCTAACCCTTAGAAGGGAACTGTCACTACCATGGTGGATCTTGAAATGGCGTGGTAACGTCCTAAGTGTGGATAGATCCTCGTGGTCGGCGGCCGCCTGAATGCCCAGCACATGTTCACGTATACGTACTTTTAGTTGGCGTGTTGTCATGCCAACATATATAAGTCCACAGGGACAAAGGGCAAAGTACACTACATATCTAGAGACACATGAAATGTGTCTCCTGATTTTGTAGGTCCTAGTGCCCTCTGAATTGAAGAATATATCAGTGCGATCAATATTAGGGCAGGCGACACAGCGACCACAGGGAGCACTACCACACACAGGACGGCCACCATCCAAAAAGGTGTTTTTTTTCTCACCATGGTAGTGACTGTGGACCAATAATCCCTAAGATTCTTAGAGCGTCTGATGGTAATACTTGGTGTCGATGGGATAATCTGATTTAGTATGGGGTCCGTCTGGAGGATAGGCCAAGCTCTTTGAAGGCACTCCTTCATACATGCAAACTGGGCATGGTATGTAGTAACGTATCTCACCTTCTGATCTATTTTCCTCCCTTTATCTTTATATAGCAGGGATTCCCGTGTGGAATGTTTCGCCCTATTAAGGGCTCTTTTCACAGAACGCCTGCTATAACCACGTTCTAGGAATCTATTGGACAAATCCTGGGCTTGAAGCATGAAGTCCTGATCATTGGAGCAAATTCTACGTAATCGTAGAAATTGACCCACAGGAATGGAATTGATAAGAGGTCTGGGATGGGCAGAGGAGGCGTGAAGCAACATGTTCGTAGATGTTTCCTTCCTAAAGATAGTAGTCTGCAACGTATTGTCAGAATCCCGCCATATTTTGACATCTAAAAAATCGATAGTACGCTGATCGCAAGAATATGTTATATTGATATTTTTATCATTGGAATTGAGAACTCGAACAAACTCACCCAATTGTTTGGAATTCCCCTGCCAGATCAGGAAAATATCGTCGATGTACCGCACCCAGAAGGGGATGCGGTCCATCGACGAACACCGATCTGACAGGGAAGGTCCCTCTCCCACAGCCCCAGGAACAAGTTGGCGTAGGCGGGGGCAAAAGACGCCCCCATCGCTGTACCCTGGAGCTGTAGGTAGAAGGACCCTTTGAATATGAAAAAATTATGCGTGAGTGAGAATTCGAGGAGCTCCAAAACCAAGGATACGATCTCAGACGGTAGGTTAGACATGTCAAGAAAATATTTGGTAGCTGCCAGGCCATCTACATGTTTGATATTCGTGTACAGGGATTCAACATCACCTGTCACTAGGAAAGTATCCTGATCAATATGAAGACCATCTACCCTTTTAATAAATTCACCAGTGTCCAATAGGAAGGAGGGAAGACCCCCCACAATCGGCTGGAGTTTAGAGTCAATCCAGAGATTGACCTTCTCAAGATAGTTGCCGGAACCAGAAATGATCGGACGACCTGGGGGCTCTCCCAGATTTTTGTGCACTTTAGGTAATAAGTAGAAAGTGGAGATGACAGGTTCATGCACCTGTAGCGCCGAAGCCAGCTCTTTAGTAATAACCTCATCCCCTACTGCCCTATCCAAAATCTTGGACAGTTCACCAACAAATGATATTAGGGGATTATATGTCAGGCGTTTGTAGCAGGTCTTATTGTTGAGTTGCCTGTATGCTTCCTTCTCATAGAGAGTCTTAGGCCATATAACTATATTGCCCCCTTTATCGGCTGGCTTCAGCACCACATCTGGAAGAGCCCTCAGGGCGTCCAACCTAGTCCGCTCCTCCTGGTAAGGTTATCATTACCAATGACGGTGGGAATGTTCGTGAAATCCTTGGCAACCACTTGTACAAAGAGGTCAATGGATGTGCAAGTCGATAGAGATGGAAATTTTTTGGACTTGACTCTAATCGATGGGGGAATCTTACCTCCCTCTCCATGGATATGTTCAAGCGATAGTTCTTCCAATTCTTGAAGAGCTACCTGTTCTTCCGCTGTAGGGAACAAAGAGTTTTTGTGAGAATCAAAAAAATGTCTCTTGAATATCAAGGACCTAGCAAAAAGATGTAGATCCTTGATAGCTGTGAAGACATTGAAATTGGATTTAGGTGAAAAAGTGAGTCCTTTATTCAATAGAGAAATATCACTATCAGACAAGATGTATGAACTCAAGTTAATTACCTTGTTGTTCTTACTCTGCTCTGGTGGTTGGTATTGCATCCGTTTGTATGGATGAAAATTGCCATCCCTTAGTCTTTTGGATCTGGGCCCAGACCGCGTCATCATATGAGAAGTTGACCAATCGGATGAATCACTCACAGAGGAGAGAGAACTAACAGAAGGTGCATTAGTCATCTTGGGGACTTGAGCATTAGCTCTTCTCCAATTGTAGACATTTTTACTGGCAAAATCTTTGGTATCTCTCTGTAATTTGGTAGATTGTGTTTCATGTATTTTCTTGACACAATTGTCCAAACTTTTGTCAATCTGGGATTCGTAATTCTTCATCTTATCGGTTGGACAATTTGCTTTAAAATTACGCTCAGCATCATCTATCAACTTATCAAGGTCTGTAATGGCCTTAGAATTTAACTCAACCAAGAGTTGCATGAGTGTGAATGAACATGTGCCGCACGCCTCCTCCCATCGACCGACAAACTCCAAATCTTCCACAGGAAAAGAGGGAATGACCCGTACTCGTAATCCTCTAGGGATTAGTTTGCAGGAGATATACCTTTCCAAGAAGGCTCTATTCCACCATATTTTAGTTCGTTTAATTAATAATTTTTCAATTTCATGAGCCTGATTATCAAAATTGGGTTCAGCTGACGGCTGTGATTCAGTCCCACTTGTACCAAATACCTGATCAATTTGACCAAGCCAAGTTCTATCCTTAGCTCGGAAGTCCATGTCCAAGAAGAAGACAAAGCCTGTGCAAAACACAGCAATTAAATAACATAAATACTTCATGGAAAAAACCCAATACAGATAACAGCCAATAAAATATGTGTCAAATATTGGATAATATGGGCAAAGTAGGGGACATGTTTAAGGAAAAAAATCGCCAAAATAGAAACATACAAACGAAAAATTGCGATCATAAATTCCAAGGAGAGTTTGACAATGGTACAAAAATATATATTTTATTACAATTATCAGGATACAAGGTAAAAGGAAGGGACAGGGCAGATGCCAAACAATGCACAAGAAAATGAGGGGCAACAAAGTGGAATGGGGAGCTTAAGGTGTAACAAAGTAATGTACATATATGTATGACAGAATTGATGAAATCAATGTGTCAATACAGACAAGTGTTTGTCAATGATATAGTACAATATGTCATGACATATCGTTGAAATAACATTTATATGAATAGTCAGACATATTATGACACACAAAGAGTTCACTATAGTTAGCCTGTATATAATGACACATACAAATGCTCCCACAGGGTCCAATGTTATATCATAGTGATATCAAGGCAGAATGTAATGAGCAGAAGATATACCTGCAATAGCCTGGAATAAGGACCTCCACAGCGTGCCCTCCCCGACGCGCGTTTCGGCGATATGTGCCTTTTTCAAGGGGTGGGGGAAGTAGGAAAACAGGGGTATAAAAACGCTGCATCAACCAATCGCATGGATTGTTGGAATCATGTGCTCAAAAAGACCAATCATCATCAGCCCAATAGTGTATCAGTGATTGGTCTTGGAGACAGCCAGAAAGTGAAATTAGAAATCCCACTTGCCGTCGCACCCGCCCGTGTCATGACGCGCACGCCACCGTGGAAACCCAGGACGCACGGCCGCGTCGGCATCAAATGACTGGTGACGTCACAATAAGGCGACTGATCACCATGCCAACCTAGATGCCGAAAGCGGCCACTCGTAACCGGCGCCACAGCGCATGCGCGTGCAAACAGGCGGACGGGGCAAGTGAGATATACTATGGCATACAGATGGTATATAAATACAGCCAAGGTAGACCAATATAATTATCAGCCATCAATAATCAGCAATATCAATCACATGCAAATATAAAAATAATAATACATATAACAGACATGCAAAGATATATACAATAATAAGTATGAATTAGATACATATGATGACTTGAAATTAGACACTTGATTGAAGAAATCTCCCAGACCAAAAGTCAATCACTCCAATAACAATAGTAGGCAAGACTGGTCACACAGGAAGAACATCTAAGAATGTATAAACTTGTTGCCATGCGTAGGATTGATGCAGAGACTAAGCTGAAAAAATATTTTAAAAAAAGGTTAAAATCAATAAATGAAACACGTCATGTGCAAAGACTGGAACCAACCCAAGACAGCCCCAGGTGAACCCATTTACAAAAAAGGAACAAAGCTAATGGCTTCGTTAAGACCCTTGGGATGGACAGAATCCAACGTCCATATCCATTTCGTCTCACATTGAGACAATTTTTGTGTCATATTCCACCACGTGCACCGGGATCAACGATATCGATCCCCCTAACCCTTAGAAGGGAACTGTCACTACCATGGTGGATCTTGAAATGGCGTGGTAACGTCCTAAGTGTGGAAGATCCTCGTGGTCGGCGGCCGCCTGAATGCCCAGCACATGTTCACGTATACGTACTTTTAGTTGGCGTGTTGTCATGCCAACATATATAAGTCCACAGGGACATAGGGCAAAGTACACTACATATCTAGAGACACATGAAATGTGTCTCCTGATTTTGTAGGTCCTAGTGCCCTCTGAATTGAAGAATATATCAGTGCGATCAATATTAGGGCAGGCGACACAGCGACCACAGGGAGCACTACCACACACAGGACGGCCACCATCCAAAAAGGTGGTTTTTTTCTCACCATGGTAGTGACTGTGGACCAAATAATTCCTAAGATTCTTAGAGCGTCTGATGGTAATACTTGGTGTCGATGGGATAATCTGATTTAGTATGGGGTCCGTCTGGAGGATAGGCCAAGCTCTTTGAAGGCACTCCTTCATACGTGCAAACTGGGCATGGTATGTAGTAACGTATCTCACCTTCTGATCTATTTTCCTCCCTTTATCTTTATATAGCAGGGATTCCCGTGTGGAATGTTTCGCCCTATTAAGGGCTCTTTTCACAGAACGCCTGCTATAACCACGTTCTAGGAATCTATTGGACAAATCCTGGGCTTGAAGCATGAAGTCCTGATCATTGGAGCAAATTCTACGTAATCGTAGAAATTGACCCACAGGAATGGAATTGATAAGAGGTCTGGGATGGGCAGAGGAAGCGTGAAGCAACATGTTCGTAGATGTTTCCTTCCTAAAGATAGTAGTCTGCAACGTATTGTCAGAATCCCACCATATTTTGACATCTAAAAAATCGATAGTACGCTGATCGCAAGAATATGTTATATTGATATTTTTATCATTGGAATTGAGAACTCGAACAAACTCACCCAATTGTTTGGAATTCCCCTGCCAGATCAGGAAAATATCGTCGATGTACCGCACCCAGAAGGGGATGCGGTCCATCGACGAACACCGATCTGACAGGGGAAGGTCCCTCTCCCACAGCCCCAGGAACAAGTTGGCGTAGGCGGGGGCAAAGGACGCCCCCATCGCTGTACCCTGGAGCTGTAGGTAGAAGGACCCTTTGAATATGAAAAAATTATGCGTGAGTGAGAATTCGAGGAGCTCCAAAACCAAGGATACGATCTCAGACGGTAGGTTAGACATAGGCTGTCTTGGGTTGGTTCCAGTCTTTGCACATGACGTGTTTCATTTATTGATTTTAACCTTTTTTTAAAATATTTTTTCAGCTTAGTCTCTGCATCAATCCTACGCATGGCAACAAGTTTATTCATTCTTAGATGTTCTTCCTGTGTGACCAGTCTTGCCTACTATTGTTATTGGAGTGATTGACTTTTGGTCTGGGAGATTTCTTCAATCAAGTGTCTAATTTCAAGTCATCATATGTATCTAATTCATACTTATTATTGTATATATCTTTGCATGTCTGTTATATGTATTATTATTTTTATATTTGCATGTGATTGATATTGCTGATTATTGATGGCTGATAATTATATTGGTCTACCTTGGCTGTATTTATATACCATCTGTATGCCATAGTATATCTCACTTGCCCCGTCCGCCTGTTTGCACGCGCATGCGCTGTGGCGCCGGTTACGAGTGGCCGCTTTCGGCATCTAGGTTGGCATGGTGATCAGTCGCCTTATTGTGACGTCACCAGTCATTTGATGCCGACGCGGCCGTGCGTCCTGGGTTTCCACGGTGGCGTGCGCGTCATGACACGGGCGGGTGCGACGGCAAGTGGGATTTCTAATTTCACTTTCTGGCTGTCTCCAAGACCAATCACTGATACACTATTGGGCTGATGATGATTGGTCTTTTTGAGCACATGATTCCAACAATCCATGCGATTGGTTGATGCAGCGTTTTTATACCCCTGTTTTCCTACTTCCCCCACCCCTTGAAAAAGGCACATATCGCCGAAACGCGCGTCGGGGAGGGCACGCTGTGGAGGTCCTTATTCCAGGCTATTGCAGGTATATCTTCTGCTCATTACATTCTGCCTTGATATCACTATGATATAACATTGGACCCTGTGGGAGCATTTGTATGTGTCATTATATACAGGCTAACTATAGTGAACTCTTTGTGTGTCATAATATGTCTGACTATTCATATAAATGTTATTTCAACGATATGTCATGACATATTGTACTATATCATTGACAAACACTTGTCTGTATTGACACATTGATTTCATCAATTCTGTCATACATATATGTACATTACTTTGTTACACCTTAAGCTCCCCATTCCACTTTGTTGCCCCTCATTTTCTTGTGAATTGTTTGGCATCTGCCCCTGTCCCTTCCTTTTACCTTGTATCCTGATAATTGTAATAAAATATATATTTTTGTACCATTGTCAAACTCTCCTTGGAATTTATGATCGCAATTTTTCGTTTGTATATAGACCAGTCCAGTAGGGCCGGACTAGGACCCCCAGGGTCATTAAAAGGGAGGCCACCATGACAGGGGTTGAGGGGACCTAAGGGTTAATAGGGGTATTGGGCAAGTATCACAAGGGGTTAATTTAGTCAGTGACGTTGGGGGAATGCTTATTGGCTGCACAGCGCAAGGGAGGGGGGAGGGAGGTGGAGTAAAGTATGAGGGGGTATAAAGAGCTGAGGTAACAGCAGGGGGCAACCATTTTAGGCGCCCCGAACATAGTATTAACAAGCTCCCACCCACCTGCCCTTATTAAAATTGGTCTATAGGGTTTTAGCAAGCTGGGAGATGCAATATGAGGAATTTGCACTTGGGTTCATCTGTTTATCGTGCTTTGTCGCGGCAGCTTGGCGTGGGGGGGGACAGGTCCTCGAAGTTGGTGATACTAAAAATGGTGGCTCAGAGGGGGGGGATCTTAACAGCTTCTGGACTCCCCCTTAGGTGGATTAAATGGTTGGAAATGCAGGTCACATGGAGTGTTGGAAATTGGAATGGAACCTGTGGTTTGTGGCGGATACTGGCCAGGCGAGTCTTATCTCATGTCTTCGAGCTGGTGTTTAGCGGATGGAGGCACGACTTCGCATGGGACCAGATTTGGAAAAAGGTGATGTCATAATTTTGAGGGCTCTTCAGGTGTTCACTAGAGTTAAGCGAATATCTACAGTTCCCCACTTATTCAGCAAGTTATAGCGCTTGCCGAATAAGCTACAGCGGGAACCCGGCTTCCTGGATTGCGCCGGCTGAACAACTGATCGCCGCAGCTGCATGTGTCGTGGTTTTTTCACTGTCACAGCACATGCATGGAGAGCCTGTGTGTTGGACTCTCCATGCATGTGCTGTGATGGTGACACAGCTGTGACACATGCAGATGCGGCAGCGATCAGCTGTTCAGCGGCGCAATCCAGGAAGCCGGGTTCCCGCTGTTTCTTATTCGTCAAGCGTTATAGCTTGCCAAATAAGTGGGGAACCAAAGGTATTCGTTCAACTCCATGTGTTCACCAAAAAACTAAGCTCTATTATGGCCGATTAACCCCTATGAGCACATAACATGCTGGAGCATACTTTTGGCTTCATATCTCAGAAGCTAACATCCTCAGTGACACATATCTCCAGTATTTTACCAGTGACCTTCTCTCAACTTGTGCACTTAAAGATGTTTTCCAAAGAACAAAGTTAATTTTAAAGTTGAGAATCTTATAAATGTGCCCCTGCTGCGTACTGTGTAATCGATGTGTCTCACCGTACAGGGACATGGTCTGATCATACCACAGATCCTGGGCAGGGGAGGAAGCAAAAGAGAGGATACGGATAGCACAGCATGGGATTGCAGCTGATTTTTTTTGTGAGGTAAAGCATTTCCATACCGTTCTTTTTTTTTTTTAAATGTTTTACCTAAAATAAAAAATTATTTGAAATCCAGTGCTGTAATGTCTATATACTTTTTTGCTTCCTCCCCTGCCCAGATGTGCATTATCAGACCATGTTCCTGCATGCTACCTAGCAGGAGCACATTTCTAAGATTATCTCAGTATAGGAACATTTTTGTTAAACATATCCAATTGTAGAACTTATTATTATTCCAAGATCTATTGATTAAAATGTACTTTGTTAAAGGGACAACCCCTTTAACTCTATCCTATCAAATCTCCTCATCCACATAGTTATTCCAGCTCTAACCCATCTCTTCAACTTATCATTAATCTATGGTGTCTTCCCTTCCACTTTCAAATCTATCTGTTGAACTATTGCTCCATATCGCTACTTTTTGCCTTAAAACTCCTTGAACAGCACGTCAACATTGAACTTTTATCCCACCTCTTATTGAACACTCTGCGCCAACCTACAATCTGTCTTCCGTGCCCTGTACTCCACTGAAAATTCAGTAACCAAAATTACTAATGGCTTACCAACCGCCAAAGCAGTTCTTCTAGACCTGTCCTCTGGCTTTGGCACAGTTGATAACTCCCTCCTGATACAGTTCCTTTCTTCCCTAGGCATCAAATACCTGACCCTCTCCTCATTCTTCACTATCTGCACATTTAGCATCTTCCATTCACATCCTACCTCCTCATTTTGCACTCTGTTGGTGACCCTCAGACCTCTGTCCTGGGGCCCCTTCTCTTTTTCATGCATACTTTTGAACTGTGATAGCTTAAAGGTCCAATACTTGATCCACCTATATGTTGCTGACACTGAAACCTACCTCTCCGGCCCAGATGTCACTTCTCAGCTGTCCAGAATCCCAGAGTGTCAATCAGCCATATGCTCATTCTCACCACACTTTCTGAAACTCAATGTGGACAAATCTGAACACATCTTTCCTTCATTTCACTCAACCCTCCACCTAAAACCTGATATATCCCTATAAATGACATCACACAAGTCCGCTGGCTTGTAATAACACTCAACTGAGCTCTTCTTCAAACCACACATTCAAGCCCTTACCACCTCAAATGCAAAAGTATTTCCAGAATTCATCCTTTCTTCAATCCCAAATCTATTAAAATGTTAGTGTATGCCCTCATCACCTCCCGCTACAACTACTGTACTCCTCTCTGGCCTCCCAGATAACAATCTGCATGGCTCAAGTCGCTGCCCGGGGTAATCTATTTCTCTACTTGCTACTCATCCACCTTCTACTAATCCCTTCATTGGCTTTCAATTCCCCAGGGAATCCAGTTCCAACTACTAACAATGATTTACAAAGCCGTGTATAATCTGTCTCCCTCATAAACCTTCAAACTAATCTCCCAATATCTTTCCACAGGTAATCTTGCCAGTCCTCACAAGACCTCCTTCTCTTTTCTGCTCCCATATGTCCCTCACCTATTCGCTTCCAAGATTTCTCCTGAGCATCCCCCATTCTATAGAATTCAGTACTTCAACAAGTCTGACTGTCAACCATATTAATTTGGAACCTTCAGAAGTAATCTGAAAACTCATCTCTTAAAAAAAAAAAACCTCACAACCGTCTGTGCAAATCCGCTGTGCACATGCTGCGGAAAATTCGGCGCGGAAATGCAGTTTATTTTCCGCAGCATGTCAATTCTTTGTGCGGATTCGCAGCGTTTTTACACCTATTCTATTATAAGAATCCGCAGGTGTAAAAACGCAGGAGAAATCCGCAGAAAAACCGCAGAAAATCCGTGGTAAATCCGCAGGTAAAACGCAGGACATTTTACCTGTGGATTTAGTAAAATCCGCACGGAAAAATCCGCAGCACAATCCGCAACGTGTGCACATACCCTTATGCTGCCATCTCATTACCACCAGAGCTGCTGCAACTCCCTGACCTACTGTCATCACCTCATCATCCTGTACAGTGAGGGCATGGTGCTCTCCCTCTCAGTACCCGTCTGTCACTTTTAGTTTGTTCTTTGTCATTTATACATGTATTTTGTATGTAAAACCCTTTTCACATGTGCAGAACCATGGACTCAATGGTGCTCTAAATCTGCTCAGGCTACAATTCACTGAGGGTCCAAAACAAGGGCGGAGAAACTTTTTCTACCAATGGTCATTTGTATATTGATAACATCATTTGCAGGCCATACAAAATTATCCTGCTATATTTGGGCAAATATTTAAATGACACACCCCTAATATGATGGCTGGAACTGCTTCGCTTTGATGAGGTGTGCGATGTTAGGTGGGATTGATGTTGTATTTATAACTGCTTTTCAGGTTTGTGTCGGTCTGACGCGCAGTCAAATGTTTGTGATTATAAGTTTTGAAAAGAACTTGCAGCAGTAGATTGTTCTGAACACACGTGCATATTTCACTGTCTCTCCAAAGTGAAAAATTCATCACTGCTCTTGTAACATTTACATAACTCAAATAGTGGAAGTGTAAAAGTCGGCCAGGACCATAGTCATGGCTGAGGACACCTGGACTTCTGTGTCCTGGCCTCCCCTCACAGAAACATATTCACCATTAGTCAGCATACCTGAGCCTTCAGGTCCAGCTCCTTCTGGTTCTCCCCTATGCTGTGGGAGATCCTCTCTATGTAGATCAGCATAAACTGAGACACCGTCCATTTCAACTTCAACAAGAACATCTTTACTTGGTTCATTATACAGCACGTACAAAGTCTTCACATCTTTTACAACAGGCTTCACAAAACAATGTTCCTTTTCTTTCCCTGCATTACTCTCGTGATCACAAATCGCCGACCCGGGTCGGACCGTCCCTGATGGTTCCTCAGCATTCTCTCTGCACAGCTCTGCTACAGGCATGCATCCTCGGTCTTTTTCGCCCCAGACACAAGATCATTAATTCCCGGAGTAAGAAGCCGCTAAAAGAGCGCTGCCCTTCTGCACTGTCTTCTGCCTTTGCACCACGTCTTTACTGTCCGTACTCACTGCTTTTGTGGGTCCCTTGGCCGTTTCGCCCCAGTTCTAAGGGTATCTGCCCAAACAATGAGTTGCCACATTCTGACCTTCCAAACTGCACTGGGCTGTTGCTGTACTATACTGGTGCTCTGGACGGCTGACTTCATTTCAACTTATGTGGCTGCTGCGGCGTCCTAGGCCTATAGCCCTTCTGGACGGTTCGGGTGTCCCTTGCCCTCTGACCAAATCTAACACCTACACTAGCTTACCACACAGCAGCCCCTCCTACTATTAACCATGTCCTTACCTGATGTTCTATCTAGAAACTATGTGCACTAAAATGCCCGCCATCTAGTGGCCAACAAATGCACTACACTTTCCCTAATACTAGTGCAAATAAAACATACTTTACTAAAACACACAAAATACATATGTACAAGAAACAGTAATACACTAAAAAGTGTAGCAGTACCATTATCAGTAGGCGGTAATACATGTATTCAAGTAGAAGTACCACTCTATTATAACATATACACATCATAATGGAGCAAACAAAATCAGAACCTATTAAGGAGGACAAGCAAAGGGAACAAAATACTTCATCCCCTTACAGAAGGTCTGCAGAATATACATCATATAGGATACACTGATGATCTGTGTGAAATTTGCTTGCAAATGACTGGAAAAATTATTTTGGAAAGATCACTCGTATCTCTGGTTTGAAGGTGTGTAGACTGAAATTTTTGTGTGTAGCCCAGCTGTGACTGGAGCCACATGTTACCCTGGAGGATGCACGAAAGGTAAATCCATGATAACCTATAAGCACACAACACTTCATATTTTCCCTGGTTCCACCAGAGGGAGCCCTTGAGACGACAGTAGTGAGATGAAGGCAGTCTAGCTGAGAGTTAGCTAGTCGTTGGTTTTACCTCAGAACGGCAGTTATCTCAGATCAGTTTAGCCGGAGGGCTGAGACAGAAAAGCTAGTTACCTCAGACGAGTAGAGAGGGAAAGTCTAGCCAAAGAAAGACTTATCTGAAAGCCTGAGGACTTCAGAACTTACTCAGCTTACATCGTGGAGTCCAGTGTAGTGTAAAGGATTGCCACTTAGTCAGGTCAAAGTTGAGTCCACTGAGAGTCCCCAGCGAGCGTTTCAGTAAGTAAGCGTGCCGACGCTTGGAGAGCGGTGAAGAAAAGAAAGCTGACATCTGCTGCTAGTTTGTGCTTATGATAGTGGTGAGAGTAGGACAAAAGGCAGGTGGAAGAAAGAGGAAAAGAGAGTGACCGAGGTCAACCAGCATTGATAGCTTACCTCCACTCTGCACCACCGGACACCGGGTCCGCGCTTACCAGCATCTGCACGACTGGTAGGAGACACCGGAGACCCTGGACTTCAAGTCGCAGGGGCCCAGCAGTGCTGATACGTAACCGAGGTTAGGAAGACGGGGGTCTGGCAGGTACCGCCACAGAGACACTGTTCTGTCCACAAGAAGACCTCACCACTAGGTCAGCCGGGCGTAGCTGAAAACACGGAGTTAAGCTTTGTTTTATGCAAGTCAGAAACTCACACACATTAAAGGCGTAAGGAGGCCCTACACCTACTCAGTGGATTACTGGACGTGCATCCTCCACCCTGACGGCTTCCAGGGACGTGCCTGCAAATATCACCAGTAAAGGTACAGAAAGAGACTTGTTTGTGTGTGTCTGCATTATTGCTCCTGCACCCCTACACCGCCATATACTCTGAGGAATCAGTCTCGCCTGTGGGAGACTTAACACCTTGCTGCCCCAAACCCTGAGGACCTACCCGGCAGCGCTGGTCACCCTGACCAGGTACCACAGGTGGCGTCACGAACATTCTATCATCCCCTGTAAATATCCCCCTTTAGTGAGCGCCCAGGGCAAAGGACCGAGCTGCGCTACCCATGACATCCCCCAGTGAAGTGAACGGGCTCGGTGCCGAGTACCCCAAAGCCCTGGTACGTGCGACTCATCTTTTCGCGTCACGAACAGGATACGAAGCTCGCTATACGTGAGTCCTGTGTGCCTGAAGTGGACTGTTTTTGTGCTATAGACTGTGTTGCTGTTATTGAGATTTTTGGCGCCAATTGTCCGCCATTGCCCGCCAAATTGCAGCGCTACAGCGCAAAGAGAAGGGGCGTACCTGCAGAAAGCGTGCGGAGTCCCGGACACGCCCCCAACGCTGAGGCGGCGGCAGGTCCTGTGGAGAACTTCAGTGATCGCTCTGACGTCAGAGCGCCGGCGACGCAGGTCCTTCCACATCGCTGTGCCTGGCAGAGCTGCAGCCTTCAGGAGAAGGTAGGCCACGCTTAACTAGGGGGGCGCAGACATGTCGCAGCCGCAAGCTGACAGCGCAGCCCAGGGCGACCGCTCTGGTGACTTACCCGCCGGCGCTGCCGCGCGGGGTGGAAACGTTGGCCCCTCACCTGGTCCTGTGGCCCCGATAGTACCGCTAACGCTGCCATACATGCCAGGAGCGAAGTGGCTCCCTCAGTACAGCGGTAAGCCAGATACCCTGTCAGGGTTTAAACGCAAAATATGCAGCATAATGGACATGTACCCTATGACAGAGAAACAAAGAGCTGCAGTGGTAGTAGGACAACTGACTGGTGCTGCAGAAAGGGAAGTGGAAACTTGGACAGCTGCAGACCAGGAGTCAGTGCTTTCAATTTTCTTAAAACTACAGACTATTTTTGACGACCGCACTGAAACAGACCTCCGGATGAGGTTTTACCAATGCTCCCAGAGACCAGATGACAGTATTAGGGACTACGCCTGCCGACTACAGGGGGCCCTGCGAGCTCTCAAACAGGTCAACCCTATAAGTGCCATTAATGAAAGCAAAATGTTGAAGGAACAATTTGTACGGGGACTGAGGTCCCAAGCTGAAAGCAGAACTGTGCACTGGTGGTCCTTGGATCATCCTGACGCTACCTTTGATGCCCTAAAAGATATGGCTATAAAAGGACTGCGACCCCTGGAGAAGCCTGAGGTGGCAACCAGTGTCACCCGGGTGAAGCCACTCTAAAGCCAGCAGCATCCACCTTTTCCCTGCTGGTGGCGGAAGCCAAAACGCAGGTGGCGCCCCCTACTGAGTTGGACTGTCTGCGCTCAGAAGTGCGCCAGCTGACTAAAAACCTGGCCGCTGTAATGAGTGCCCTGCAACTGCGGAAAGAGGAAGGAGGAAAGATCCTGCTAGCTGACTGCCCAGAGGATGTCCCTTGGATGAACCGGAGGAAAAGGAGGACGTCGCCCCACCGGAGGAGGACAACGCCACCCCCAGGAGCGACCCCTGATCAGCACCATACTCGCCGAGAGATCGTCTGCTACCGTTGCAACAGAGAAAGTCATCTGGCCTGACAGCGTCATTTAAACGAGCAGATCCTGGGTCCGAGGGCCAACACCCAGGAATAGACTCATCAGGCCCCTCAGACTGGAACCGCAGGTTTGTGGGAGGAAGACCCTACCTGTCCATCATCCTGGACGGGATCGCAATCCCTGCCCTGCTGGACACTGGATCTCAGGTGACCATCATACCTGATGTCCTGTATAATAAGTTTTGGTCCATGGACAGTCTCCAGCCCCCGAGCCCTGACTTTGCTGTGTATGCCTCTAATGGTCTACCTGTTGATATACTCGGAGCCAAAAACGTGGACGTAAAGGTGGGCAGAGTGGAGCTGAAGGACCAGGGACTCTTAGTAGTAAAGACTGTAAATGAGGAAAATGGCTTAAATGTGGTTCTAGGTACAAACATTATTAGTAACTGTCTGGGAGAAGTTGTGTTTTTGCTCCAACAGCTCGCCGAAGTTGCCAGGCCAAAGCAAAAGGGAGTGATCCAGAGGGAGATCCGGGGCCTGATGTGCCAGCAGCAAGCGAAGCTGACAGATGGTGAAATTGGTAATGTACGGGTGACAGACCCGAACCCCATTGTGATACCCCCAATGAGTGAAATGCTTATATGGTGTAGAGCAGCAATAGGTCTGAGAGGACAGAACTACCAAGCAGTAGTAGAGCCCCATTGTTCAGAGCACAGACCTACACTCTTGACTGCTAGAGGGGTAGTAGAAGTACGAAATGGGAGGGTACCAGTACGTCTTCTCAACTGGGGAAAGGAAGTAAATTTACCACGTTATGCCACTGTTGCTAAATTACATACTGTAGATAATAACTCCATTCTCACGACCGAGTCCTTAGCCTCCCGCCAACCAGCGGAGGATAATGACCCAGCAACCCAGGTGGAGGATTGGTGTCAGCAGCTCCATGTCGGGACAGACACCACTCCAGCCCACCAGAAACAAGGATTACTACGAGTGGTACAGGAGTACACACAGGTATTTAGCAAACACCCACTTGACTTTGGGACAATTAAGGGAGTACAACATCATATCCCTGCAGGCAGCCATCCTCCCATCAAAGAGCGGTACAGGCCTATACCTCCAGCACACTACCAGAAAGCTAAGGAAATGTTGCGTGACATGAAGGAAGCAGGGGTGATAAGGGATAGTTGTAGTCCCTGGGCAGCACATCTAGTTCTAGTTAGGAAAAAGGATGGAAGCATGAGAATGTGTGTAGATTACAGACAAGTAAATCGCATTACACATAAAGATGCATACCCTTTACCACGCATTGAGGAATCCTTAGCTGCCTTAAAAACTGCTAACTACTTTTCCACCCTCGACCTCACTAGTGGGTACTGGCAAGTAGCTGTGGCTGAGGAGGATCGGGAGAAGACGGCTTTCACCACCCCGATGGGACTCTGAGTTTGACAGAATGCCGTTTGGACTCAGCAGTGCCCCGGGAACATTCCAGAGAGTGATGGAGAGTTGCCTGGGACATCTCAACTTTGAAACCGTGTTGCTGTACCTGGACGACGTAATTGTGTACTCCAAGACGTATGAGGATCATCTGAAGCACCTGGCAGAGGTATTTGAGTCACTGTCCAAGTATGGGATGAAACTGAAGCCTTCAAAGTGCCATCTGCTCAAACAAAAGGTACAGTACTTGGGACATATTGTCAGCTCAGAAGGAGTAGCGCCAGACCCCGAGAAGGTCACTGCCATCCAGAAATGGCCGGAGCCGAAGAATCTCAAGGAGGTGCGCCAGTTCCTGGGACTGACAGGTTAGTACCGGAGGTTTGTAAAGGACTACACCAAGAAAGCAGCGCCTCTGCAGGACCTTCTGGTAGGACAGCCCCTCAAGAGCAGAAATCCTCCATTCCACTGGGGTAAAGAACAAGCTGAGGCATTCAAGGAGATGAAGGAGATCCTGACAAGCGATGAGATCTTAGCCTACCCTGACTACAGCCAGCCGTTCCTGCTGTACACTGATGCCAGCAACGAAGGATTGGGAGCTGTCCTCAGTCAGAAGCAAAATGGCCAAGAAAAAGTCATCGCATATGCAAGCAGGAAACTCCGGCCGACCGAGAGAAACCCAGAGAACTATAGCAGCTTCAAGTTGGAGTTCCTGGCGCTGGTCTGGGCCATTACGGAAAGATTCAAGCATTACCTAGCCTCCAGCAAGTTCACTGCTTACACTGATAATAACCCCTTGACACATCTTGAAACAGCCAAGCTGGGAGCCATGGAGCAACGTTGGATGGCTCGGCTGTCGAACTATCAATTTACCATCAAGTACAGGGCGGCCGTAAGAACGCCAACGCTGACGCATTGTCCAGAATGCCGCATGAGTCCGACACGGAAGAGGAATTGGATGATCTAGAAGAGATTGAGCTACCTGCATTCCACAGAAATGGGATGATCCACGAGCAACGAGCCTACAGGAGGCAACGTGGTAAGACTTTAAACCCTTTACCTCACCACAGCTGGAAGGAGACCCAGAACAGTGACCCGGTTGTCAGCCGCATCAAGGAGCTGATAACTCAGGAAGGTTCCTCCTTGGAGAAGGATGCGTCTCAACAAGCAAAGCAGCTGTGGAACGAGAGAAGCCGGCTGTTTATCTACCGAGAGAAGCTGTGCCGAAGGTACGTCAACCCCAGAACCCATGAGATGGTATGGCAGATAGTAGTCCCAAGAACAGACATCCAGATGGTGTTGGAAGCCTACCACGATCGAGCGGGGCACTTTGGCTGGAAGAAGCTGGAAACCCTGCTGAAGTGTCGTTTCTACTGGGTGGGAATACGCAGTTCCATCGAGAAATGGTGTAAGAACTGTGCGTCCTGTAGCCTCCGAAGAAAAGACTACAGCAGCCAGAAAGCACCCCTGCAACCCATCAAGACAACTCATCCCTTGGAGATCGTGGCATTGGACCATGTCAAGTTGTCACCCAGCCGGTCAGGATACTCGTATGCCCTGACGATGGTGGATCACTACTCCAGGTTCCTGGTGGTCGCCCCTGTCAAAGATCTGACAGCTGAAACAGCAGCAAAGACGTTTCAGGCGTATTTCTGCAGACCCCATGGATATCCAGAGCAAGTGTTAACTGATCAGGGTCCTGCCTTTGAAGCCGAGTTGTTTAAGGAATTCTGTCATTTGTACGGATGCAAGAAGATAAGAACCACACCGTACCACCCCCAAACAAATGGTCTCTGTGAAAAGATGAATCATAGTCATTGATCTGCTGAAGACCGTACCACTTGAGGAGAGGAATCGGTGGCCAGACTTACTACCTGACCTGGTAGATCTGTACAATCACATACCGGTGAGTTCCACCAACTGCACTCCAGCCTACCTTATGCGAGCAAGACCAGGAAAGCTGCCCATGGATTTGGACCTTGGTGTTGTAGAACCAGAAGCTGATGTTACTACTGAAGATTGGGACACGAACCGACAGGAACAGTACAGGAGAGTACAAGCCTGCGTGGAAGATAGTCTCAATAAAGTAAGGGAAAAGCAAGAGGAACTACAACAAAAGTGCGCCCGCTAAGCCTTTTATGCCTGGAGAAATTGTGCTAAAAAGAAAAAGGAGAATGCACAAATTGGATGATCAGTGGGAAAAAGAGCCATATGTCGTGCAAAATTCCAAGTTTGACAACAGGAAAACCTGTACTATTAGCAAAGATGGAGGAAAGACAACCACCACGGTTTCCAGAGACCACCTCAAACTGTGTCCAGACATGTTAAAACTTCCGAGGAAGAACTTGTTATGGAAAAAGAGAAACCAGGTGAAGTCATACACACGGACCTAGGAGATTTTCCTGCAGATTGGCCTTGTATCGGGGACGCTGTGATTATTCCAGTACTTCAATTTTACCAACCACAAGAAGCACCCCAACGTCGAGTTGAACCAGTTGCCGCAGCAGAAGAAATAGTTTGTGAGGAACTTGCTCCTGTAGCATCTCCAGAAGTAGAATCTCAAAGAATGGAATCTCAAAACGTGGAACCTTCAGATGTAGGGTCTCAGGAAGAAGAATCCCCTGGCGAAACAGAACCGCATCGCCCAGTCGCTAGTATGTTTGCCAGATCCCTAGAGAGGTGGAGGCAAACTTACAGTTTGCCGGCACGCAGGACAGATAGGCCAGAGGCTACTATACCGGACACCACACCACGTAGGTCAGTACGCACAACAAAAGGAAGGTTACCTGTTAGGTACCAAGAGTAGGCCTAGCAAATTAATCCAGTGAACCAATATCCAAGTGTAAAAAAATTTAAATAAGATTTGTGTAAATATTTGTATATATGTTACTTGTATTATGAAACGTTTGAAGTGTCCTTACCTCCCGCAAGGGAAAAGTTATAAATTATGTTTATTTGTTGATGTTATAAAAATTGTTTTCTTTTTCAGCCCGGGAGTGCTGATATTAACTAGGGGGAGATGTGTAGCCCAGCTGTGACTGGAGCCACATGTTACCCTGGAGGATGCACGAAAGGTAAATCCATGATAACCTATAAGCACACAACACTTCATATTTTCCCTGGTTCCACCAGAGAGAGCCCTTGAGATGACAGTAGTGAGATGAAGGCAGTCTAGCTGAGAGTTAGCTAGTCGTTGGTTTTACCTCAGAACGGCAGTTATCTCAGATCAGTTTAGCCGGAGGGCTGAGACAGAAAAGCTAGTTACCTCAGACGAGTAGAGAGGGAAAGTCTAGCCAAAGAAAGACTTATCTGAAAGCCTGAGGACTTCAGGACTTACTCAGCTTACATCGTGGAGTCCAGTGTAGTGTAAAGGATTGCCACTTAGTCTGGTCAAAGTTGAGTCCACTGAGAGTCCCCCAGCGAGCGTTTCAGTAAGTAAGCGTGCCGACGCTTGGAGAGCGGTGAAGAAAAGAAAGCTGACATCTGCTGCTAGTTTGTACTTATGATAGTGGTGAGAGTAGGACGAAAGGCAGGTGGAAGAAAGAGGAAAAGAGAGTGACCGAGGTCAACCAGCATTGATAGCTTACCTCCACTCTGCACCACCGGACACCGGGCCCGCGCTTACCAGCATCTGCACGACTGGTAGGAGACACCGGAGACCCTGGACTTCAAGTCGCAGGGGCCCACAGTGCTGATACGTAACCGAGGTTAGGAAGACGGGGATCTGGCAGGTACCGCCACAGAGACACTGTTCTGTCCACAAGAAGACCTCACCACTAGGTCAGCCGGGCGTAGCTGAAAACACAGAGTTAAGCTTTGTTTTATGCAAGTCAGAAACTCACACACATTAAAGGCGTAAGGAGGCCCTACACCTACTCAGTGGATTACTGGACGTGCATCCTCCACCCTGACGGCTTCCCAGGACGTGCCTGCAAATATCACCAGTAAAGGTACAGAAAGAGACTTGTTTGTGTGTGTCTGCATTATTGCTCCTTTACCCCTACACCGCCATATACTCTGAGGAATCAGTCTCGCCTGTGGGAGACTTAACACCTTGCTGCCCCAAACCCTCAGAGGACCTACCCGGCAGCGCTGGTCACCCTGACCAGGTACCACAGGTGGCGTCACGAACATTCTATCATCCCTGTAAATATCCCCCCTTTAGTGAGCGCCCAGGGCAACGGACCGAGCTGCGCTACCCGTGACATCCCCCACTGAAGTGAACGGGCTCGGTGCCGAGTACCCCAAAGCCCTGGTACGTGCGACTCATTTGCGTTTTTGTGTTCATTTCATCAAGGCAGATAAGATTCTAAGAGGGTGAGTATCTCTACTGGTTTAAGAAACAACACGTCAGGTTTCTGATCTGTGTGTAATTTGCTTGCAAATGAATAGAAAAGCAGTGAAACTGCTTTATATACATCACATACGAGATACTAAGGCAGGTGTATATACATCACATAGGATGTCTTTCAATACTGACAAATATTACAATATTTTAGCTAATATTGCATACTATGTGGTTACTCTTCAGGATGTTTTTATATTTTTGTATATTTTTCGTACTGTTTGGTGCAGTTGTCTCATTAAAAGCGACGGGTTACTGATATATATCTGATCAGACCATTATGTACATTTTCGGAGACTCATACGTGAATTAGTAGCATAGTATTCTGTTTATGGTGTACCAGATCAACTTGTAGAAGTTGACTAATTTTTCTAAGATGACAAGAAAGCGAGATGAGAAGAAGAAAGAGGTGGATGGTCAGAAATTGCAGAAGCTTTGCAGTGAGAAGGTCATCAATATCAGATCTGTGGGGGTACAGCAACTGACACCCACAATTTGTTATAAGTTCCGGAAGGCCGGATATAACAGTGAATGGAGCTGAACTGTGCAACCCCATTTAGTGTGTAGCGGCCACTGCTGGGTACAGCAGAAGAGCAGCTATTCCTGTAAGTTTCCCATAAGAATCCTATAAGAATAAGAGTTCAGCAGTACTCAGAAATCTGACAAAGGCCCTTCCATCACTTATATCCTGTCTTTTCAAAATTGAAAATCTTCAGCAGGTCTCTGACCCCTGTCACCTCTTGATGTGTGCTTTAACCTTTACCTCCTCCTTCTGCATTCAGCTTGTGAGTTTTTTGCCTGTGTTGTGCAAAAGGAGAAGAAAGGGTTAACGCCCTCCCTCTTTCTCACTTTTGTACTACTGACCCCTGTGGCTTCTCCCAGCTTCTCCATACCCTCCATGAACTTTGTCTCTTACATCCCCTCTCCCAATCTCAACAGTTAGGAGTGGCTGGTGAGGGTGAACTATTCCTCTTTTTTTTTATAACTCAAACTTTTTTTTCCAATGCACTCTAAACAAACACTTGAAAAACCATTGCCAAAATAGCCATTTTCTGATCAATGCGCCTTGCAAAAACTGGATTAAAAATTAATAGAAACGTAAAACAAAAAATGTTTCTGCATAAAAATCTTGAAGTGCCGCAATACAATTTTTTTGTTTTTTTAATTTATATTAACTCTGTTATGCAATAGAAAAGTAGTAAAATGTCCACCTTATTACCAGAACTGTATACTGAAAAGTCTGAAAATGTGCCTACATGAAAAAAAAAATAGGCATATACCCAACAGAAGGTAAATAGTAATAGTACATGTAAAACA
>JARQOD010000001.1:475753076-475797165 GCA_033576555.1 Oophaga sylvatica
GGTTGCAGAAAGCCGCCCTTAGAGTGCCAGTACGTAACCGAGTCAGGAGAACAAGACTTCTGAGTCCGGCGCGCGGCAAAAGAAAGTACTTAGTTCACCACTTATAAGGCTCTATCACAAAACCGGCCGGGCAGTACAGCTAGTGGGAAAAGCTGAAAACTATAGAGTTAACTTAGCTACAGGCAAGCTTGGACTCACTCATCATTTGGAAAGAGAAGGAGGCCTGTAACCTGCTCAACTGTTACCGCTACGTGCATTCATCCACCCCGAACAGCCTCCCTGGGACCTGCCTGAACAACTTGAAGTAAAAGGTATGGAAAGAAGCTTCTATGTGTGAGACTGAGTTATTTGATTGCATCCCTGCACAACCCCACCATAACTATCGACCTGAGGGAAGAGTCCCACCTGTAGGGGACCCGACATCTAGCTGCCTCACCATCCCCTCAGAGATCTACAGCAGCGCTGGTCTTAGTGATCAGAGAACTACAGGTGGCATCACGAACTGTATATATACCTATCCCCTGTAAATATTCCCCCCAACATACGCCTGACCGCCAGGGCCACAGACCGAGCCAGCGCTACCTGTGACAACCCCATAGACTTCCATGGGCTCGGCTCTGAGTACCCCATTGCTCTGGTAAACCACAATTGTGGTGCGGGTCAAAACAACTTGGCGTCACGAACAGGATCCGAAACTTGCAGAATTGCGAGCCCTGTGTGCCTGCGGAGTGTTTTGGTGAAAAAGACTGTTGCTATTGTTTGGCGCCAAATACCGCCATATTTGCCGCCATATTCGCGCCCTGAGGCGCTGGAGAAGAAGGTGGGCGTACCTGAAGGAGCGCGCAGTCTTGGACACGCCCCCGGCTCTGACTCAGCGGCAGGTCCTGCGACAGGAAGTGGACGCTCTGACATCAGAGCGCCTGCGACGAAGGTCCTGTTCCTACTGCTGTGCCTGGGAAATAGCAGCTTCTGAAACCGGTAGGCTCCGTTTAACCAAGGGGGCGCTAATATGTTGCAACAACCGGCCGACAGTGCGGCCCCAGCCGGAGGACCCGACTCCGCACCGTGTGGCGTTGTAGCGCCAGATGGGGCCGCAGGCCCAGCACTCAGTCCGGTGGTCCCGCTCATGCCACTAACGCTTCCATATATGCCTGGGGCGAAATGGCTTCCCCAGTACAGCGGCGAGCCAGGCACTTTAGCAGGATTCAAACGGAAGATATGCAGTGTCCTGGAAATGTACTCTATGTCTGAGAGGCAAAAAGCTGCAGTATTAATAGGGCAGCTAACTGGCGCTGCTGAGAGAGAAGTGGAGACTTGGGCTACCACGGACCAGGAGTTGGTGCCTGCAATCCTCTTAAAGTTACAGGCCATTTTTGAAGATTGCACCGAAACAGATCTCCGGATGGCATTCTATAACTGTTCACAGCAACCAAGTGACAGCATAAGGGACTATGCCTGCCGACTACAAGGGGCCCTGAGAGCCCTCAAGCAGGTTAATACCATAAGTGTCATTGATGAAAATAAGATGCTGAAAGAACAATTTGTGCAGGGACTGAGGTCCCAAGCGGAACGCAGAACTGTGAATTGGTGGTCTTTAGATCACCCTGATGCTACCTTTGATGCCCTAAAGGACATGGCAATAAAAGGGCTGCGGCCCTGGGCAAACCTGAGGTGGCAACCCAACATCGTCAGGGTGAAGTCACTCTGGAGCCGGCGGCAACCCCCTTTTCCTCGCTAGTGGCCGAAACCAAAACGCAGGTGACACCCCCTAGTGAATTGGACTGTCTGCGCTCAGAGGTGCGCCAGCTGACTAAAAATCTGGCTGCTGTGATGAGTGCCCTGCAGCTGCGGAAAGAGGAAGAAGGGAAGATCTTATTAGCTGATTGCCCAGAAGACGTCCCGTGGATGAACCGGAGAAGAAGGAAGACGTCGCCCCCCCGGAGGAGAACAACGCCACCCCCAGGAGCGACCTCTGATCAACACCCTCCTCGTCGGGAGATCACCTGTTACCGATGCAACCGGAAAGGTCATATGTCTCCACAGTGTCCTTTAAACGGGCAGAACCTGGGTCCGAGGGCCAACACCCAGGAGGAGACCCGTCAGGCCCCCTAGACTGGAACCGCAGGTATGTGGGTGGACGACCCTACCTGTCTATCATTCTAGATGGTATTGCTGTTCCGGCATTGTTAGACACTGGGTCTCAGGTGACCCTAATACCTGATGCCCTATATACTAAGTTCTGGTCAATGGACAGTCTTAAACCCCCGAGCCCTGACTTTACCGTGTATGCTTCTAATGGTCTTCCTGTAGAAGTACTCGGGACAAAATGTGTAGATGTGAAAGTGGGCAGAGAGGAGTTGAAAGACCAGGGGCTTCTGGTAGTAAAGACTGTAAATGAGGAGAACGGTTTAAATATAATTTTGGGTACTAACATTATCAGTAATTGTTTGGGAGAAGTTGTGTTCTTACTCCAACAGCTCGCTGAGATTGCCCGACCAAGGCAGAAAGGAGTAATCCAAAGAGAGATCCGGGCCCTGGTGTGTCAGCAGCAAGCGAAGCTTACAGACGGCGAAATTGGTAATGTACGGGTCACTGACTCGAATCCCATTGTGATACCCCCAATGAGTGAAATGATAATCTGGTGCAGGGCAGCCATAGGTCTGAGAGGACAGAATTACCAAGCTGTAGTAGAACCCCACCATTCAGAACATAGACCTACACTTATGACTGCTAGGGGAGTAGTGGAAGTGGTGAATGGAAGAGTACCGGTACGGCTTCTCAACTGGGGAGATGATGAGGTAAACTTACCCCGTTATGCAACCATTGCTAAACTACATGCTGTTGACAATAATTCTATTCTCCCGGCTGAGTCCTTAGACTCCCGCCAAATAGCGGAGGACAATGACCCGGCAACCCAGGTGGCGGAATGGTGTTAGCAACTCCATGTTGGGACGGACACCACTCCCGCTCACCAGAAGCAGGGGGTATTACGGGTGGTGCAAGAGTACGCCCAAGTATTTAGCAAGAATCCACTTGATTTTGGGATAATTAAGGGAGTACAACATCATATCCCTACAGGCAGTCATCCTCCCATCAAAGAGCGGTATAGGCCTATACCCCCAGCCCATTATCAGAAGGCTAAGGAAATGTTGCGAGATATGAAAGAAGCCGGAGTAATCAGGGATAGTTGTAGTCCCTGGGCAGCACCTCTAGTCCTGGTTAGAAAGAAAGATGGTAGCTTGAGAATGTGTGTGGATTACAGGCAGGTGAACCGCATAACACACAAGGATGCATACCCGTTACCACGTATAGAGGAGTCATTAGCTGCTCTGAAAACGGCTAACTACTTTTCTACCCTTGATCTGACTAGTGGATACTGGCAAGTGGCTGTGGCTGAGGAGGATCGTGAGAAAACGGCTTTCACCACCCCAATGGGGCTCTGTGAGTTCGACAGAATGCCGTTTGGGCTCAGCAGTGCCCCAGGAACATTTCAGAGAGTGATGGAGAACTGCCTGGGACATCTCAATTTTGAAACCGTGCTGCTATACTTAGATGACGTCATCGTGTACTCCAAGACATATGAGGACCATCTGAAGCACCTGGCAGAAGTATTTGAGTCCCTGTCCAGGTACGGGATGAAGTTGAAACCCTCAAAATGCCATCTACTCAAACAGAAGGTACAATATTTGGGGCACATCGTCAGTTCGGAAGGAGTAGCGCCGGACCCAGAGAAAGTCACTGCCATCCAGAAGTGGCCGGAGCCGAAGAACCTCAAGGAAGTGCGACAGTTCCTGGGACTAACGGGTTACTACAGAAGGTTCGTGAAAGATTACACGAAGAAGGCAGCGCCTCTACAGGACCTCCTAGTAGGCCAATCCCTAAAGAGCAGAAATCCTCCCTTCAATTGGGGTAAGGAACAGGCTGAAGCATTCCAAAAGATGAAAGAGATCCTTACAGGCGATGAGATCTTGACGTATCCTGATTACAGCCAACCGTTCCTGCTGTACACCGATGCTAGTAATGAAGGTTTAGGAGCAGTTCTCAGTCAGAAGCAGAATGGCCAAGAAAAAGTCATCGCTTATGCCAGCAGAAAACTCAGGCCAACTGAGAGGAATCCGGAAAATTATAGCAGCTTCAAGCTGGAGTTTCTGGCGCTGGTCTGGGCCATTACTGAAAGATTTAAGCACTATCTGGCCTCCAACAAGTTCACGGCGTACACAGACAACAACCCGCTAACGCACCTGGAAACGGCCAAGTTGGGCGCCATGGAGCAGCGTTGGATGGCTCGGTTGTCTAATTACCAGTTTACTATCAAGTACCGGGCAGGCCGAAAGAATGCTAATGCTGACGCATTGTCCCGAATGCCGCATGACTCTGACACGGAGGAAGAATCGGACGACCTGGAAGAAATTGAGCTACCTGCGTTCCATCGAAATGGGGTAGTCCACGAGCATCGAGTCTACAGAAAGCAGTATGGTGCAACGTTAAATCCTTTACCCCATCACAGCTGGAAAGAGACTCAGGACAGCGATCCAGTGGTCAGCCGTATCAAGGAGTTGTTAAGACAGGAAGGTTCCTCCTTGGAAAAAGATGCACTTATGTCAGCAAAGCTCCTGTGGAACGAGAGAAGCAGGTTATTCCTATACCGTGAGAAGTTGTGCAGGAGATACGTCAATCCCAGGACCCACGAGATGGTCTGGCAAATAGTGGTCCCCAAGGCAGACGTCCAAATGGTGTTGGAAGCATACCATGATCAAGCAGGACACTTTGGCTGGAGAAAGCTGGAGACCCTGTTGAGGTGCCGGTTCTACTGGGTAGGGATGCGCAGCTCCATGGAGAGGTGGTGTCGGAACTGTGGACCCTGTGGTCTCAGAAGAAAGGACTACGGTAGTCAGAGGGCACCCCTGCAGCCTATCCGGACGACTCGTCCCTTGGAGATTGTGGCCCTGGACCACGTCAAACTGTCGCCAAGTAGATCTGGATACTCATACGCCTTGACCATGGTGGACCATTACTCTAGATTTCTGGTGGTTGTACCAGTTAAGGATCAGACAGCAGTGACGGCAGCAAAAACCTTTCAAGCAAGCTTCTGCAGACCGCATGGGTATCCGGAGCAAGTATTAACCGATCAAGGACCTGCTTTCGAAGCTGATCTATTCAAGGAATTCTGTCACATGTATGGGTGTAAGAAAATTAGAACAACACCATACCATCCTCAAACCAACGGTCTTTGCGAGAAAATGAACCACATTGTCCTTGATTTGTTGAAATCCATACCGTTGGAAGACAGAAATCGATGGCCGGACTTACTACCTGATTTGGTTGACTTGTATAACCATATACCTGTAAGTTCCACTAACTGCACTCCAGCCTATCTTATGAGAGCAAGGCCCGGAAGACTACCAATGGATTTAGAACTTGGAGTGGTAGAACCAGAGGCAGATGACGCTATTGAAAACTGGGACATCAATCGGCAAGAGCAATACAGAAGAGTGCAAGTCTGTGTAGAAGAAAGTCTCAACAAGGTACGGGAAAAACAGGAAGATATTTACAACAGGAATGCTCCTGCCAAGCCTTTGATGCCTGGAGAAGTGGTATTGAAAAGGAAAAGGAAAATGCACAAATTGGATAACCAGTGGGAGCAAGAACCCTACGTCGTACAAGATTCCAAATATGACAATAGAAAAGTTTGTATCATCAGTAAGGACGGAGGAAGAACAATATCCACTGTGTCCAGAGACCATTTGAAATTGTGTCCAGAACCCTTAAAGTTTCGTGAAGAGAACTTTGTCATCAATCAAGAAGAAAGAAAAGAAGAGGTCATACACACGGATCTGGGAGATTTCCCTGCAGATTGGCCGAGACTGGGAGATGCTGTAATAATTCCGGTGTTGCAATTTTATCAGCCACAAGAGGAAGTTCTACCTCCAGTTGTGCCCATGGTGCCAGTTGAGCCAGTTCAGGAGTTACCTACTCCAGCAGCACCCCAACCTGCGGAACCTCAAGAGGAAGAATCATCGGAAGCAGCGCCCCATGCTATGGGAACCCCTGGTGAAGCTGACTCACACCGCCCAGCCATCAGTACGCTTGCCAGATCCATAGAAAGATTGAGGCAGTTCTATAGTTTGCCGTTACGTAGAACAGTTGGGTTAGAGATTAATATACCTGAAGCTACTCCACGTAGATCAGAACGTACAACGAAAGGGAAGATACCTATTCGTTATCAAAAGTAGTCCTAGCAAACTAGTTTACTAAGTATGGATAATTGTATAAAGTATTGTTATGATATGTAAATTACTTGAAAATGTTTCATGATGGACTCTGAGGCTGAGGACTGAGCTAGCCCAAGAACTGATCTTGTATATAGTTGCACTTTGTGCATTCTCTACCAGCACACCTACCTCTGAACATAAAACCCGTATGGTGAGGCACTGAGTGAGGTCTGCATTCAGATGTCCTGCAGCCCACCCAGGACCCACGTTGAAGGTTTGGTGCGGGTCCTTCACAAGAATATCGTCATCTATTTATATGAAAATGTCTATTTAGTATTTTGTATTTTTCTATGCCTATTGTTATAATGCAACGTTCAAGAAATCCGTACCTCCCTGATGGGAAGAGTTTAAAATGTTACTTGTTTAAATGGAAAACAAAATGTCTTTCTTCTTATATTTCACAGCCCGGGAGTGCTGTATTTTACCAAGGGGGAATGTGTAGCCCTGGTATGTAAGGCACACAGGATCTGGAGAATGCACAGTAAGGTAACAGTTAAAGCTTGACACTCACTTACACTTCAGACACACCCACAGGGGTGTATAGGGGAGTGACGTGTAGCACAGGAGAGTGTCAGTCTAGCTTCCTGTCATCGTACAGAGCAGTCAGGGCTAGTTCTTCTTAGACAGTGAGGATTCTTGTCAGAGCTCTGGGTGAGCAGAAGATTAGTTCCTGCCAATTCAACGAAGTGGAGTCTAGTAACGGATGACTAGTTATCATCCCGAGTCTAGTCAGAGTTACCTTTTACTCAGTCTGAACTTTGAGGAAACTGAGAGTTACTCAGTGAGACCAAGGAAGAAAACTGACTTTCTATCTTCACGCTTCAGTGCTACATTGAAAGCAGAAGCAGGGCGAAGGGCATAGTGGGAAGGATTCAGAAGTGCCTTAAGGATCGGATTATCCTGCACATTGTCACCGGTCACTGGGGACCGAAGCGTCACTATAGCTCCAGGCATAGTGATAGAAAAGCCAGAGTCTTACTGGACCTTAGGTTGCAGAAAGCCGCCCTTAGAGTGCCAGTACGTAACCGAGTCAGGAGAACAAGACTTCTGAGTCCGGCGCGCGGCAAAAGAAAGTACTTAGTTCACCACTTATAAGGCTCTATCACAAAACCGGCCGGGCAGTACAGCTAGTGGGAAAAGCTGAAAACTATAGAGTTAACTTAGCTACAGGCAAGCTTGGACTCACTCATCATTTGGAAAGAGAAGGAGGCCTGTAACCTGCTCAACTGTTACCGCTACGTGCATTCATCCACCCCGAACAGCCTCCCTGGGACCTGCCTGAACAACTTGAAGTAAAAGGTATGGAAAGAAGCTTCTATGTGTGAGACTGAGTTATTTGATTGCATCCCTGCACAACCCCACCATAACTATCGACCTGAGGGAAGAGTCCCACCTGTAGGGGACCCGACATCTAGCTGCCTCACCATCCCCTCAGAGATCTACAGCAGCGCTGGTCTTAGTGATCAGAGAACTACAGGTGGCGTCACGAACTGTATATATACCTATCCCCTGTAAATATTCCCCCCAACATACGCCTGACCGCCAGGGCCACAGACCGAGCCAGCGCTACCTGTGACAACCCCATAGACTTCCATGGGCTCGGCTCTGAGTACCCCATTGCTCTGGTAAACCACAATTGTGGTGCGGGTCAAAACAATATACTCGGAGCCAAAAATGTGGACGTAAAGGTGGGCAGAGTGGAGCTGAAGGACCAGGGACTCTTAGTAGTAAAGACTGTAAATGAGGAAAATGGCTTAAATGTGGTTTTAGGTACAAACATTATTAGTAACTGTCTGGGAGAAGTTGTGTTTTTGCTCCAACAGCTCGCCGAAGTTGCCAGGCCAAAGCAAAAGGGAGTGATCCAGAGGGAGATCCGGGGCCTGATGTGCCAGCAGCAAGCGAAGCTGACAGATGGTGAAATTGGTAATGTACGGGTGACAGACCCGAACCCCATTGTGATACCCCCAATGAGTGAAATGCTTATATGGTGTAGAGCAGCAATAGGTCTGAGAGGACAGAACTACCAAGCAATAGTAGAGCCCCATTGTTCAGAGCACAGACCTACACTCTTGACTGCTAGAGGGGTAGTAGAAGTACGAAATGGGAGGGTACCAGTACGTCTTCTCAACTGGGGAAAGGAAGTAAATTTACCACGTTATGCCACTGTTGCTAAATTACATACTGTAGATAATAACTCCATTCTCACGACCGAGTCCTTAGCCTCCCGCCAACCAGCGGAGGATAATGACCCAGCAACCCAGGTGGAGGATTGGTGTCAGCAGCTCCATGTCGGGACAGACACCACTCCAGCCCACCAGAAACAAGGATTACTACGAGTGGTACAGGAGTACACACAGGTATTTAGCAAACACCCACTTGACTTTGGGACAATTAAGGGAGTACAACATCATATCCCTGCAGGCAGCCATCCTCCCATCAAAGAGCGGTACCTCCAGCACACTACCAGAAAGCTAAGGAAATGTTGCGTGACATGAAGGAAGCAGGGGTGATAAGGGATAGTTGTAGTCCCTGGGCAGCACATCTAGTTCTAGTTAGGAAAAAGGATGGAAGCATGAGAATGTGTGTAGATTACAGACAAGTAAATCGCATTACACATAAAGATGCATACCCTTTACCACGCATTGAGGAATCCTTAGCTGCCTTAAAAACTGCTAACTACTTTTCCACCCTCGACCTCACTAGTGGGTACTGGCAAGTAGCTGTGGCTGAGGAGGATCGGGAGAAGACGGCTTTCACCACCCCGATGGGACTCTGAGTTTGACAGAATGCCGTTTGGACTCAGCAGTGCCCCGGGAACATTCCAGAGAGTGATGGAGAGTTGCCTGGGACATCTCAACTTTGAAACCGTGTTGCTGTACCTGGACGACGTAATTGTGTACTCCAAGACGTATGAGGATCATCTGAAGCACCTGGCAGAGGTATTTGAGTCACTGTCCAAGTATGGGATGAAACTGAAGCCTTCAAAGTGCCATCTGCTCAAACAAAAGGTACAGTACTTGGGACATATTGTCAGCTCAGAAGGAGTAGCGCCAGACCCGAGAAGGTCACTGCCATCCAGAAATGGCCGGAGCCGAAGAATCTCAAGGAGGTGCGCCAGTTCCTGGGACTGACAGGTTAGTACCGGAGGTTTGTAAAGGACTACACCAAGAAAGCAGCGCCTCTGCAGGACCTTCTGGTAGGACAGCCCCTCAAGAGCAGAAATCCTCCATTCCACTGGGGTAAAGAACAAGCTGAGGCATTCAAGGAGATGAAGGAGATCCTGACAGGCGATGAGATCTTAGCCTACCCTGACTACAGCCAGCCGTTCCTGCTGTACACTGATGCCAGCAACGAAGGATTGGGAGCTGTCCTCAGTCAGAAGCAAAATGGCCAAGAAAAAGTCATCGCATATGCAAGCAGGAAACTCCGGCCGACCGAGAGAAACCCAGAGAACTATAGCAGCTTCAAGTTGGAGTTCCTGGCGCTGGTCTGGGCCATTACGGAAAGATTCAAGCATTACCTAGCCTCCAGCAAGTTCACTGCTTACACTGATAATAACCCCTTGACACATCTTGAAACAGCCAAGCTGGGAGCCATGGAGCAACGTTGGATGGCTCGGCTGTCAAACTATCAATTTACCATCAAGTACAGGGCGGGCCGTAAGAACGCCAACGCTGACGCCTTGTCCAGAATGCCGCATGAGTCCGACACGGAAGAGGAATTGGATGATCTAGAAGAGATTGAGCTACCTGCATTCCACAGAAATGGGATGATCCACGAGCAACGAGCCTACAGGAGGCAACGTGGTAAGACTTTAAACCCTTTACCTCACCACAGCTGGAAGGAGACCCAGAACAGTGACCCGGTTGTCAGCCGCATCAAGGAGCTGATAACTCAGGAAGGTTCCTCCTTGGAGAAGGATGCGTCTCAACAAGCAAAGCAGCTGTGGAACGAGAGAAGCCGGCTGTTTATCTACCGAGAGAAGCTGTGCCGAAGGTACGTCAACCCCAGAACCCATGAGATGGTATGGCAATAGTAGTCCCAAGAACAGACATCCAGATGGTGTTGGAAGCCTACCACGATCGAGCGGGGCACTTTGGCTGGAAGAAGCTGGAAACCCTGCTGAAGTGTCGTTTCTACTGGGTGGGAATGCGCAGTTCCATCGAGAAATGGTGTAAGAACTGTGCGTCCTGTAGCCTCCGAAGAAAAGACTACAGCAGCCAGAAAGCACCCCTGCAACCCATCAAGACAACTCATCCCTTGGAGATCGTGGCATTGGACCATGTCAAGTTGTCACCCAGCCGGTCAGGATACTCGTATGCCCTGACGATGGTGGATCACTACTCCAGGTTCCTGGTGGTCGCCCCTGTCAAAGATCTGACAGCTGAAACAGCAGCAAAGATGTTTCAGGCGTATTTCTGCAGACCCCATGGATATCCAGAGCAAGTGTTAACTGATCAGGGTCCTGCCTTTGAAGCCGAGTTGTTTAAGGAATTCTGTCATTTGTACGGATGCAAGAAGATAAGAACCACACCGTACCACCCCCAAACAAATGGTCTCTGTGAAAAGATGAATCATAGTCATTGATCTGCTGAAGACCGTACCACTTGAGGAGAGGAATCGGTGGCCAGACTTACTACCTGACCTGGTAGATCTGTACAATCACATACCGGTGAGTTCCACCAACTGCACTCCAGCCTACCTTATGCGAGCAAGACCAGGAAAGCTGCCCATGGATTTGGACCTTGGTGTTGTAGAACCAGAAGCTGATGTTACTACTGAAGATTGGGACACGAACCGACAGGAACAGTACAGGAGAGTACAAGCCTGCGTGGAAGATAGTCTCAATAAAGTAAGGGAAAAGCAAGAGGAGAACTACAACAAAAGTGCGCCAGCTAAGCCTTTTATGCCTGGAGAAATTGTGCTAAAAAGAAAAAGGAGAATGCACAAATTGGATGATCAGTGGGAAAAAGAGCCATATGTCGTGCAAAATTCCAAGTTTGACAACAGGAAAACCTGTACTATTAGCAAAGATGGAGGAAAGACAACCACCACGGTTTCCAGAGACCACCTCAAACTGTGTCCAGACATGTTAAAACTTCCCGAGGAAGAACTTGTTATGGAAAAAGAGAAACCAGGTGAAGTCATACACACGGACCTAGGAGATTTTCCTGCAGATTGGCCTTGTATCGGGGACGCTGTGATTATTCCAGTACTTCAATTTTACCAACCACAAGAAGCACCCCAACGTCGAGTTGAACCAGTTGCCGCAGCAGAAGAAATAGTTTGTGAGGAACTTGCTCCTGTAGCATCTCCAGAAGTAGAATCTCAAAGAATGGAATCTCAAAACGTGGAACCTTCAGATGTAGGGTCTCAGGAAGAAGAATCCCCTGGCGAAACAGAACCGCATCGCCCAGTCGCTAGTATGTTTGCCAGATCCCTAGAGAGGTGGAGGCAAATTTACAGTTTGCCGGCACGCAGGACAGATAGGCCAGAGGCTACTATACCGGACACCACACCACGTAGGTCAGTACGCACAACAAAAGGAAGGTTACCTGTTAGGTACCAAGAGTAGGCCTAGCAAATTAATCCAGTGAACCAATATCCAAGTGTAAAAAAATTTAAATAAGATTTGTGTAAATATTTGTATATATGTTACTTGTATTATGAAACGTTTGAAGTGTCCTTACCTCCCGCAAGGGAAGAGTTATAATTATGTTTATTTGTTGATGTTATAAAAATTGTTTTCTTTTTCAGCCCGGGAGTGCTGATATTAACTAGGGGGAGATGTGTAGCCCAGCTGTGACTGGAGCCACATGTTACCCTGGAGGATGCACGAAAGGTAAATCCATGATAACCTATAAGCACACAACACTTCATATTTTCCCTGGTTCCACCAGAGAGAGCCCTTGAGATGACAGTAGTGAGATGAAGGCAGTCTAGCTGAGAGTTAGCTAGTCGTTGGTTTTACCTCAGAACGGCAGTTATCTCAGATCAGTTTAGCCGGAGGGCTGAGACAGAAAAGCTAGTTACCTCAGACTAGTAGAGAGGGAAAGTCTAGCCAAAGAAAGACTTATCTGAAAGCCTGAGGACTTCAGGACTTACTCAGCTTACATCGTGGAGTCCAGTGTAGTGTAAAGGATTGCCACTTAGTCTGGTCAAAGTTGAGTCCACTGAGATTCCCCCAGCGAGCGTTTCAGTAAGTAAGCGTGCCGACGCTTGGAGAGCGGTGAAGAAAAGAAAGCTGACATCTGCTGCTAGTTTGTGCTTATGATAGTGGTGAGAGTAGGACGAAAGGCAGGTGGAAGAAAGAGGAAAAGAGAGTGACCGAGGTCAACCAGCATTGATAGCTTACCTCCACTCTGCACCACCGGACACCGGGCCCGCACTTACCAGCATCTGCACGACTGGTAGGAGACACCGGAGACCCTGGACTTCAAGTCGCAGGGGCCCAGCAGTGCTGATACGTAACCGAGGTTAGGAAGACGGGGGTCTGGCAGGTACCGCCACAGAGACACTGTTCTGTCCACAAGAAGACCTCACCACTAGGTCAGCCGGGCGTAGCTGAAAACACAGAGTTAAGCTTTGTTTTATGCAAGTCAGAAACTCACACACATTAAAGGCGTAAGGAGGCCCTACACCTACTCAGTGGATTACTGGACGTGCATCCTCCACCCTGACGGCTTCCCGGGACGTGCCTGCAAATATCACCAGTAAAGGTACAGAAAGAGACTTGTTTGTGTGTGTCTGCATTATTGCTCCTTTACCCCTATACCGCCATATACTCTGAGGAATCAGTCTCGCCTGTGGGAGACTTAACACCTTGCTGCCCCAAACCCTCAGAGGACCTACCCGGCAGCGCTGGTCACCCTGACCAGGTACCACAGGTGGCGTCACGAACATTCTATCATCCCCTGTAAATATCCCCCTTTAGTGAGCGCCCAGGGCAACGGACCTAGCTGCGCTACCCGTGACATCCCCCAGTGAAGTGAACGGGCTCGGTGCCGAGTACCCCAAAGCCCTGGTACGTGCGACTCATTTGCGTTTTTGTGTTCATTTCATCAAGGCAGATAAAATTCTAAGAGGGTGAGTATCTCTACTGGTTTAAGAAACAACACGTCAGGTTTATGATCTGTGTGTAATTTGCTTGCAAATGAATAGAAAAGCAGTGAAACTGCTTTATATTCATTACATACGAGATACTAAGGCAGGTGTATATACATCACATAGGATGTCTTTCAAATACTGACAAATATTACAATATTTTAGCTAATATTGCATACTATGTGGTTACTCTTCAGGATGTTTTTTATATTTTTGTATATTTTTCGTACTGTTTGGTGCAGTTGTCTCATTAAAAGCGACGGGTTACTGATATATATCTGATCAGACCATTATGTACATTTTCGGAGACTCATACGTGAATTAGTAGCATAGTATTCTGTTTATGGTGTACCAGATCAACTTGTAGAAGTTGACTAATTTTTCTAAGATGACAAGAAAGCGAGATGAGAAGAAGAAAGAGGTGGGATGGTCAGAAATTGCAGAAGCTTTGCAGTGAGAAGGTCATCAATATCAGATCTGTGGGGGTACAGCAACTGACACCCACAATTTGTTATAAGTTCCGAAGGCCGGATATAACAGTGAATGGAGCTGAACTGTGCAACCCCATTAGTGTGTAGCGGCCACTGCTGGGTACAGCAGAAGAGCAGCTATTCCTGTAAGTTTCCCATAAGAATCCTATAAGAATAGAGTTCAGCAGTACTCAAAATCTGACAAAGCCCTTCCATCACTTAATCTGTCTTTTCAAAATTGAAATCTTCAGCAGTCTCTGACCCCTGTCACCTCTTGATGTGTGCTTTAACCTTTACCTCCTCCTTCTGCATTCAGCTTGTGAGTTTTTTGCCTGTGTTGTGCAAAAGGAGAAGAAAGGGTTAACGCCCTCCCTCTTTCTCACTTTTGTACTACTGACCCCTGTGGCTTCTCCCAGCTTCTCCATACCCTCCATGAACTTTGTCTCTTACATCCCCTCTCCCAATCTCAACAGTTAGGAGTGGCTGGTGAGGGTGAACTATTCCTCTTTTTTTTATAACTCAAACTTTTTTTTCCAATGCACTCTAAACAAACACTTGAAAAACATTGCCAAAATAGCCATTTTCTGATCAATGCGCCTTGCAAAAACTGGATTAAAAATTAATAGAAACGTAAAACAAAAAATGTTTCTGCATAAAAATCTTGAAGTGCCGCAATACAATTTTTTTGTTTTTTTAATTTATATTAACTCTGTTATGCAATAGAAAAGTAGTAAAATGTCCACCTTATTACCAGAACTGTATACTGAAAAGTCTGAAAATGTGCCTACATGAAAAAAAAAATAGGCATATACCCAACAGAAGGTAAATAGTAATAGTACATGTAAATAACACAAGATACTTGGTGATCAATATATATATATATATATATATATATATATATATATACACAACCACACACACACACACACACACACAAACAGTACATACAAAAAGTTTGGACACAACTTCTCATTTAAAGATTTTTCTGTATTTTCATGACTATGAAAATTGTAAATCACACTGAAGGCATCAAAACTATGAATTAACACATGTGGAATTATATACTCATCAAGAGAATGCCAAGAGTGTGCAAAATAGTAATCAAAGCAAAAGGTGGCTACTTTGAAGAACCTAGAATATAAGACATATTTTCAGTTGTTTCACACTTTTTTGTAAAGTGTAATGAATAATTCCACATGTGTTAATTCATAGTTTTGATGCCTTCAGTGTGAATTTACAATTTTCATAGTCATGAAAATACAGAAAAATCTTTAAATGAGAAGGTGTGTCCAAAGTTTTTGGGTCTGTACGGTATATCTAATATATAAAGCTGAATGTATGTATGTGTGTATGTATGTGGGTATGTTTGTCTGGGATTGGAATCCGCACCGTCGCACTTACGGGCATGAAATTTTGCACGCCCGCACGTCTCGACCCCGAAAGCGTCCTAGGCTATGTTTTGAATCGAAATTTTAACCCCGCGCGTTCCAAATCGCCAAACAATTTTGTCCCTATCTACATAATGGGGAGAAAGCTGAATGCTTGTATGTCCGGCATAGGAATCTGCATTTACGGGCATGAAATTTTGCACACCCGCACGTCTCGACCCCGGGAGCGTCATAGGCTAGGTTTTGAGTCGAAATTTTAACCCCGCCATTCCAAATCGGCAAATAATTTTGGCCCGGGATAGGAATCTGCACCATTGTACTTACGGGCATGAAATTTTGCATGCCCGCACATCTCAACCCCAGGAGCATCATAGGCTATGTGTTGAATGGAAATTTTAACCCGCGCATTCCAAATCGCCAAACAATTTTGGCCCTATCTACATAATGGGGAGAAAGCTGAATGCTTGTGTATGTCCGGCATAGGAATCTGCATTTACGGGCATGAAATTTTGCACACCCGCACGTCTCGACCCCGGGAGCGTCATAGGCTAGGTATTTGAGTCGAAATTTTAACCCCGCGCATTCCAAATGGCAAATAATTTTGGCCCGGGATAGGAATCTGCACCGTTGTACTTACGGGCATGAAATTTTGCATGCCCGCACATCTCAACCCCAGGAGCATCATAGGCTATGTGTTGAATGGAAATTTTAACCCCCGCACGTTTTTGGGTGTGATTATTAATGTGCAGAATAAATTTTGTGTTAACATAGATCTATTTGTTACAGCTAACATTATTATTAACCCGGCGAAGCCGGGTACTACAGCTAGTTTATATTTATATATATAATCCAAAAAAAAGGAACAGCACACTGGTTTTTCAGAGTGAACAAGAGCTGTTTATTTAGCACAAACAGCTCTTGTTCACTCTGAAAAACCAGTGTGCTGTTCCTGTTTTTTGGATCCTAATGTGAAGGTTTGGTATATGCCTTTAGGAGCTTTGCACTTGGACTCTGTTGTGTATTTTTTTGTGCTGCTCTATTTTTGCAATTGTCATTATATATGTGTAGATATATATATAGATATCAGAAAAGCCATCCCACCATGACAAGGTGTACCCACATCGGGGCAATCCTGTGTGTCAAACGAAGTCAATATGAATAAGAGAAAAGCAGGGTATGGTTTAACTGAGGCACCCACCAATGGGAAGATATATAGAGGAAATACTTAGCTCAGGCCCTGTCCTTCTCTGCCCTTATTCCAGGAGTGGGCAATTAATTTTTCCAAGGAGCCACATGATAGACCTTCGTGTCTGTTGAGGAGGGCTGAACCGATAGGCTGAATTTAAAAGGAATATGTTACCTTATCTTTGGGATATAAGCTGCGGCCACCGCCATTAGGGGCTTATCTACAGTATTCTGTAATGCTGTAGATAAACCCCCCTTCTCCCGATGTAACCTGAAAGATAAGAAAAACAGGTTAGATTACACTCACCCGGAGCGGTCCGGTCCGATCGGTGTTGCAGGTCCGGGATCTCCCATTTTCATGAAATGACGTCCTCTTCCTTGCTTCTGTCGCGGCTCCTGCGCTGGCGTAATTCTCTGTCCTGTTGAGGGAAAGGTCAGAGAGGCCAGCGCCTGCGCACTGCAGTACTTTAGTCGCAGGAGTGCAAGGAAGAGGACGTCATCGCATGAAGATGGGAGGCGCCAGACCCATACTTGCGACAATCTAACTTGTTTTTCTTATCTTTCAGGTTACATCAGGGGCTTATCTACAGCATTACAGAATACTGTAGATAAGCCGCTAATGGCGGTGGCCACATCTTATATCCCCAAAATGAGGTGACAGATTCCCTTTAATTCTGTCCAATATTAATATGAACACATTAATTTTTATATCAATATTAAGCAGAATTAAGTAAGCTGATATCCCCATATACAGTGGCATGTAAAAGTTTGGGCTCCCTTGCTTAAAATTACTGTTATTGTGAACATTTAGTCAAGTTGAAGATGAAATGATCTCTAATGAGCCTAACGTTAAAGATGACACATTTCCTTAGTATTTTAGCAAAATTATATATATATATATATTATATATATATATATATATATACACACATATATATAATATATATATATATTGTATATATATATATATATATATAATATATATATATATATATAGTCATTTTTGACATTTTAAAAATTACAAAAAAGGAAAAATGGGTCGATGCAAAGTTTGGTCACCCCTGGAGATTTGTTTGCTCAGATAACTTTGACAAAGGTTTCAGATCTTAATTAGCCTGTTAGGGTTGTGGCTTGTTCACTATCATCGATAGGAAACGCCAGGTGATCCAAATTTCCTAGCTTTATAAAAACTCAGCCCCCTCTAACCTTGTGTCAAAAAACTGCAGCCATGGGTTCTTCTAAGCACCTGCCAAGCACTCTGAAAATGGAAATGGCGGAGGCCCACAAAGCAGGAGAAGGCCATAAGAAAATAGCAAAGAGTTTTCAAGTTGCTCTTTCCTCAGTTCAAAATGTAATTAAGAAATGGCAGCAAACAGGAACCGTGGAGGTCAAGATAAGATCTGGAAAACCAAGAAAAATTTCTGAGAGAGATGCTTGTAGGATTGATATTGAGGTAAATCAGAACCCCAGCATGACTGCAAAATACCTTCAGAACGATTTAGCAGACTCTGGAATTGTGGTGCATTGCTCTATACACCTGCACAAATATGGCCTTCATGGAAGAGTCACCAGAAGAAAACCTCTGCTGTGTCCTCACCATAAAATTCAGGGTTAGAAGTATGCAAAAGAACATCTAAACAAGCCAGAAGCATTTTTGACACAAGTCCTGTGGACCGATGAGGTTAAAATACAACTCTTTGGCCACAATGATCAAAGGTATGTGTAAAGAAAAAAGGGCACTGGATTTCTAGAAAAGAACATCTTGCCAACCATTAAGCATGGGGGTGGATCAATCATGCTTTGAGGTTGTGTTGTAGCCAAAGGCACATGGAACATTTCACGGGTAGAGAGAAGAATGTATTCAAAGAAATTTCAACAAATTTTTGATACAAAAATCTGTAAGAAAGCTAAAGTAGAAAAGAGGATGGCTTCTACAAATGGATAATGACCCTAAACGCACATCAAAATCCACAAAAGACTATCTCAAAAGGCGCAAGCTAAAGCTTTTACAATGGCCCTCACTGTCCCCTGATCTGAACATCATTGAAAATCTGTGGCTAGACCTCAAAATAGCAGTGCATGCAAGATGACCAAGGAATCTCACAGAACAGGAAGAATTTTCAAAAAAAGAATGGATGAAATTCCCTCAAATAAGGATTGAAAGACACTTAGCTGGATACAAAAAGCGTTTACAAGCTGTGATACGTTCAAAAGTGGGTGTTAGGCTAATTTCACACTAGTGTTGCACAGACCTGCGTCGGTCTGCGCACGGCCGCCGCTAATCTCCGCCCTCGGCCGCGCCTCCTCCCGATCACTCCGCCTATGGGTGCATGACACTGCATGCGACCTGCGCACCCTATCTTTAGCATTGGGTTCGCAGGCCATACGCAGGTATGCGTTTGCCGGCGCATGCATCCTTTTGACGGTGCACCGAGCGTACCAAAATGCACACGGTGCATTGGGCGCAGGTCGGCGCACCGTCAAAAGGACGCATGCGCCGGCAAACGCATACCTGAGCACGACCTGCATACGGCCTGCGAACCCAATGCTAAAGATAGGGTGCGCAGGTCGCATGCAGCGTCATGCGCCCATAGGCGGAGCGATCGAGAGGAGGCGCGGCCGGGGCGGATCTTAGCGGCGGCTGTGTGCAGACCGACGCAGGTCTGTGCAACGCTACTGTGAAACTAGCTTTACTGGGTACTAACCATGCAGGGTGCCCAAACTTTTGCATTGGAACATTTTTCTTTTTGTAAATTTTAAAATGTAAAAGATTGAAAAGAAAAAGGAAAAAAATATATATAATTTCATCTTTAACTTGCCCAAACTTTTACATGCCATTGTATATTGTATGTGTTCACACAAAGCCCCCTAAATACAGTATGAGCATGCACACAACCCTCTATGTGCTGTACTGTAAGAGCCCACACATAGCCTCCTATATTCAGTATGAGCTGTTGTGAATGTGCTAGAAATGAATTCTGAGCAGAAGCTCCCTCTGGTGGTTACAAACAGTACTGAACCATTCAATGAGGATTGGCAATCAGGAGTTACAGACTGGTTTTATATAAGGGAGGTTCCCTCCCATCATGGTTGCCGGTGATCAATTGTTCTTGTCTCAACTGTGGTTCCTGGTTCACTTGGAAGCTTGCTGAGTCTTGTCTGCATCTTCTGCTATCAGATAAGATATTTTCTGCTTTTATTTTTGTGCTTGCTTTTTGCATTGTTCCCTGCACTTCTGTGGAGGTCAGCCGGGTCCCCTCCGGGGGCTTGTGCTCCTCTCAGTTTATCTGAGCCACTGTTATTTGTTCATTTGCCTTTTCCAGTTTTTTCAGTGGCTGCGGCTTAGTTTTGTGACACCAGAGAACTAATTTAGGTGGTAGAGGTCGTGTGATCTCAGGTGTTTTTGCGATTAGTAGAGTTGGTATTTTTTAGGGTTTTTTGGATTGCAGTAAGTGTCCTTCCTATCCTTTTCTGTCCAGGTAGATTGGGCCCCAACGTTTGCTCATACTATTTTCTGTCTGTATTTCCTCTTGTCTGACCGCCATTACATGTTTGGGGGCTTCCTATGTTCTTTGGGGATCTGCTCTGGGGCAGATAGCTTTCCTCTTTCTATCTTTGGGTGTAGTTAACCTCTCGGGCTGTGACGAGGCGTCTGGGACCAACGTGGGAACGCTCCACGGCTGCCTTTAGTTGTGGTGGTTAGTCAGGGTACTGCAATCCAGTAGATTCCAACCTCTCTGGTGTATTGCCGTTTTTGCCTGCTCTCCTCAGCTACCAAATCATAACAATGAGCCCCCATGTAGCCTCCCATGTACAGCATGTGCCGTACGTAGCTTCCTACGTACAGCAAGGGCCCTACATAGTCTCCAATGTACAGCATGCGCCCCACGTAGCCTCCCATGTGCAGCGTGTGCCCCACGTAGCCTGATACACAGCATATGTCCCACAAAGCCCCTCTATATACAGAATGTGCCCCACATAGCCTCTTATATACAGCATGTGCTCCACATATGGGGCTATGTACAGTATGAAATTACGTCATCGCAACTGTGGACTCACACATTCTCCGGTAGAAGATGGAGTCAGTGACACCGTCATCCACCAATGTATTCACCGCTGTCTGCATCCAGAGGATGCGGAGAGCAGTGACAACGAGTGGCGGATGAACGGCAAGAGGGCACGGTCTGGCTCGTGGGCCGCACTTTGCCCAGATCGTCCTTATTGACAATCACACCCTTTGAGACATGGAAAGGTTTTAATACTAGAGACAGGTTAGGACTGTGGCTACACCTTGTCGCAGTGAGATGGCTTTTATGTTTTTGTTTTAAATCAAAATAGCATTAACCCATACCTCCCAACCGTCCCGAATTGAGCGGGACAGTCCCGATTCTGACCCCCCCGTCCCGTTGTCCCGCTCAGGACACTATGTGTCCCGCAGTGAGATGAGCCGCCACGCCCCTCATGCACCCCTTCCTGCCCTCCCTGTCTCTACAGCTCAGCCGCTCACAGCTAGCAATGACGCTGTTATGCTGTACTCTTCTGTGCCCACAGGACCTGTGATGAGGTCACAGGAGGGGAGAAGTCAGGGGTCACATGATCAGTCTCCTCGTGTGCAGGACTCTGCTGTGATGGTTGTCATGGTGCTGGATGAGGGTAAGTTTGTGTGTGGGGGTCGGGACTCGAGTTTACAGTGTGGATGTAGCAGTGCTGTAGTGTGTATAAGTTGGATGTAGCAGAGTCGTGTGTGTACGAGGTGTACGGAGCGAGCCGTGTGTGTACGAGGTGAATGTAGCAGTGATGTAGTGTGTACGGAGCAGAGCCGTGTGTGTACGAGGTGGATGTAGCAGTGCTGTAGTGTGTACAAGGTGTACGGAGCAGAGCCGTGTGTGTACGAGTTGGATGGAGCGGAGCCGCGTGTGTACGAGGTGCACGGAGCTAAGCCGCACATGTACAAGGTGCACAGAGCGGAGCCGCTCGTGTACGAGGTGCACGAAGCGGAGCTATGCGTGTACGAGGTGCACGGAGCGGAGCCACGAATGTACGAGGTGCACGGAGCGGAGCCGCGCGTGTACGAGGTGCACGGAGCGGAGCTGCACGTGTACGAGGTGGATGTAGCAGTGTTGTAGTGTGTACGAGGTGTACCAGCGGAGCCTTGTGTGAACGAGTTGGATGTAGCAGAGCCGTGTCAGTACGAGTTGGATGGAGCAGAGTCGTGTGTGTACGAGGCGTACGGAGCGGAGCCGTGTGTGTACGAGGTGTACAGAGCGGAGCCATGTGTGTACGAGGTGTACGGAGCGGAGCCGTGTGTGTACGAGGTGGATGTAGCAGTGCTGTAGTGTGTACGAGGTGTACGGAGCAGAGCCGTGTGTGTACGAGTTGGATGGAGCGGAGCCGCGCGTGTACGAGGTGCACGGAGCTAAGCCGCATATGTATGAGGTGCACAGAGCGGAGCCGCACGTCTACGAGATGCACGGAGCGGAGCCGCGCGTGTACGAGATGCACGGAGCGGAGCCCCGCGTGTACGAGGTGCACGGAGCGAGCCGCACGTGTACGAGGTGCACGGAGCGGAGCCGCACATGTACGAGGTGGATGTAGCAGTGCTGTAGTGTGTACGAGGTGTACGGAGCAGAGCCTTGTGTGAACGAGTTGGATGTAGCAGAGCCGTGTCTGTACGAGTTGGATGGAGCGGAGCCGTGTGTCTGTACGAGGTGCACGGAGTCGAGCTGAGCGTGTACGAGGTGCACGGAGCGGAGCCGCGCATGTACGAGGTGCACGGTGTGGAGCCGCGCGTGTACGAGGTGCACAGTGTGGAGTCGCGCATGTACGAGGTGCACGGTGTGGAGCTGCGTGTATACGAGGTGCACGGAGCGGAGCCGCATGTGTACGAGGTGTACGGAGCGGAGCCTTGTGTGTACAAGTTGGATGTAGCAGAACCGTGTCTGTACGTGTTGGATGGAGCGGAGCCGTGTGTCTGTACGAGGTTCACGGAGCCGAGCCGCGCGTGTACGAGGTTTACGGAGCCGCGCGTGTCTGTACGAGGTGTACGGAGCTGAGCCGCGCGTGTACGAGGTTTACGGAGCAGAGCCGTGTGTACGAGGTGGATGTAGCAGTGCTGTGTGTGCGAAACGGTGCCCTGTGTGTGTGAAGTGTACGGAGCTGAGCCGCTCAGCTCCGTACACACAGGGCTCCGTACTTGAGCCGTGTGTATGGAGTGGAGCCTTGTATGTAGCGGAGTCGCGTGTGTACAAGGTGTACAGAGCAGAACCGCGTGTGTTGTGAATGTGCTTGAAATGAATTCTGAGCAGAAGCTCCCTCTGGTGGTTACAAACAGTACTGAACTATCCAATGAAAATTATGAAGATTGGCGATCAGGTGTTACTGACTGGTCTTATATAAGGGAGGTTCCCTCCCATCAGGGTTGCGGTGATCAATTGTTCTGGTCTCATCTTTGATTCCTGGTTCACTTTGGAGCTTCCTGTTTCGTGCCTGCATCTTCTGCTAACAGATAAGACATTTTCTTCTTTTTGTTTTTTGTGCTTGTTTTTTGCATTTTGTCCTGCACTTCTGTGGGGGTCTGCCGGGTCCCCTCTGGGGGCTTGTGCTCCTCTCAGTTTAGTTCAGCCACTGTTGTTTGTTCTTTTGCCTTTTCCAGTTTTTTCAGTGGCTGCTGCTTGTTTTGTTACACCAGAGAACTAATTTAGGTGGTAGAGGTCGTGTGATCTCAGGTGTTTTTGTAATTAGTAGAGTTGGTACTTTTCAGGGTTTTTTGTGGTTGCAGTAAGTGTCCTTCATATCCTTTTCTATTTAGTAAGTTTGGGCCCCAACGTTTGCTCATACTATTTTCTATCTGTGTCTGTATTTCCTCTTGTCTAACCGCCATTACATGTTTGGGGGCTTTCTATGTTCTTTGGGGATCTGCTCCGGGGCAGATAGTTTTCCTCTTTCTGTCTTTAGGTGTAGTTAGCTTCTCAGGCTGTGACGAGGCGTCTAGGACCAACGTAGGTACGCTCCACGGCTGCCTTTAGTTGTGGTGGTTAGTCAGGTTACTGCAATCCCATAGATTCCAACCTCTCTGGTGTATTGCCGTTTTTGCTTGCTCTCCTCAGCTACCAAATCATAACAGTATCACCGGCCCAAAAACTGATATTTGTATGGTACTCACAGAAGGAAAAATAGTGTTAAAGAAAGAAGATTGTCAGAGTTGTCAGAGATTTTTTTTTTTTTTTCCCTCTGTATCTCTGGGTGCTGAGGATTTTTTTTTTCTCTCAATGGAGTTTGCACAGTTGTCTGGCCGTGTGGATCAGCTTGCCACTGAAGTTCGGAGTATTGCTACCTATCTTGCAGGGTTGCCTGTTGTGGAACCTAGGATTCCCATGCCAGATTTGTTTTTAGGGGATCGAGCTAAATTTCTGAATTTCAAAAATAACTGTAAGTTGTTTTTTGCCTTGAAATCTAAGTCCTCAGGGAACGCAGCACAGCAGGTTCAAATTGTCATCTCTCTCCTGCGCGGCGATCCTCAGGATTGGGCTTTTTCCCTGACACCTGGGGATCCTGTTTTGAGTAATGTTGATGCATTTTTTCAGGCTCTGGGGTTATTGTACGATGAGCCTAATGTCACTGATCAAGCTGAAAAAGCCTTGTTGGCATTAAATCAGGGGCTTGAGGACGCTGAGTTATACTGTCAGAGATTCCGAAGGTGGGCAGTCCTGACCAAATGGAATGACGATGCTTTGGCAGCCCTTTTTCGGAAGGGTCTGTCAGAGAATGTAAAGGATGTTATGGTGGGATTCCATGTCCCCTCTGGTCTCAATGATTCTATGTCATTAGCGATTCAAATTGACAGACGTTTGCGTGAGCGTAGAGGTATGCGTGGAATAGTGTTGCCTTGTGAACCAGCTTCTGAACCCATGCAGTGTGATAGAGTGGCTTCTGGGTCACAGCGTCATGAGTTTCGAAAACGCAATGGGTTATGTTTCTACTGTGGTGATGCCTCTCATGCTATTTCAGTCTGCCCTAAGCGGGGAAGACGTTTTGCACGCTCAGTTGTCTTGGGTAGTGTTCAGACTAAATTTTTGTTGACTGTTACCCTGATTTGCTCCCTGTCCACATTTTCTGCTCAGGCTTTCGTTGATTCGGGAGCAGTTATTAACCTGATGGATTTTGATTTTGCTAAACGTTGTGGGTTTCCCTTGATACCCCTACGGAAGCCTATTCCCCTGATGGGGATCGATTCTACCCCTTTGGCTGAGAATAAACCTCAGTTCTCTACTCAGGTGATAATGAGGGTTGAACCTGATCATCAGGAGAGTTGCAAATTTTTGGTGCTGTATAATCTGCATGACATTATCGTACTGGGTTTCCCTTGGTTACAGTCTCATAATCCTGTTTTGGATTGGAAATCTGTGTCTGTAACCAGTTGGGGCTGCCAATGTGTTAATACCAACACTCCTGTTTTTTCTGCCTCCCCCCAGGCTCAGGATGTTCCTGACTTTTTGACTGATTTTTCTGATGTGTTTAGCGAAAGTAAATCTGCATCCTTGCCTCCCCATAGGAGCTATGACTGCGCTATTGAATTAGTGCCTGGTAGTAAATTCCCTAAAGGTCGCCTTTTTAACTTGTCTGTGCCTGAACATGACGCTATGAGGTCTTATATCAAGGAGTCATTGGAGAAGGGTCATATCAGACCATCCTCTTCACCCTTGGGTGCCGGTTTTTTCTTTGTGGCCAAAAAGGATGGTTCATTAAGGCCGTGTATTGATTATCGTCTCTTGAACAATATCACTGTGAAATATCAATATCCGTTACCCTTGATTTCTGACCTGTTTTCCAGGGTGAAAAGTGCTACTTGATTTATCAAGCTTGACCTCAGGGGGGCATATAACCTTATTCGCATTAAGCACGGGGATGAATGGAAGATGGCATTTAATACCCCAGAGGGGCATTTTGAGTACCTAGTGATGCCCTTTGGGCTCACTAATGCTCCTTCTGTCTTCCAGTCCTTCATGAATGACATTTTCAGGGATTTTGTGGATAAATTTCTGATTGTTTATTTGGATGATATCTTGATTTTTTCCAATGACTGGGACTCTCATGTGAAACATGTTCGGACTGTGTTCCAGATTTTGAGAGAGAATGCTCTGTATGTGAAGGGATCAAAGTGTCTTTTTGGCGTACAGAGGATCTCATTTCTGGGATTCATTTTGTCCCCATCTGTTATTGAAATGGACCCGGTTAAGGTTCAGGCCATCTGTGATTGGGTCCAACCTACTTCATTAAAGGCTCTTCAAAGATTCTTGGGTTTTGCCAATTTTTATCGTAAATTTATTGGTAATTTCTCTGTTATTGTTAAACCATTGACTGATTTGACCAAAAAGGGTTCTGATGTGGTGAATTGGCCTCCTGAGGCAGTCTCTGCGTTTCAGGAACTTAAGCAGAGATTCACTTCTGCTCCTGTTCTACGGCAGCCTGATGTTTCTCTGCCATTTCAGGTGGAGGTTGATGCCTCTGAAATTGGGCAGGTGCCGTTTTGTCCCAAAGAGATCCAGAGACCTCTAAAAGCAACCCTTGTGCCTTTTTCTCTCGAAAATTTTCTCCAACTGAACGTAATTATGAAGTGGGTAATCGGGAGTTATTGGCCATGAAGTGGGCTTTTGAAGAGTGGAGACATTGGCTGGAGGGAGCCAAACATCAGGTGGTGGTCCTCACGGACCATAAGAATCTGGTTTATCTGGAATCAGCCAAGCGACTTAATCCTAGATAGGCCAGGTGGGCCTTGTTTTTCACACGTTTTAATTTTGTGGTTTCCTTTCTTCCTGGCACTAAGAATGTTAAGGAGGATGCCCTCTCGAGGAGTTTCCTTGCGGACTCTCCTGAGTTATCTGATCCTGCTGTTATTTTGAAAGAGGTTGTAGTTCTTTCCGCCATCTTGCCCAATTTGAGACTGGCTCTGGAAGGGTGTCAGGAGGATAAACCCGAGCGCTGCCCTATTGGGAAATTGTTTGTCCCAGACCGATGGAAAAAGAGTGTGATGTCTGAGATTCATTGTTCCGCGTTGGCTGGTCATCACAGGATTTTTGGTACCAGAGACTTGGTGAGTCGGTCCTTTTGGTGGCCTACTTTGTCTCGTGACGTCAGGGAATTTGTGCAGTCCTGCGGGACTTGCTCTCGCTCCAAGCCTTGCTCTTGCTCTAGTGGTTTGTTGATGCCATTGCCTGTGCCCAAGAGACCATGGACCCATATCTCTATGGATTTCATTTCCGACCTCCCTGTTTCTCAGAGAATGAGCATTATCTGGGTGATTTGTGATAGGTTTTCCAAAATGATACATCTTGTGCCATTACCTAAGTTGCCTTCCTCCTCTGAATTGGTGCCTTTGTTCCTTCAGCACGTGGTTCGGTTACACGGCATTCCTGAGAACATTGTGTCTGACAGAGGAGTCCAGTTTGTTTCCAGATTTTGGAGGACTTTTTGTTCTAAACTTGGTGTTCAATTGTCTTTCTCCTCGGCTTTTCATCCTCAGACCAATGGACAAACTGAGAGAACAAACCAGACATTGGAGACTTATCTGAGATGCTTTGTGTCTGCTGATCAGGATGACTGGGTCTCTTTTTTGCCTTTGGCTGAGTTTGCTCTTAATAATAGGGCTAGCTCTGCCACTTTGATGTCTCCATTTTTCTGCAATTTTGGGTTTCACCCTCGATTTTCTTCGGGACAGACGGAGGCTTCTGTCTGTCCAGGTGTTGACTCTGTTGTGGAGCGTATGCAGCAGATTTGGGACCAGGTAGTGGAGAGGTTGTCCCTCTCTCAGGAGAGGGCCCAGCGGTTTGCCAACCGGCATAGGACTGATGGTCCTCGGTTTGAAGTGGGGGACTTGGTCTGGTTGTCCTCAAGAAATATCCCTATGAGAGTTGCATCTCCTAAGTTTAAGCCCAGGTTCATTGGACCTTATAAGATCATGGAGATTCTTAATCCTGTTTCCTTTCGTTTACTTCTTCCAGGGACATTTAAGATCCATAACGTGTTCCACAAGTCCTTATTGAAGAGGTTTGTCGAGCCAGTGGTTCCTATGGCTGTGCCTCCTGACCCTGTTTTGGTTGAGGGCAATCTGGAGTATGTGGTTGAGAAAATATTGAATTCTCGTTTTTCTAGACGGAAACTCCAGTATTTGGTTAAGTGGAGTGTTATGAATGGGTTTGAGATGAGTTCTGAGCAGAGGCTCCCTCTGGGGTTACAAGCGGTACTAGTGAGGATTGTGAGGACTGGGAATCAGGTGTTACTGATTGGTCTTATATAAGGGAGTCATTTTCCCATCAGGGTTGCCGGTGATCAATTGTTCTGGTCTGAATCCTTCTTTCCAGTTTCCCTTGTAGCCTGCTGTGTCGTGTCTGCATCTCCTGCTATCAGATAAGACAATTTCTTATTTTGTGTTTTTGCTATATTTTTGCATTTTGTCCTGCACTTCTGTGGGGGCCTTCTGGGTCCCCTCCGGGGGCTTTTGCCCTCTCAGTTTAGTCCAGCCACTGTGTTTTGTACTTTTGCATTTCCAGTTTTTTTTCAGTGGCTGCTGTTTTGATTTTTTTTACACCAGAGAACTAATTTAGGTGGTAGAGGTCGTGTGATCTCAGGTGATTTTGAAATTAGTAGAGTTGGTGTTTTTTCAGGGTTTTCTGAGATTGCAGTAAGTACCCTTCCTGTCCTTTTCTATTTAGATAGTTTGGGCCCAGCGTTTGCTCATACTATTTTCTTTCTGTGTCAGTATTTCCTCTTGTCTAACCGCCATTACATGTTTGGGGGCTTTCTATTATCTTTGGGGTTCTGCTCCGGGGCAGATAGCTTTCCTATTTCTATCTTTAGGTGTAGTTAATTTCTCAGGCTGTGACGAGGCGTCTAGGACCAACGTAGGAACGCTCCACGGCTGCCTCTAGTTGCGGTGGTTAGTCAGGGTACTGCAATCTCATAGATTCCAACTGCTCTGGTGTATTCTTTTTTTTACCTGCACTCCTCAGCTACCGTAACATAACAGTGGAGGTTATGGTCAGGAGGACAATTCTTGGGTGTTTGCTTCGGACATCCATGCTAGGAGACTCATCCGTGCCTATCACAGAGCTCATCCTGACCGACCTGGTTGCTCAAATGAGGGTTCGGTGACCCCTCCTCAAGGGGGGGGTACTGTTGTGAATGTGCTTGAAATGAATTCTGAGCAGAAGCTCCCTCTGGTGGTTACAAACAGTACTGAACTATCCAATGAAGATTATGAAGATTGGCGATTAGGTGTTACTGACTGGTCTTATATAAGGGAGGTTCCCTCCCATCAGAGTTGCCGGTGATCAATTGTTCTGGTCTCATCTTTGATTCCTGGTTCACTTTGGAGCTTGCTGTTTCGTGCCTGCATCTTCTGCTAACAGATAAGACATTTTCTTCTTTTTGTTTTTTGTGCTTGTTTTTTGCATTTTGTCCTGCACTTCTGTGGGGGTCTGCCGGGTCCCCTCCGGGGGCTTGTGCTCCTCTCAGTTTAGTTCAGCCACTGTTGTTTGTTCTTTTGCCTTTTCCAGTTTTTTCAGTGGCTGCTGTTTTGTTTTTGTTACACCAGAGAACTAATTTAGGTGGTAGAGGTCGTGTGATCTCAGGTGTTTTTGCAATTAGTAGAGTTGGTACTTTTCAGGGTTTTTTGTGGTTGCAGTAAGTGTCCTTCATATCCTTTTCTATTTAGGAAGTTTGGGCCCCAACGTTTGCTCATACTATTTTCTATCTGTGTCTGTATTTCCTCTTGTCTAACCGCCATTACATGTTTGGGGGCTTTCTATGTTCTTTGGGGATCTGCTCCGGGGCAGATAGTTTTCCTCTTTCTGTCTTTAGGTGTAGTTAGCTTCTCAGGCTGTGACGAGGCGTCTAGGACCAACGTAGGTACGCTCCACGGCTGCCTTTAGTTGTGGTGGTTAGTCAGGGTACTGCAATCCCATAGATTCCAACCTCTCTGGTGTATTGCCGTTTTTGCTTGCTCTCCTCAGCTACCAAATCATAACACACGTGTGTATGAGGTGTATGCTGCAAAGCCGCATGTGTACAAGGTTTACGGAGTGGAGTCGTGTGTGTACAAGGTGTACAAAGCGTGGCTGCGTGTGTACAAGGTGTACGGAGTGGAGCCTTGTGTATACTGAGTGGAGCCTTGTGTGTGCAAAGTGGACAGAGCGGAGCCGTGTGTGTACGAGGCATACAAAGCGGAACCGTGTGTGTATGAGGTGTGCAGAGCCGTGTGTGTACAAGGTGTATGGTGGGGAGCATTCATACCTCCCAACCGTCCTGAATTCAGCAGGACACTCCCGATTTTAAGAGTCTGCCCCGCTGTCCCGGCCGGGAGCTTTTCCCGTGGACACAGGAGTACATGCCGGAGCCCCAAGGAGCACTTTAAAACTCGCATGTGATGTTCCACCAGAAGTGACGTGCTGGAAGATGACCAGAAATGAGGTAATTTCGGGAGGAGATTGTGACAGAACCATGGAGGCACTTCAGGGAATGCTTCAGATCCATCACCGTGTCCTCGCCTTGGAATCGGGGATGTCGGCCATGTGAGCGGATCATGATACGTCCTGCACGGGAGGCTCAGGTGGGCACTACAATGGGAGCCGGGCTGCTATAGTATCTTTATAGAATCTTTATTTCTTTCTCTCTGTTTCTTTCTCTCTCTGTTCTTTCTTTCCCATCTTTCTCTCTGTTCTTTTTCTTTCTTTCTCTCTGTTCTTTCTATCTCTGTTCTTTCTTTCTCTCTATCTCTCTGTTCTTAATTTCCTCTCTTTTTCTCTCTCTGTTCTTTCCCCTCTTTCTTTTTCTCTGTTCTTTTCTTTCTCTCTCTCTTTCCCTCTTTCTTTCTCTCTCTGTTCTTTCTTTCATTCCCCTCTTTCTTTCCCCTCTTTCTCTCTTTCTGTTCTTTCTTTCCCATCTTTCTTTCTCGGTTCTTTCTTTCCATCTCTCTGTTCTTTCTTTCCCCTTTCTTTTTCTCTCTCTTCTTTCTTTCCCCTCTTTCTTTCTCTTCCTCTCTGTTCTTTCTTTCCCCTCTTTCTTTCTCTGTTCTTTCTTTCTCTTTCCCATCTTTCTTTCTCTCTCTGTTCTTTCTATCTCTCTGTTCTTTCTTTCTTTCTTTCCCCTCTTTCTCTCTGTTCTTTCTTTCTCTCTCTGTTCTTTCTTTCCCATCTTTCTTTCTCTATCTCTCTGTTCTTTCTCTCTTTGTTCTTTCTTTCCCTTCTTTCTCTCTCTCCCTCTGTTGTTTCTTTCTTTACCCTCTTTCTTTTTTTCTCTGTTCTTTTTTTCTGTCCCCTCTTTCTTTCTCTGTTTCTCTATCTCTCTGTTCTTTCTTTCCCCTCTTTCTTTCTCTCTCTGTTCTTTTTTTCTTTCTCTCTCTCTGTTCTTTCTTTCCCTCTTTCTTTCTTTCCCCTTCTTTTTCTTTCTCTCTCTGTTCTTTCTTTCCCCTCTTTATTCTTTCTTTCTTTTTCTCTCTGTTCTTTCTTTCCCCCTCTGTCTTTCTTTCCCCTCTCTGTTCTTTCTTTCCCCTCTTTCTTTTTTTCTCTCTCTCTGTTCTTTACCCTTTCTTTCTCACTGTTCTTTCTTTCTCTCTCTGTTCTTTCTTTCCCCTTTCTTTCTCTCTCTGTTCTTTCTTTCCCCTTTCTTTCTCTTCTCTGTACTTTCTGTCTCCTCTTTCTTTCTCTCTCTCTCTCTATTCTTTCTTTTTCTATCTGTTCTTTCTTTCCTCCTCTGTCTTTCTTTCTCTGTTCTTTCTTTCCCCTCTTTCTCTCTCCCTCTCTGTTCTTTCTTTTCTCTCCCTCTGTTCTTTCTTTCTTTTTCTTCTCTGTTCTTTCTTTCCCCTCTGTCTTTCTTTCCCTTTCTTTCTCTCCCTCTCTGTTCTTTCTTTCCCCTCTTTTTTTTCTCTCTGTTCTTTTTTCTGTCCCCTCTTTCTTTCTCTGTTCTTTCTTTCTTTCTCTCTGTTCTTTCTTTCCCGTCTTTCTTTCTTTCTTTCTCACTGTTCTTTCTTTCCCGTCTTTCTTTCTTTCTCTCTCTGTTCTTTCTTTCCCCTTTCTTTCTCCCTCCCTCTCTGTTCTTTCTTTCCCCGTCCTCTGTTCTTTCTTTCCCCTCTTTGTTTTTTTTTTCTCTGTTCTTTCTTTCCCCTTTCTTTGTTTATTTCTTTCTCTCTCTACTTTCTCTCTGTTCTTTGTTGCTTTCTCCTTTCTTTCTCTCTCTTCCTTCTCTGTTTTCTTTTTTCTCTCTCTGTTCTTTCTTTTACTCAGTACCAGTGTGCCCTCAGTACAAGTCAGTGTGATCACCAGTGCTAAATGGGTGTGGTCGGGGCGTGAACATGGGTATGACTAGTTGTGAAATGGGTGTGGTCGGGGCGTGGCCTAAAATTTGCAGCGGTGCGACCTTTCTTTCCCATCTTCAAAAGTTGCGAGGTATGATTAACCCTTTAACGACCTGAGGTATTTTTGGTTTTGCATTTTCATTTTTTGCTCCCCTTCTTCCCAGAGCCATAACATTTTTATTTTTTGGTCAAAATGGCCATGTGAGGGCTTGTTTTTTGTGGGACGAGTTGTACTTTTGAAAGACACCATTGGTTTTACCATGTCGTGTACTCGAAAACGGGAAAAAAATTCCAAGTGCGGTGAAATTGCAAAAAAAGTGCAATCCCATAGTTGTTTATTGGATTTTGTTCACCATTTCACTAAATGCTAAAATTAGCCTGACATTATGATTCTCCAGGTCATTACGAGTTCATAGACACCAAACATGTCTAGGTTCTTTTTTAAGTGGTGGAAAAAAAATCCAAATTTGTTAAAAAAAAAAAAATTGGAATTATTTTCCGATACCTGTAGCATCTCCATTTTTCTTTATTTGACGTTTTTAATTATATCATTTTGGTGCAGATACGATCTTTTGATCGCCAGTTATTGCTTTTTAATGCAATATTGTGGTGACCAAAAATATGTAATTCTGGCGTTTGGAATTTTTTTCTCGTTACATCGTTTACGATCAGGTTAATTTTTTTTATATTGATAGATCGGGCGATTATGAACGCGGCAATACCAAATATGTTTGTTTGATTTTTTTATTATTGTTTTATTTTGAATGGGGCAAAAAGGGGGTGATTTGAACTTTTATATTATTTTTATTTAATATTTTTAAAACATTTTTAACTTTTTGCATGCTTCAATAGTTCCATGAAGCTGCAGTTGTCCAATCGCTACATACAGGCAACGTTCAGATAGTCTGTATGTAACAGAATTGCTGACTTGCTATGAGAGTCGACTACTGGGAGGCGCTCATAACAATCTGGCATTTAAACTATAAAGGTCTGCAGGAGACCTCTGATTGTCATGCCAACCCATCGGTGACCCGCGATCACGACAGGGGTCACCGATGGGCGGATTTCCGGCTCGATTGCCGTAAGCCCATTTTAAATGCCGCTGTCAGAGTTTTACAGCAGCATTTAACGGGTTAATAGCCAGCCACGGGTGGATCGCAATTCTACCTGCGGCTGTTCTGGGCACATGTCAGCTATTCAAAACAGCTGACATGTGCCAGGAAAGATGTGAGCTCAGCGCCGGAGCCCACATCAAAGGGAGGGAGTCCGACATCGGGTACTATTACGCCCGACGTCGGAAAGGGGTTAACCAAGCCAACTATGTTATCTATATGTACTATTACTATTTACTTGCTGTGTGATGTATGTTCATTTTGTTTCTTTTTCTTCGGTTTTCTCTGTGAAATGGCCACAGTGTGAACGTGTTCTTACACTTTACATGTATACCAACTTATAGTCCGGCTTATTTCTTTGGTTTTAATATGTATGCATGAGAAAGAGTCACAAGTACACATATTATTACGGAAATACGATGATAAAAAATGACAAACTGACAAAACTTTGATGAAACTGTAGCAGAAAATGGTAGAAATTTTATCAGCGTTTTTGATCAAAGAGAAAAATCACTGACCTGTGAAGGAGCCCTAAGAGATGAAGCGGATGTGAGACCACATGCAGAGACACAACTTAGGTGACCCGACGTTTAGCAGAAGGAAAGCGGAGATTAATTCTGCCTGAAAAAGCAATGTAAAAACACAAAAAAGAACAGACACATCTACTAAAAACGACTTGCTGTGCATATGTTCCATCTTTCGGAGTTTCTTATATCGGCTTTAGGTCTTTAAAGATGGAAGATGTCTACTAAGATATCTAAATAGATGATTCAGGAAAAATGCAGTTTTCTTGGAGGGTCTTTTCCTGGAAAAAATATTTGAGTACAGCATCTAAAAGACGCCGTGTGCACATTGCCTTTAGCCACGTTCAGTATTTGGTCAGTATTTGTAAGCCAAAATCAGGAGTGGAATAATCAGAGGAAAAGTGTAATAGAAACACGTCACCACTGCTGTATTTATCACCCACTACTGGTTTTGGCTTACGCATACTGAGGTAAAATACTGACCGAATACTGAACGTGTGAACGTGGCCTAGGTGTGCAAAAAAAATGACACCTGGTGATAATAAAGTGCATGAAACTGTCCAAATTTTCTATAATTCCAGAAGCCTTTTGATTTCCATAGACAAATTATTAGTATCCATTTAACACAGAAGTGGACAAATGGCGGCACATCCGTCACTTTGGTTGTTTCTGTCGGGCCCGTAGATAGCAAAAGTGGAGGAAAGCCAATGCCATCTGATCCACTATTCAAGTTTTACTCAAAATTGCAAATTTGATTTTAGTCCCACCCCCGACGGCGCAGTCTTACTATTGGTGAAGCGGGTGCGGCCAGAGGAAGCGAGGAGCCGCTGAGATCCTTGGTAGCTTTGGCAGGAGCCTCAGTGAGAAGAAGGGCCTACCTTGCTCAGCAGCTTCTGCCATAACTGGTAATTAGTCACCTGCTAAATGGGGGATGTGTTAGATAAGAACTAGGCAGCAATGTGTGCTGGCAGCATGGCCCAACTGTCTCTTCACACTTAACCCCACAACTGCTGGATCAAAGATTCAATTCTGACTGCAGCTTGTTTGGAGGAAGAGCAGCTAAAATCTGAGAGCGTTCAGATGCCATCAGGTAGAGATTTTTTTTTTTTTAATTGGAGAGAACCTGATGAAACTCAGATGAAACTTTGACACTGTGGAAAAGCTGAACAAAATAACTGGTGAAACAAGGACTGTGTACATGCAATAATGTACATCTGAATGAGCCCCCTACTCACCCTTCTTGTGTTCATTATTGAGTCCCCATCTTTGCTCCTGGTGACCGTCATTGTCTGCAGCCAGGGCTGTGGAGTTGGTAAACCAAACCTTCGACTCCAACTCTGACTCCGACTCCGACTCCGTCATACCAGGGCTGTGGAGTCGGTAAGCCAAACCTCCGACTCAACTCCTCAACTTCCATGACACCCACTCCAATTCCGACTCCACCAAAATGGGCTCCGACTCCACAGCCCTGTCAGCAGCACTGATGTCATGTAGACAGCAGTATGTTGTGAATGGGTTTGAGATGAGTTCTGAGCAGAGGCTCCCTCTGGTGGTTACAAGCGGTACTAGTGAAGATTGTGAGGACTGGGAATCAGGTGTTACTGACTGGTCTTATATAAGGGAGTCATTTTCCCATCAGGGTTGCCGGTGATCAATTGTTCTGGTCTGAATCCTTCATTCCAGTTTCCCTTGTAGCCTGCTGTGTCGTGTCTGCATCTCCTGCTACCAGATAAGAATTTTTCTTCTTTTGTGTTGTTGCTATATTTTTGCATTTTGTCCTGCACTTCTTTGGGGGCCTTCTGGGTCCCCTCGGGGGCTTCTGCCTTCTCAGTTTAGTTCAGCCACTGAGTTTTGTTCTTTTGCTTTTTCCAGTTTTTTCAGTGGCTGCTGTTTTGATTTTGTTACACCAGAGAGCTAATTTAGGTGGTAGAGGTCGTGTGATCTCAGGTGATTTTGAAATTAGTAGAGTTGGTGTTTTTCAGGGTTTTATGGGATTGCAGTAAGTACCCTTCCTGTCCTTTTCTATTTAGATAGTTTGGGCCCCAGCGTTTGCTCATTCTATTTTCTTTCTGTGTCAGTATTTCCTCTTGTCTAACCGCCATTACATGTTTGGGGGCTTTCTATTATCTTTGGGGTTCTGCTCCGGGGCAGATAGCTTTCCTATTTCTATCTTTAGGTGTAGTTAGTTTCTCAGGCTGTGACGAGGCGTCTAGGACCAACGTAGGAACGCTCCACGGCTGCCTCTAGTTGTGGTGGTTAGTCAGGGTACTGCAATCCCATAGATTCCAACTGCTCTGGTGTATTGCCTTTTTTACCTGCACTCCTCAGCTACCGAAACATAACAGCAGTAGAGTCAATAACTGAGCTGCTGAGGTCACTCACTGGCTGCAGCACTAAACACGTGATGTCAGCAAATCAGACCATAAGGCTCATAAGTTCCCATGATGAGTTTTTGACATAAAAAAAAGCAGCGTCTTACAGTTCCGGCAAAGAGGATGTGATTTATAAAAATCTCCTGGCCTCTGTGCTTCTTTTTAACGCTTCGTAAACTGACCTGTTTCAACTCTGCAGCATGTCAATTTCTGTGTGGGTTTTCCCCATAGACTTACATTAAATGCAAAAAATCCACATAAAAAACCCACACATGCGTTTACGCAGCAGAAACGCATCAAAAATGCTTGTAATTCGCACTTAAAAATATCAATAAAGTTTTGCCAAAGCAAAAAAACAGGAAGCATCAAAAACAATGCAGCTTTATCTAAAGCATGACACACCAAACAGAGACAAAAACTGCAGTGTCAAAAACACGATAAATATACATGTTAGAAAAACGCCAGTAACCTACCGTAATTTAAATTAGAGGTGCAGAAATGGCGTAGAAAACCCAACGCTTTTCTGGCACACACAGGCATCCTTAGTCTAAGGGGTCAGGTTTTTAATATGTAATTTTGGATTCCTAAACCTTTTAATGGCTTCACGATAAAGTCCTTTTTTATTCATGGACGGTTGTGCTGGATTTCTTCCTTGATTTCCTGCATATAATTTATTGCTTTTTAGGGCCCTTTCACAAGTCCTAAAATTTCCAGTACTGGAAAAACCAGTACGGGAGATATCCGTGTCCGAGTGTTTAATACGTGTGGCATACTTGTGACAACCGTGTGCCGCATCAGTATCACACTTACCGGCACTTGGGAATCAGCGGTACTGTTCGTGCTGTTACCCAGCGCCAGGTGCTGAAGAAGACAGCTCACATCATTGTCCTCTACTCGCGCAGTGATCAACGAGAGCCGGGGACAATGTTGAGTTGTATTCAACTGAAAACAGTGAGCGCAGGTGGTGGCTAATGGGAGTATTCATCAGCTGGCGCCTGTGCTATAAATATTTAAAAAAAAAATGGCATGGGTTCCCTTGCATTTTTGATAACCAGCCAGGCAAAACTGGGTGGCTGCTATTTTTAGGTGCGGGGGGCCCAATATCCATGGCCTCTTACCAGCCTTAGAATACCAGCCCCTGCGCTGATTTTTAAATTATTTAAATAATTAAAACAAAAAAAAAAGCCTGGGGACCCTTCAATTCTTGATAACCAGCCTTGCTGAAGCTGACAGCTGAGGGTTGCAGCCCGCAGTAGTCAGTTTTGCCTGGATGGTTATCAAAACTACAGGGGAACCCACGCTGTTTTTTAAATCATTTATTTATAGCGCAGGTGCCGGCTGATGAATACTCCCATTACCCGTCGTCTCCTCTCGCTGCTATCAGTTGAATACAACTCTCAACACTGTCCTCTGAGTGAGCAGGCGACAATGATGTGAGCTGTCTTCAGCACCCGGCGCCGGGTAATAGCGCAAACAGTACCGCTGATTCCCAGGTGCTGGTACGTGTCACACTGATAACAAACGGATGTCATCCATGTGCGGGATGTTTCGCGGCCCGTGATGCTGTTAAAAAACAGACATGTCCGCATGTTTTCCTCACTGACACACAGTCCATGGAAATACACTGACATGCACAGACCCATTCACTTGAATGTGTCTACCTATGCAAGTGTCTCCACTACGTGTGAAAACTGTCACCACACATACCAGAAACACTGTTGTGTGAAAGAGGCCTTTAAAGTGATAAAATCAGTGTTAGCCTATTTTCACATGCAGTATTTTTTAAGCAAATTAAAAGCTACTTTTTACAAGCCAAAAAGTTATGAGATTTCAGAAATCTCACACGCTTGTTTTTTTTGTTCTTGACTGAAATTGAAAACTGCTGCATTTTTTTTTCAATCTGCAGCATGTCCATTTTTTCCAGTGTTTTTTCTCCCTTAGGTACGTTCCCACCAGGGCTGTAGAGTCGGTAAGCCAAGTCTCCGACTTCTTAACTTCCCGACTCCACAGCACTGGTCACTACTGAGCACGTACATAAAGTGCAGCACAGATTCATCTCATCTACAGTCATGGACAAAAGTTTTGAGAATGACACAAATATTAATTTTTACAAAGTCTACTGCTTCACTTTTTCTAATGGCAATTTGCATATACTCCAGAATGTTATAAAGAGTGATCAGCCTAACAGCAATTACTTGCAAAGTCAATATTTGGCTAGAAAATTAACTTTATCCCCCAAAACACATTTCGACATCATTGCAGCCCTGCCTTAAAAGGACCAGCTAACCTCTTTTCAGTGATTGCTCCATTAACACAGGTGTGGGTGTTGATGAGGACATGGCTGGAGATCAATCTGTCATGATTAAGTAAGAATGACACCACTGGACACTTTAAAAGGAGGCTGGTGCTTGGCATCATTGTTTCTCTTCTGTTAACCATGGCTATCTCTAAAGAAACACGTGCAGTCATCATTGCAATGCACAAAAATGGCCTAACAGGGAAGAGTATCGCAGCTAGAAGGATTGCACCTCAGTCAACAATCTATCGCATCATCAAGAACTTCAAGGAGAGAGGTTCCATTGTTGCCAAAAAGGCTTCAGGGCGCCCAAGACCAGCAAGCGCCAGGACCGTCTCTTAAAAGTGTTTCAGCTGCGGGATCGGGCTATCAGCAGTGAGAGCTTGCTCAGGAATGGCAGCAGGCAGGTGTGAGTGCATCTGCACGCACTGTGAGGCGGAGACTCTTGGAGCAAGGCCTGGTCTCAAGGAGGGCAGCAAAGAAGCCACTTCTCTCCAGAAAAAACATCATGGACAGACTGATATTCTGCAAAAGGTACAGGCAGTGGACTGCTGAGGACTGGGGTAAAGTTATTTTCTCTGATGAATCCCCTTTTCGATTGTTTGGGACATCAGGAAAACGCTTCATTCGGAGAAGACAAGGTGAGCGCTACCACCAGTCTTGTCTCATGCCAACTGTCAAGCATCCTGAAACCATTCATGTGTGGGGTTGCTTCTCAGCCAAGGGAATCGGCTCTCTCACAGTCTTGCCTAAAAACACAGCCATGAATAAAGAATGGTACCAGAATGTCCTCCAAGAGCAACTTCTCCCAACCCTCCAAGAGCAGTTTGGCGATCAACAATGCCTTTTCCAGCATGATGGAGCACCTTGCCATAAAGCACAGGTGATAACTAAATGGCTCAGGGAACAAAACATAGAGATTTTGGGTCTATGGCCTGGAAACTCCCCAGATCTTAATCCCATTGAGAACTTGTGGTCAATCATCAAGAGACGGGTGGACAAACAAAAACCTAAAAATTCTGACAAAATGAAAGCATTGATTGTGCAAGAATGGACTGCTATCAGTCAGGATTTGGTCCAGAAGTTGATTGAGAGCATGCCAGGGAGAATTGCAGAGGTCCTGAAGAAGAAGGGTCAACACTGCAAATATTGACTTGCTGCATTAACTCATTCTAACTGTCAATATAAGCTTTTGTTACTCATATGTTTGCAATTATTATATTTCTGTCTGTGATAAAAACATCTGTCAAACACACATAAAAACCAGAGGGCAGCAGATCATGTGAAAATATAATATTTGTGTCATTCTCAAAACTTTTGGCCATGACTGTAGGACTCCACAACACCAGGGCCGGCGTTAGGGGCAGGCAGACCAGGCAGTTGCTCCCCGCCCGTGTAAGGCAGGGGGCCCCGCCTGCCGCCAGCGCTGACTTCCCCGCCGCTGCCGCATTGAACTATACCGGCATCTGCCGCTACAGTTCAAAGCAATGCTGGAGGAAAGAGCGTCAGCTAACGCTCCCTTTCCCATCATTTTCTCTCAGCCTCTCACTCACTGTGTGCCGAGCAGTGCAGCCTCGAGACAGGTGTCGGGGCAGCGCGGGCACGAGAGAGGTGAGGATGTGTGTTTTTTTTAATATATCAGTGAGTACTGGATGTGGGGCCATTGTGGGGTGTGGGCTGTGCTATATACTATGTGGGCTGTGTTATACTATGGGGTATATTTATTCTATGGGTTAGGCTGTGTTATATACTATGTGGCTGTGTTATATACTATGGGGTACATTATATTCTATGGGGAGGCTGTGTAGTTACAGGGGGACTTATATTCTATGGGGGAGGCTGTTATATACTATGGGGGGCTACATTATATTTTATGGGAGTGGGCTGTATTATATTTAGGGGGGGGTACTTTATATTCTTTGGGGGGCTGTATTAGATTTTAAGGATTGCATCATACTCTTTGATGGTGCCACATTATATTGTATGGGAAGGTGGGCTATATTATATTTTATTCGGGGCTACATTATATTCTATGGGGGGGCTGTATTATATTTATTATATTCTATGAGAAGTGCTTGCATCATAATCTATGAAGGGACTACAGTATACTATATGAGGGGGCTACATTGTATTCAATGGGGGGCTGGATTATATCCTATGGGGGGCTAGATTATATTGTATGGGGCTTCATTATACTTTATGAGGGGGCTACATTATATTCTATGGGGGCTACATTATACTATATAAGGGGGTTGCATTCTATTCTATGGAGGAGCTGCATTATATTCTATTGGGAGCTGCATTATACTATATGAGGGGGGCTGCATTATATTCTATGGGGGTTACATTATATTATGTGGAGTGGCTGCATTATGCTCTATGGGGTGTCTGCATTATACTATATGTGGGCTGCATTACACTGTATCGAAGACTATGGGGAATACATTATACTATATGAAAAACTATGGGGTGCATTATACTATGGGAAGTGAATTGTACTACATGGATGACTATGGTGGTGCATTATACTATATGGAGCACTATGAGGAGTGTATTATACTATATGGAGGACTATAGGGAGTGTATAATACTATATGGAGAACTGAGGAGTGTATTTTAATATATGGAGGACTATGGGCAGTGTATTATACTATATGGAGGACTATGGGGCATATTATATTAATATGGAAGACTATGGTGTGTGCATTTTACAATATGGAGGACTGTGGTGCACATTATAATATATGGAGGACTATGGGGTGTATTATACTAAACAAGCAAAATGCTGCATATTCATCAAGTGATTGGATTCTTTATGGCCTAACAAAAATCATTGTTCTCAGCAAAATATTTAGACTTGAGAGTCCTCAGTGGTTGATACCTTTTAATGGCTAACTGAAAAGATGGTAACAAATTGCAAGCTTTCGAGACTACGCAGGTCTCTTCATCAGGCAAAGACTAAAACAAAAGCTGAAGAATCACATATTTATATACACAAAAGGACACAGGAATAATGCAATAGGTAAGACAAGTGACGTAAAGCAGAACTGTCATTATGGCAGAGGGATGAACATAAATATGACTAGTTCATAGATAAGGAGTGAAAGTTTTATTACCCTCTGATTGGGGTCTGGTATTGTGTTGTGATGACCCTGTTCTCAGCAACACATTGCTGGCGTAAACTGTAGATGTGTTGCTGATAACATGGTACTGTATGGTGATCTATTAGTGATCCATTAGTGATTGTTCTGTCCCCATCATTCTTTCTCAGACGGTGGAAAGAGGCCGGGAAACAAGTGTTCAATATTGTCAATAACACTCATTTAGCGTCCTGAACTCAGCGTATGTAAATACAACCGAAATGCTTCTGTATGATGTGCAATATGTTAGCATTTGGGGCCCCATCTTAAACTGAGCAGGTACATAAAGTGCAGCACAGATTCATCTCATGTAGGACTCCACCGCACAGATTCATCTCAACGAAAAGCTGAGATCCTTAGATCAGGAACAGAACAAACATTTATAGGACATTTCATAACTTTCCCAAATTCTTATGAAAACATTTACATCACATCTAGTACTGAACCGAATTTATTATATATTTTAGGAGCAGGACCACTTTATACCGACTCAACCAAAATGGACACAGACTCTGACTCCACAGCCCTTGGTTCCCACGATTATTTTTTGGTGTTTTTTTATGCTGCGTATTTTGGAAAAATGCAAGTAACCTATTTTACTTAATGAGTCCAGAAATAGTGAAGAAAATCTGCCACATCAAAAACTCATCAAAAACTTATTCAGGCTGTGTTCCCGCAAGAGTTTTTGGTAAGTTTTTGATATTGCAGAATTTCTGCACCTACTATTTAAATTATTATTTGCGGTTTTTCATTGCTTTTGTGTGCAGTTTTTTAACATGCATTTTTATCACGTTTTTGATGTTTGTGTTTTTTTCTCTTTTTGGGATGGAAATTTGTTTTTGATACTTCCAGGTATTTGGCTTTGACAAAACTTTATTGATATACTTAGGTGCGGATTACATGTGGTTTTGATGCAATTCCGCCTGGGAAATGCACTAAACGCATGTGTATTTTTTTTTTACCTGAGGATTTTCTGCTTCTAATGCAAGTCTATGGTGAAAATCTGCACGGAAAACTCAGCATATCCGCAAGCGAGATTGACATGTTGCTGATGTGAAATGCACCGCAGGTCAGATTACACTGAGTAGAAAAGAAGCTCAGACGGCAGGAGATTTCTATAAATCTCATCCACTTTGCTGGAACTGTAAGACGCGCGTCGAAAAAACGCTGCGAAAAAAAAGTAAAAACATTTTTGCAGTATTCTTAAACCCTTTTACGTGAACAAAACTAATTTTATTGAACAAGTGGGTGAAATATATGGAAGTGGTGACGTGTTTCTATTACACTTTTCCTCTGATTGTTCCTCTCCTGGTTTTGGCTTCCAGATACTGATGTAAAATACTGAATGTGTGAACGTGGCCTAAGGATAGGTCATGCATATTTTATGACTGGACAACCTCTCTAACCGAACCTGTGTGATAAGAATTTCCTGTTTCATATTGATTCACGCTTTCCTCACCTTACACACTGTATTGAACTTTGAGCACCTGCAGGCACTTGAGGTAAGCTCTAGTTCACACTAGGGTAGTCTCTCCTGCAAGAGAATAGGGGCCAATTATGCTAATGACGGTTGCCTCAAACTTTGTCACAGTTTGATCCCAGTGTCATCTGAGTGTCATCCGATTTTTTAGCATGAGAGAATCGCAGGACAAGTGTGGAAAAGATGGAGAACCTTATTTCTCCATCGTCTCTTGCTGCACTCGGATTACGTCAGACAACAGTCCGATGTTTCACATGCACCCATAGACTTGTATGGATGTGCGTGATCCGAATACTAGAGCCACTCACAACATGCTGCGAATAAGCATGAGAAAACAATGGCAGACCTGCACTGTCCCACAGTACAGTCTGTGCTATCCTATAAAACATCGGACTGCACTTGGCCGTGTTAGGCTGGTTTCACACATCCGGCGGGCGCCTTGCGGCGCCCCCGGCATTTTGCCGCAGCGCCGCATCTGAAAACCTGATGCGCCGCATGCGGCTTTTTTCGCATTGACATGCATTAGCGCCGGATGGCGCCGCATGTCAATGCGTTGCATGCGGTTTTGTCCGGATGCGGCGCAAATGTACATTGCGGCGTCCGGAAAAAACGCTGCATGTAACGTTTTTTGTTTTTGCCGGATGGTTTCTGATCTCTCCAGGCATCAGAAACCATCCGGCAAAAAATCGCATTTTGGCCGCCGGAAGTGTGAAAGGTTTTCACATGCGGCGCTGCGGCAAAATGCTGGGGGCACCGCCAGGCGCCCGCCGGAAATGTGAAAGAGGCCTTATACGATCATGTGAGCGAGTTCTTAGTGTTAACTGCTGCTGGTTTTGGCTTGATGGAGCCACTGAGCTCCTTCTCCCTCCCCTTGGGAACACCCAATTTTTTCACAAGCATGGTGCAGCACACTGGGCAGACAGAGGTGAGATAAGTGCTGCTAGGAGTTTTGCCATAGGTGCAGTGCAATAGCAGGACTCCGCATCCGCTGCTCCAGTGGTCTTGCCAGTGTTTGTGGGTCGCCCTGCAGTGATTCCTGTATGACTGCTCTCAGATGACCACTGCATGGAATTACTGGCCACGTGTGCTATTATCACCACTGAGGGCAGCGAGTGGATGCAGCAGTTACCTGAGAGTAGTTGGAACATCATCACACCACAACTGACAAGGAATTGCTTCCACACAAGTGAAAACCAAAGCCCCCTAGTAGTGATACAGTGACAGCCGCCCAAAGACCCTTCACAAGAAACATCCAGAGTCCCCTAGTAGAGATAAAGTGGCAACCAGAGCCCCTAGTAGTGATATACAGAGACCACTAGTAGTGATAGTGACCAGCAGAGCCCCTCCACAATAGTGACATCTAGAGCCACCTAGTAGTGATATAGAGACCACCATAGCCC
>JARQOD010000001.1:475797265-475874207 GCA_033576555.1 Oophaga sylvatica
TTTTTTTCTCAGTGCGATTTCGGCTGAGAAAAAACTCGCAAATGAGATGTCACTTATTGAATAACATGGTCCGAGTGCAATCTGATTTTTTTATCGGATTGCACTCGTCCGTATTTCTCCCAAGTGTGTATGAGCCCTTACTGAAAGACTAATACCTGTTCTGTGTTTTGGAGATACTCCTGGTTTTGGCATGCAAATACTGAACAATGCAAAATCGCAAAGACATGACAAATATTGACCCAGGCAGGGGAGGCGGCATAAGACAGGACAGCAGGGGATCACAGCTGATTTTCTGTGAGGTAAAATACGTCTTAAAACAAGTAGGGAAATTTTTTGGATCTAAAGTCAGTAGTCGTTTTTTTTTTTTTTTACCTCAGTATTTGTAAGCCAAAATCAGGAGAGGAACAGTAAGGCCCGGGTCACACTACGGTAGAATACGGACGAGTTCTATGCGAGAAAACATCGCATAACACAATATTTTTTCTCAGGCGTATTCAACGTGCGTGTAAAATCACAGCATGCTGCAATTGTACGCATATATTGTCCGAGATTCGCCAGTGCAAACCAATGGGTGCGAGAAAAACTCCACACGGATCATCAGTATAGCTTGCGACAAATGCGGACACATTTTCCTAATTTCGGCCCATTGAGCCATTAAATTCAATGGGTAAAATCAGTGAGAAATGTGAAGCCATATGCATGTCATACGAATACATGGGTGCGAGAAAAATCGCATTGCAAACGCATTACACATGGATGACCATACGGAGAACACTTGTGCGACTCTCGGCAGGGAGACTCAGACCGATTTTCCATACGTTTAGTGTGACGCCGGCCTAAGAGGAAAAGTATAATAGAAACACATCACCACTTCTGTCTTTATCACCCACTCCTGAATTTGGATTACAAATACTGACCAGATACTGAATGTGCCCACGTGGCCTAAAAGGTACCAGTTCTATCCATGAAAACCACTGATAGGATTTGAATGATAAAAACTGACATTTGAATGAGCCCTAATCCTTTGGCCTCATTCATACATCAGTTTTTCTCGTATGAGTGCTGTCAGTGTTTTTCACAGATAGAACTTGTACCTATATTAGCTAATGGTGCCGTTCATGGAACGAACTTTCCGAGTAAAATCAAGGAGATATGTCAGATATTGATTCTAGTCTTAGATCAAAATCAGCAATGCAAGTAGGTCTGTGAAAAATAAATAAATAATAAATTGGACAGCACTTGGATGCCATCCAAGTGTGGTCCGATTTTCACAGACGGTTAAGATAGGAGAAGCTGGAGATTTTTTTTTCCACATACAAGAAAAACTGATGAAAATCAGATGAAGCTCCGTCCATTTTTCTTGTACGTGAAGAAAAAAAAAGACATTTGAATGAGGCCTTAGTGTGCCTCAGCGTGTCTCCGTGCCTCAGCGTGTACATGTCTTTTCCAGATCACAAGTTGGTAATTTAAAAGAGGAGTTTATAAGCCTGGTTGACACATTGAAGAATGTGCAGTAAAATCCACAAAAAGTAATCATGTGTTAGGCCTCATTAAGATGTCCACGTTGCACATGTGTGTTCTATCCGTGTTTGTCACAAATACAACACATGCCCATTATAGTCTATGGGGCTGCTCACATGTCTACGTTTTTTGATGGACTGTGTCCATGCCAATCTAATGGAGGAGACATGTCCATTTTTTTCAAGCAGCTCAGATGAAAAGTACCAATACAAGAATACATACAGCACACGGACGCATTGTTAAAATGGGGTGCCAAAAGCCCACCAGTAACCAACTCTAGGGCCCCACTTTTTAACTACGTGCAAATGTGACATTATCCTCAATCACAAATTTATATAACAATGATCAGGGTTGATTATTAAATTAATAAGATGCTGCCTTTATCTGTACTTAGTGATTCATGTATATAGTGCTAAGTACTGCTCATACACGTGTGGTGGCCCACCGGAGGATTCTCCTGTTCTCCTGTGGGCCAGTCCCAGCCTGAACGGACGGCATCTTTGTGCTGTCCGTGATTGGCATTGCAAAGTATAGGAGAAGCTTTGCCATTTATTTATCTATCCATACTTGAAAAACACCAACGACACCAGTATCATTTTATGCATACGTGAAAAATACTGGCGTTTGAAGGAGGCCTTATGCAGGATTTATCGACTGGATTGCAATGGATGAAATTTGACATTTCTGCAGCAAAAATCTAAATTATGCTGTAAATGTAGTTATTTTATTTAAAGACAACTTGCCATCAGATCAAAGTAGCTAGTTTTTGCTATTATTTTATCGTCCTTGCTCCCCTGAGTATTAATTTTTTTGTCAATCTCCCATATAGTTACAGAGATATGGACCTTTTTTTCTGCTATTTTATATGATCTTTAAAGGGGCAGAGCCCACAGGATTCCCAGGATGAGCGTCTTCAGGCTGCTTTTCACATATTTGCCTTCAGAACACCACTCCCTTCTAAAGATAAAGACTCATTTCTCTGGAGCCATATGGCAGAATGAAAAATATATATACATTTAGAAAAATGAAATACTCTGGAAGAGTAAAGAGAATGGGAATACAATCAGAGCATTAATTAGCCACTTTTGACCTGGTGACATGTCCTCTATAAAGGGGTGTCCATGCTTAATACATATGTCTGTGGCTACTCTATGTAACTGCAGACTGTCAAATTGTAGCAGTGCACAAGGTCTAACTTCCTTCATATCACGGTGCAAGCATGCCGTCCCGTGAATGACGCTCACTTGCACCACTAATACCGGTGTCACGACAGTGCGTGCACTGTACACAGCGAGTTTGGCAGCCTGCACTCACATATGCCCCTTATAAACGGTTTAAGCTATTAAATAGGTTACTGACTATCCTAACTGAGCACCTCTGGCACCTAGAACAGCTGATTGGAGGGGGTGCCTGATATTGCACCCCACCAGTTAGACATTGATGACCTATCCTAAGGATAAGTCATCAATAGTGATGAGGGAATGTGTTATCCGAGCATGCTTGTGTGCTAACCAAGTGTCTTCGGCGTGCTTGAATAATATGTTTTGAGTACCACGGCTGCAACACATGCATGGATTCCTGTTTGTTAGGCAATTCCTGCATGTGTTGAGGCTGTTGAACAGCCCTGAGACATGCAGCTGCGGTGACAGGAACATAGTATTCGAGCACGCCGAAGACACTCGGATAACATCTGAGCATGCTCAGATAACACCTCATCGGAGCACACTCGCTCATCACTAGTCAACAATACGAAAGTAGTGGACAATCACTGTATGAAAAACTTTTTATTAGGTAGTACCACATAGCGTGTCTTGGAATCTGTATTCCTTTTCCAACAACTAATAAAGTTTATGGTTACGATTCATCAAGCCTGGCATTATTCACGCTGGTGTTGATGAGGGGGCGTGCTAGAATCAGCACACTCCTTTGTGCACCTCACGACAAATCTTACTCCAGTTGCCGACTGGAGTAAGAGTTCTGACGCTCATCATGAATTAGACGATTCTTCACGTTCAGCCCCGCTCCCACTCCAACCTAGTCAAACGAACTGGACAAAACTGTTATGAGAACACCCAAAGTTGATAAATAGGAACCTCTAAAGCATCCAACATAAACACCATTCTTTTCCATGCAACTGGCACTGAGAAATATGGTCCATTGTTTGACTGAGTTCAGCAAAAAAACCTGAAGACACTAGTTAATTGTAATACACGGCAATCTATATAGCGGCATTGTGTGTGTGATCCATTGCAACATAATGTTGGTATAATCTGAAATTGCACAAGAAGTCACCTTTCTAATAACAGTGCCATCTTACATTGCTGTGAAAGTAAAATGGTCTTAGGTTTCAATGACTTTAAAGAAAAAATGTAAAGAAACCGGTTTTAACATTTGCTACTGCAGCAATCTGCAAATGCCAAGCTGATATAATGGATCTCTGTTGTGCCAGCCTGACAAGTGGCGCTCCCTCCCTCGCCATCTCACAAAGGGCACACGACCAGATTTTATTTTTATTCACAGACCGAATCTACTCGAGGAAAAAATAAATAAAAATTAAAATATGGCAGCATGTACTTGTTTCTTCTGCAAATTAGAGGAGACTAGTCCATTCAAGTCTACAAAAACCCCCCCCAAAAAAAAGGACGTTACAAGGGGCCACAGTCTCGCGTCTGATTATTACGGATACATTGCAATTCTGTAACATAGGGAACTGTACATGATTACTAGCTGCTGGAAGAAAACGGATTGTACGAGTGAGAACGAAATCATCCCGCTTTTCTGGATGAAACCTGATGTTTTTGATCCGCTTCCGTTACACAGAGAAAGGCCATGTTCACACGGTCAGTATTTTACATCAGTATTTGTAAGGCAAAATCGGGAGTGGAACAATCAGAGGAAAAGTATAATAGAAACACGTCACCACTTCTGTATTTTTTACCTACTACTAGCCATGACTTACAAATACTGACCGTGTGAATGAGGCCAAAGTCGGACACCAAAGGTTGGGCCAATATTAACCTGATCACATCACAGCCAGCAGACCGTCTTCTTCTGAATTCACTGCACAGACGCCATCGGACGCTACGTGAAAATTGTGCAAACCAGATTTGGTTGGAAAAGAGGAATAAAAAGAACAAAACAGAGAAACCATTACCTGATGTAGAATGGCCGCGGGAGGAGATACCTGCCAAGTATTCCAGAAGAGACTACTAGAAGCTCAGAGAACAGAGACTAGATCCAATGCAGACTGCAAGATACTTTCAGGAAGTCCCAGACCCTGCCAGGCGGAGAGGGAGCTGGGTGGAACAGCACTGCCTGCAGGCGGAGTCTTCCTGCTGCAGCTTACTGCTCTGCGCTCCAGGGCTCAGTCCTTCTCTGGAAGTATTATAGCTCATTCTTCCAGGGGCGGACAGATCATTGGTGCCACCTATGCAGCCGCACAGGGGCCCTGGAGGTCAGGGGGCCCATTTCTACCTCCAAAGCAGGTGGAATTGTGCATTATAAGGAGCTATCGGACCTCAAAGGGCCATTATTGTTCTTGCACAGGGGTCCTGGAGGTAAGGGGGCCACTTCCATCTCCGAAGCAGGTGGAATTATGCGAACTGCAAAGGGCCCATATATTGTTCTTGCACAGGGGTCCTGGAGGTAAGGGGGCCACTTCCATCTCCGAAGCAGGTGGAATTATGCGAACTGCAAAGGCCTATATATTGTTCTTGCACAGGAGGTAAGGAGCCCATTTTTACAGGGGCCTGGAGGTAAGGGGGCCATATATTGCACAGGGGCGTCTTCTGTTTTCCATAATAGAAGTTCAGTTTGTAGATTTTTCATAACTAAAGCAAGAGACAGTTTTTACCATCTGAGCACCTTTTGTGTGAGTAAAGGCTGGGATTCTCTCCTCCCACTTAACAGTCAGGAATTCTGCATCCAACACAAACCTGGTAATTATTAACTTGGCAACAATTCGGAGGTCAGGAGCAGGGAATGTTTCTGAATGTGCTTCAACACTTGATTGACAATGCGACCTTCAGACTTCATACTTTTTGGTCACTTATCAAACTCACGTGAACAGCATTGAATGCCAAATGTGAACACGCACATTTACTACACATTTTGTACATTCATGTGTTACTTTTCTTTTAGTTTCAGCAGAGATGTACTTTGGGGGTCAGGTCAGGGGTGAGCGCAAACACGACTGAGTGGGCCACAATCCTGGGTAAGGCTTGTAGAGGTGCACTTTAATTCCAGTGACTCTGAACACCCCAATGGGCACCTCTGTAGATAACTATAACTTTTGAATGAGCGAGACTACATGTTGGGGAACTTTCAGCCCATTGGCCGTATATCAGCTGAATACCTCCCAACTTTTAAATAACATAACTAGGGGCACACTATGTGGTGTGCGTATTTATTTATTAAGCATTGCTTATATAGCACTATCTTATTCCGCAGACCTTCACAAACATTACCATCACTGTCCCCATTGGGACTCTCAATCTACATTACCTATCAGTATGTCTTTGGATTGTGGGAAGAAACTGGAGAACCCGGAGGAAACCCACACAACCACGTGGAGAACTCCTTGTAGATGTTCTTGGTGGTATTTGACTCTAGAACCCCTTAGCTGCAAATTAGCAGTGCTAACCACTGAGCCACCGTGCTGCCCGCATAGAGAAAAAGTGCTCAGTGGGTGCAGACGTTCAGTGGGCAAAGCTTTCAGGTAATCTCATAAGATTTGCTTGGACAGTTAAACACAGCAGAATTTCTTCAGAAAAAAAGCAGCAGAGAAAAATACAGCATTTATGCTACATGTGAACACGGCCTAACTGTCCTAGCAAAGTGGATGGTATTTAAGGAAAAATCTACAAACTGTGTGTCTAAAGACGCTGCTGAACTGTGTGGTCTTGGTGCATTTTTTTGTCTATAAACTTCTGTCAGGGAGATCGGGAAGATATCCCACCACTGCCACCAAGATGTCAGGTAGATGGGGAAGATAGCCAGCCCACTGCTGCCACCTTTTGTAATCAAAGCAAAAGGTGGCTACTTTGAAGAACCTAGAATATAAGACATATTTTCAGTTATTTCACACTTTTTTGTTAAGTATACAATTCCACATGTGTTAATTCATAGTTTTGATGCCTTCAGTGTGAATTTACAACTTTCATAGTCATGAAAATACAGAAAAATGTTTGAATGAGAAGGTGTGTCCAAACTTTTAGTCTGTACTGTGTGTGTGTATATATATATATATATATATATATATATATATATATACAGTCATGGACAAAAGTTTTGAGAATTACACAAATATTAATTTTTACAAAGTCTGCTGCTTCACTTTTTCTAATGGCAATTTGCATATACTCCAGAATGTTATAAAGAGTGATCAGCTTAACAGCAATTACTTGCAAAGTCAATATTTGGCTAGAAAATGAACTTTATCCCCCAAAACACATTTCAACATCATTGCAGCCCTGCCTTAAAAGGACCAGCTAACCTCTTTTCAGTGATTGCTCCATTAACACAGGTGTGGGTGTTGATGAGGACATGGCTGGAGATCAATCTGTCATGATTAAGTAAGAATGACACCACTGGACACTTTAAAAGGAGGCTGGTGCTTGGCATCATTGTTTCTCTTCTGTTAACCATGGTTATCTCTAAAGAAACACGTGCAGTCATCATTGCAGTGCACAAAAATGGCCTAACAGGGAAGAGTATCGCAGCTAGAAAGATTTCACCTCAGTCAACAATCTATCGCATCATCAAGAACTTCAAGGAGAGAGGTTCCATTGTTGCCAAAAAGGCTCCAGGGCGCCCAAGAAAGACCAGCAAGCGCCAGGACCGTCTCTTAAAAGTGTTTCAGCTGCGGCATCAGGCTACCAGCAGTGCAGAGCTTGCTCAGGAATGGCAGCAGGCAGGTGTGAGTGCATCTGCACGCACTGTGAGGCGGAGACTCTTGGAGCAAGGCCTGGTCTCAAGGAGGGCAGCAAAGAAGCCACTTCTCTCCAGAAAAAACATCATGGACAGACTGATATTCTGCAAAAGGTACAGGCAGTGGACTGCTGAGGACTGGGGTAAAGTTATTTTCTCTGATGAATCCCCTTTTCGATTGTTTGGGACATCAGGAAAACGCCTCATTCGGAGAAGACAAGGTGAGCGCTACCACCAGTCTTGTCTCATCCAACTGTTAAGCATCCTGAAACCATTCATGTGTGGGGTTGCTTCTCAGCCAAGGGAATCGGCTCTCTTACAGTTTTGCCTAAAACACAGCCATGATAAAGAATGGTACCAGAATGTCCTCCAAGAGCAACTTCTCCAACCCTCCAAGAGCAGTTTGGCGATCAACAATGCCTTTTCCAGCATGATGGAGCACCTTGCCATAAAGCAAAGGTGATAACTAAATGGCTCAGGGAACAAAACATAGAGATTTTGGGTCCATGGCCTGGAAATCCCCAGATCTTAATCCATTGAGAACTTGTGGTCAATCATCAAGAGACGGGTGGACAAACAAAAACCTAAAAATTCTGACAAAATGAAAGCATTGATTGTGCAAGAATGGACTGCTATCAGTCAGGATTTGGTCCAGAAGTTGATTGAGAGCATGCCAGGGAGAATTGCAGAGGTCCTGAAGAAGGTCAACACTGCAAATATTGACTTGCTGCATTAACTCATTCTAATGTACTGCCACATAAACAATCCCGCTGCGATAACGATAACGACGCATACTAATGCATCGCTAGCGGGATTGATTTCTATATCGCTGATAGGGCTTAACTTAGCGATGTCGTTAAGGACGCTATCGCGGTTAGCGATTCATCCTTAAACGACTTGCGGTACAAAAGTACCGCTAAAGTGCTAAGAAAAGGTGCCACACTCAGTGATATATACTTACCAGCGGGGCGCCGACGATAAAATAGGGTCCGGAATGATTCCAGCGACGAGCGAGATCACAGCAGGATCTCAGCAGGGAGCTCGTCGCTGACAGATGCCGCACCAACAACATCGCTAACGGGATCGCTAAATAGTGACGTTTTTTAGCGATCCGTTAGCGATGTTGTTTAGTGTGGCATACCCTTAACTGTCAATATAAGCTTTTGTTACTCATATGTTTGCAATTATATTTCTGTCTGTGATAAAAACATCTGTCAAACACACATAAAAACCAGAGGGCAGCAGATCATGTAAAAATATAATATTTGTGTCATTCTCAAAACTTTTGGCCATGACTGTATATACTAAAAAAAATAAAGGGAATACTTAACAATACAATGTAACTCGATGTCAATCACACTTCTGTGAAATCAACCTGTGCAGTTATTAAGCAACACCGATTGTGAATCAATTTCTCTACTGTTGTGCAAATGGAATAGACAAGAGGTAAAAATGATAGGCAATTAGCAAGACAGCCCCTATAAAGAAGTGTTCTGCAGCTGGTGACCACAGACAGTTTCTCTGTTCTCATCCTTTTTAGCTGTTGTCTTGGTCACTTTTGTATTTGACCATTGCTCTGACCCCCTAGAGCAGGGATGTCAAAGTCAAACACACCGAGGGCCAAAAAAACAAATTTGCTACAAGCCGAGGGCCGGACTGGTTCAATGTTTATTAAAACATATCGAAATGATTGCACATAGCCTATTGAACCAAGACCTAACACAGTGTACATTATTTAATGATTAAATGAATATGGCAATATTTTGTTATGGCTCTGTGAGTAACTTCAAGTTAAAACATTTTCAACAGCAAAACAGCAAAAAATTAAATTGTTTTTAAAAACAAAATGTGTTTCTTAATATCAAGATAAATGCATAAATAAAAGTGCATACATTATAAGCTGAAAATGTATTATTGTGCTGCTCTGTGATCTACCGATCACTGCTTTCAAATAGTAAAATGAAAAAATAAATCAAATCAGTTGTATTCTTTCTCATGGCTCTTATCTGCAATTTTCCCTGAGTCCATTCAACTGAAAAATAAATATAAATAAATAAATATACAAAAATTTTATGGCACACAGACAAAACAATACTTCCTCTCAAAGAAAAAATCATGTTCTTGTATTGAAACAAATGTAAAAATGTAACTGAATTAAAAAAACGGTAAATACTTAACTGCTCTGGTGATGCTCACTTGTCTGTAGGGTGAGCCTGATACTTGGAGGTGGTTCTCTATCTTTTGTACCAAGAGTTCATCAATGTTCCGGGGTTAGGCTCTGAGCTGAGGAAATCCTCAGGATTGAGTGAAGGTGATTATCAGTAAGACGACTCCTCTGTGATGTTTTGTTTAGCTTCATCAAAGAGAACAGTTGTTCACACAGGTATGTGCTTCCAAACATAGAGAGCGTCCGAGCGGCTTGGATGCGCAACTGGGGCATTGTGTCGGGGATGGAACGTGAAAACTCGGCAGCACCCACTCTCTCATATTTTTCCTTCAGTGTGTCATTGCACTGGAGCTCAATCAACTCCATTTGTAGATTTGGTGGTGCGCTTTCTACATCAACTGCAAAAGGATTGCTGAGCAGTTCAAACCTGCTTTTTTGGGCTTCAAAGTCAGCAAATCGGCGTCGGAAGTCAGCGGCAAGTATGTTGAGTTTATTGGCAAACTATGCACACGGGAACACAGCGGTAGAGAGCTTCTCTTTCATGGTCTGGCAGCTGGAAAAGTGGCTTAAGTTTTCTTTCCGCATCTGCGACTCCCACAGACTCAGCTTGGTTTTAAAGGCCTTCACTGTACTGTACATATCAGAGATGACACGTCCCCGTCCCTGCAGCTGCAGATTCATCACATTCAGATGGCTCGTGATGTCGCAGAGAAATGCCATTTCACACAGGAAAGTTTCATCTCGGAGCTCTGTTGTGTCTTTCCCCTTGCTTTCCATGAACAGACAGATCTCACGCAGCTCAAAACATCTTTGAAGCACCTTTCCCCGCTTAGCCATCGCACCTCTGTGTGATACTTTAAGTCACCATACTCTGTATCTAACTCCCCCAGAAATGCCTTGAACTGGCGGTGATTTAAACCTTTGGCTCTGATGAAGTTAACTGCTCGCGTTATGGTGCTCATTACATTCTCCATTTTCAAGGCTTTGCCACACAACGACTCCTGGTGTATGATGCAGTGATACGCTGTTAGCTCATCTGTGACGTTTTCCTCCCGCATCCTCTCCCGCATCCTTGCCACCAATCCACTCCTGTGCCCACACATTGCGGGTGCTCCGTCTGTGGTTAATCCCACGAGTTTTTCCCAAGGCAGCCCTATCTCATTTACACATCTGGATACCTCTTCATACAGATCTTGTCCTGTAGTTGTGCCATGCATAGGACGTAATGCCAAAAACTCTTCTGTTATGCTCAGGCTGGAGTCTACTCCACGGACAAAAATTGACAGCTGGGCAATGTCTGATGTGTCCATGCTCTCATCCACAGCAAGAGAATATGTGATGAAATCTTTTCCCTTTCTCACAAGCTGTTCTTTTATGTTGGTGGAAAGCTGGTCTACGCGCTCAGCAACGGTGTTTCTGCTCAGGCTCACGTTTGCGAATAGTTGTCTTTTGTCTGGGCACACTGCGTCACAAACTTCAAGCATACAGTTTTTGATAAACTCTCCTTCTGCAAAGGGCCGGGCTGATTTTGCGACCTCTTTTGCCACAATAAAGCTAGCCTTGACAGCAGCCTCGCTTTGTGATTTAGCATATGTGAACATAGCCTGTCTGGACTTAAGGCCTCGTTTTAATTCTTCCACCTTCTGTAGCTTTTGTTCTTATTCCATATTCTTGTCTTAGTGTGTTTCTTAGACGTTTGATAATGCCTTCTTAAATTAAATTCTTTCATTACAGCCACATTTTCTTCACACAGAAGACACACAGGTTTGCCTTTTACCTCCGTAAACATGTACTCTGCCTCCCACCTGGCCTGAAACCCCCTGTTCTCAGCGTCCACCTTACGATTAGCCATTTTTGAGGAGGGGGGTATCAGAAAGTTGTTCTCTGCTCTGACTACTGATGAATAATGAAGCCGCTTGTGTCCGCTGCAGTGACTTCGCGGGCTACCTGTGCATTGTGGGAAATGTAGTGTTGGTGCGTGCAAAACACCAGCGGGCGGCTGTGGCCTGCGGGCCGGTTCTAATAGTAATTAAATATCATCCAGGGGGCCATAGATAATCAATTCGCGGGCCGGATCTGGCCCGCGGGCCTTGACTTTGACATATGGGCCCTAGAGGTACTGTACAGTAGCATGAGGTGGTGTCCACAACCCAAAGAAGTTGCTCAGGTAGTGCAGCTCATCCAGGATGGCACATCATTGCGAGCTGTGGCAAGAAGGGTAGCTGTGACTGTCAGCACAGTGTCCAGAGCATGGAGCAGATACCAAGAGACAGGCCAGTACACCAGGAGACGTGGAGGGAGCTGTAGGAGGGCAACAACCCAGCAGCAGGACCGCTACCTCCTTCTTAGTGCAAGGAGGCGCAGTACCAGAGCCCTGAAAATGACCTCTAGCAGGCCACTAACATTCATGTGTCTGCTCAAACTGTCAGATACAGACTCTATGAGGGTGGCATGATGGCACGATATCCACAAGTGGGTGATTGGCATTTGCAGAGAACAGCAAGATTGTCAGATTCGACATTGGGACTCTATATTCATCACGGATGAGAGCATTTTCACACTGAGCACGTGACAGACGTAACAGAGTCTGGAGACGCTGCGGAGAACATTCTTCCGCCTGCAACATGCTCAAGCATGACCAGTTTGGAAGTGGGCAGTAATGATTTGGGGAGGTATTTCTTTGGAGAGTCGCACAGTCCTCCATGGCAGAGGTACACTGACTTCCATTATGTACTAGGGTGAGATCCTCAGACCCATAATGAGACCATATGCAGGTACAGTGGGCCCTGGACTCCTGATGCATGACAATGCTTGGCCTCATGTGGCTGAAGTGTGTCAGCAGTTCCTGCATGATGAAGGCACATCTAGGATATCATGTCTCGTTCCATCCACCAACCTGCACCAACCACAGTTGCACCACAGACTGTCCAAGATTTGACTGATGCTTTAATCCAGGTTTGGGAGGAGATCCCTCAGGAGAACATCCGCCACCTCATGAGGAGCATACCCAGGCACTGTAGGGAGGTCACACAGGCCCTTGGAGGCCACACACACTACTGAGCATCATTTCCTTGTCTTGAGGCATTTCCACTGAAATTGTATCAGCCTGTAATTTGATTTTTCACTTTGATTTTGAGTTTCATTCCAGATTCAGACCTCCATGGGATATTAATTTTGATTTACTGTACATTGATCATTTTTATGTTTTATTGTTCTCAAGCATTCCACTATATAATGAATAAAGATTTGCAAGTGGATTATTTTATTCAGTGATATTTAGGATGTGGTATTTTTGTGTTCCCTTTATTTTTTTGAGCAGTGTGTTGTATTGTGACAGGGTCACTGACACGGTATATGAGGGAAGATGTGTGTCACGAACATTGCTTTCTTCCATGATCTACAAATCCATGTTTCTCTTCAGCATGCTAGATGCTGAAGGAGTTAATCAGCCATGTTATGGGACTGCGCTCCTGATGAAGCCATAGGCGGTGAAACACGCGTCGAGGCTCAGCGCGTCTCACTCACTCTCCGCATTTCTGACAGACGCACTATGGCTGAAGGTATTTATTGATTGCCTGTATTTATGTCTGCATCAATTTTGTGCCCGTGTTAGCTCAGTGCTGTTCCCTGCCGTCTCGGTAGGCTGTTTATTTCTACCTAGACGATCACATCTTATCAGCTGCTTACATGGTACAGCTTTTTTCCTTCCTAGATTCAAGTGCAGGGTTACCATTTTTGGGCCATTTTCATACTTACCATCATTATTTTTAGTTGCAGACTGTTATGTTGCGGATGTTTTTTGTGAGACGCTGATTTCTCCTTTTTTGGGGCAGGATACTTCCATCTTTCCACATTTTGCACCTGTCCACTTTTACCTGCTGTCCCATGTTTGTGCTTGGCATGTTTTGTATGGATTTTGATTATCAGTAAAATTTGCATTGATTTGGATATTCTTTTTGTCCTCTAATCTTCTTATTTGGTATTTTGACATTACTACCTCACCCTCTACTGGGATCTTTGGGCGTACTGCTCATATTATTCATTTTTTGATTTTTCCTATTAGATTTTTCATTATCCCGGTATGATTCTTTTTGTTTTTTTATGTTATGTGACTGGTTTATCGGTGAGTAGGTAAGAGATGAGTGGGACGCTTACTCGCCATATCTCCACCTCAAGGGTGTGGCTGGGATGTTAAATGTACGGTCACTGTTTTTTTCTCACTGTTGTGTGTTTGGAGAGGAAAGACTCCAAACGTGGCTCCGGGAGGAGCTGAGAACTTTGTGTGTTACCTGCGGGTGAATCCTGCAGGAAAAAGACTCTTAATCTTTGTTTTGCCATTAGGCCAGAAAGGCCATGTTTACTTTATTCAACCCTGCTACGGTTTATGCTGTGCTTTAATAAACCAGCAGGCGATTTACCACAAGAGGCGTTCCTGAGTTTACCTCTGCAAGCAGCTGAGTGAGTCAAACCCTCACAGTATATAATATATATATATATATATATATATACACTTCAGTATGATCATCACCACTTATGCAATAACTAAAGAAAAACTAACTGCCACAGCCAATTGTTTATTACAGGCCAATTGGACGCCCGTTACTGGTAATGTTGACCCTCACGAGGCTTCAGGGGGTGTGGTTTATACAGCAAGAATAACAAAGCTGTTAAATGTTATATATTGTAACAAAGCTCGGGACGTCACATCCACATTTCATTCAACAACTGTAGGGATTCACTTTCTTGGGGAGGCCTTAAGCAGCGTTCACACAGGGAATGCAGTTTGGTCCAAACAAGTGCAATTTTGTTGCTTTCATAAAACTCCAAGGCATTCAAAACCAAAAACCGCCTGTTCTGGGCACAAAGGTATCACAGAAAATAAACGGTTCATTCATCACATATATGTCAGTGCAGGCTCACCCAAACACGTTACAGTCCTTTCTCCAGGAGAAAACTTCACAGAAGAGGCACGATCCCACCAATTTCAGTATCCCATTCAGCCTGAGCTCCAGCAACTTCCAGCACCAAACAGAAGTATTCAACTCCAGGCACAGTTCACACTCAAAAGGCTGCAGCTTCCGTACGGTTCTCTGCACACAGACTGCTCAGCTTTCCTAGTTGACCCATGCAGTCTTTAATCAGAGAGAGACCTTGGCATGTCTCTTTCTCAGCTATAGCTAATGTTTTGGCTGGTCACTCACCAGCAGCACACTCAGCTCTGCTCTGTCCAGCACATTGACACACACCTAGAGACCACAGGCCCTACTTCTTGTAAAAAATCTAAGGAGACCTGCCGTGCTAGGATTTAACCCACTTAAACCTGGCTTTGCTACAATATTTAATGCAACAATTAGGCAGTGCTTATAAAAATGTACAAGAAATGTTACAAGGGGGACAAGACTATGCAGTATATACAGTCTCATAAAAATAAAAGGAATAAACAAAAGAAAAAAGAAAGTTACTAGACCTGTTGTTATTAGAAATGACACAGATATTGTGAAGCACTCCATTTAGAAAATGGTGTAATCATGGCCGCACAAAACCCATTCATACAAAGAAAACATGACACAAATATTATATTGTATGGCAGAAATGGCCGTGATGTTTATTTAGGGTTACATAAATTAATCAATAAATACTTCAATAAATAAATCCATATAAATTATTAAACTTCCAACCATAACCAATCCACCCATCACTTGGGCGATTTTCCCACAAATGAACATCACGACAAATATAATAAAAAGGGGGAGTGTTGTGTTACGGTAGCTGAGGAGTGCAGGTAAAAAAGGAAATACACCAGAGCAGTTGGAATCTATGAGATTGCAGTACCCTGACTAACCACCGCAACTAGAGGCAGCCGTGGAGCGTTCCTACGTTGGTCCTAGACGCCTCGTCACAGCCTGAGAAACTAACTACACCTAAAGATAGAAATAGGAAAGCTATCTGCCCGGAGCAGAACCCCAAAGATAATAGAAAGCCCCCAAACATGTAATGGCGGTTAGACAAGAGGAAATACTGACACAGAAAGAAAATAGTAAGAGCAAACGCTGGGGCCCAAACTATCTAAATAGAAAAGGATAGGAAGGGTACTTACTGCAATCTCAGAAAACCCTGAAAAAACACCAACTCTACTAATTTCAAAATCACCTGAGATCACACGACCTCTACCACCTAAATTAGTTCTCTGGTGTAACAAAAACAAAACAGCAGCCACTGAAAAAAAACTGGAAAAAGCAAAAGTACAAAACACAGTGGCTGGACTAAACTGAGAGGGCAAAAGCCCCGGAGGGACCCTGAAGGCCCCCACAGAAGTGCAGGACAAAATGCAAAAATATAGCAAAAACACAAAATAAGAAATTGTCTTATCTGATAGCAGGAGATGCAGACACGACACAGCAGGCTACAAGGGAAACTGGAAAGAAGGATTCAGACCAGAACAATTGATCACCGGCAACCCTGATGGGAAAATGACTCCCTTATATAAGACCAATCAGTAACACCTGATTCCCAGTCCTCACAATCCTCACTAGTACCGCTTGTAACCACTAGAGGGAGCCTCTGCTCAGAACTCATCTCAAACCCATTCACAACAGTACCCCCCCCTTGAGGAGGGGTCACCGAACCCTCATTTGAGCAACCAGGTCGGTCAGGATGAGCTCTATGATACGCACGGACAAGTCTCCCAGCATGGATGTCCGAAGCAAACACCCAAGAATTGTCTTCCTGACCATAACCTCTCCATTTAACCAAATACTGGAGTCTTCGTCTAGAAAAACGAGAATCCAATATTTTCTCAACCACATACTCCAGATTGCCCTCAACCAAAACAGGGTCAGGAGGCACAGCAGCAGGAACCACTGGCTCAACAAACCTCTTCAACAAGGACTTGTGGAACACGTTATGGATCTTAAATTGTCCCTGGAAGAAGCAAACGAAAAGAAACAGGATTATTAATCTCCATGATCTTATAAGGTCCAATGAACCTAGGCTTAAATTTAGGAGATGCTACTCTCATAGGAATATTCTTTGAGGACAACCAGACCAAGTCCCCCACTTTAAACCGAGGACCATCAGTCCTATGCCGGTTAGCAAACCGCTGGGCCTTCTCCTGAGAGAGGGACAACCTCTCCACTACCTGGTCCCAAATCTGCTGCATACGCTCAACAACAGAGTCAACACCTGGACAGACAGAAGCCTCCGTCTGTCCTGAAGAAAATCGAGGGTGAAACCCAGAATTACAGAAAAACGGAGACATCAAAGTGGCAGAGCTAGCCCTATTATTAAGAGCAAACTCAGCCAAAGGCAAAAAAGAGACCCAGTCATCCTGATCAGCAGACACAAAGCATCTTAGATAAGTCTCCAATGTCTGGTTTGTTCTCTCAGTTTGACCATTGGTCTGAGGATGAAATGCTGAGGAGAAAGACAATTGAACACCCAGTTTAGAACAAAAAGTCCTCCAAAATCTGGAAACAAACTGGACTCCTCTGTCAGACACAATGTTCTCAGGAATGCCGTGTAAACGAACCACGTGCTGAAGGAACAACGGCACCAATTCAGAGGAGGAAGGCAACTTAGGTAATGGCACAAGATGTATCATTTTGGAAAACCTATCACAAATTACCCAGATGGTGGTCATTCTCTGAGAAACAGGAAGATCGGAAATGAAATCCATAGAGATATGGGTCCATGGTCTCTTGGGCACAGGCAATGGCATCAACAAACCACTAGAGCGAGAGCAAGGCTTGGAGCGAGAGCAAGTCCCGCAGGACTGCACAAATTCCCTGACATCGCGAGACAAGGTAGGCCACCAAAAGGACCGACTAACCAAGTCTCTGGTACCAAAAATTCCGGGATGCCCAGCCAATGCGGAACAATGAATCTCAGACATCACACTCTTTTTCCATTGGTCCGGGACAAACAATTTTCCAACAGGGCAGCGCTCGGGCCTATCCTCCTGACACCCCTCCAGAGCAAGTCTCAAATTGGGCGAGATGGCGGAAAGAACTACACCCTCCTTCAAAATAACAGAGGGATCAGATAGCTCAGGAGAGTCCGCCTTAACATTCTTAGTGCCAGGAAGAAAGGAAACCACAAAATTAAAACGTGTGAAAAACAAGGCCCACCTGGCCTGTCTAGGATTGAGTCGCTTGGCAGATTCCAGATAGACCAGATTCTTATGGTCCGTAAGGACCACCACCTGATGTTTGGCTCCCTCCAGCCAATGTCTCCACTCTTCAAAAGCCCACTTCATGGCCAATAACTCCCGATTACCCACGTCATAATTACGTTCAGTAGGAGAAAATTTTCGAGAGAAAAAGGCACAAGGGTTACTTTTAGAGGTCTCTGGATCTTTTTGGGACAAAACGGCACCTGCCCCAATTTCAGAGGCATCAACCTCCACCTGAAATGGCAGAGAAACATCAGGCTGCCGTAGAACAGGAGCAGAAGTGAATCTCTGCTTAAGTTCCTGAAACGCAGAGACTGCCTCAGGAGGCCAATTCACCACATCAGAACCCTTTCTGGTCAAATCAGTTAATGGTTTAACAATAACCGAGAAATTACCAATAAATTTACGATAAAAATTGGCAAAACCCAAAAATCTCTGAAGAGCCTTTAATGAAGTAGGTTGGACCCAATCACAGATGGCCTGAACCTTGACCGGGTCCATTTCAATAACAGATGGGGACAAAATGAATCCCAGAAATGAGATCTTCTGTACGCCAAAAAGACACTTTGATCCCTTCACATACAGAGCATTCTCTCTCAAAATCTGGAATACAGTTCGAACATGTTTCACATGAGAGTCCCAGTCATTAGAAAAAATCAAGATATCATCCAAATAAACAATCAGAAACTTGTCCACAAAATCCCTGAAAATGTCATTCATGAAGGACTGGAAGACGGAAGGAGCATTAGTGAGCCCAAAGGGCATCACAAGGTACTCAAAATGCCCTTCAGGGGTGTTAAATGCCGTCTTCCATTCATCCCCGTGCTTAATGCGAATAAGGTTATACGCCCCCCTGAGGTCAAGCTTGGTAAACCAAGTAGCGTTTTTCACCCTGGAAAACAGGTCAGAAATCAAGGGTAACGGGTATTGATATTTCACAGTAATATTGTTCAAGAGACGATAATCAATACACGGCCTTAATGAACCATCTTTTTTGGCCACAAAGAAAAAACCAGCACCTAAGGGTGAAGAGGATGGTCTGATATGACCCTTCTCCAATGATTCCTTGATATAAGACCGCATAGCGTCATGTTCAGGTACAGACAAGTTAAAAAGGCGACCTTTAGGGAATTTACTACCTGGCACTAATTCAATAGCGCAGTCATAGCTCCTATGGGGAGGCAAGGATGCAGATTTACTTTCGCTAAACACATCAGAAAAATCAAACAAAAAGTCAGGAACATCCTCAGCCTGGGGGGAGGCAGAAAAAACAGGAGTGTTGGTATTAACACATTGGCAGCCCCAACTGGTTACAGACACAGATTTCCAATCCAAAACAGGATTATGAGACTGTAACCAAGGGAAACCCAGCACTATAATGTCATGCAGATTATATAGAACCAAAAATTTGCAGCACTCCTGGTGATCAGGTTCAACCCTCATTATCACCTGAGTAGAAAACTGGGGTTTATTCTCAGCCAAAGGGGGTAGAATCGATCCCCAGTAAAGGAATAGACTTCTGTAGGGGTATCAAGGGAAACCCACAACGTTTAGCAAAATCATAATCCATCAGGTTAATAGCTGCTCCAGAATCAACGAAAGCCTGCGCAGAAAATGAGGACAGAGAGCATATCAGAGTGACAGTTAATAAAAACTTAGTCTGAACACTACCCAAGACAACTGAGCGTGCAAAATGTCTTCCCCGCTTAGGGCAGACTGAAATAGCATGAGAGGCATCACCACAGTAGAAACATAACCCATTGCGCTTTCAAAACTCATGACGCTGTGCCCCAGACACCACTCTATCACACTGCATGGGCTCAGCAGCTGGCTCACAAGGCAACACCACTCCACGCATACTTCTCCGCTCACGCAAACGTCTGTCAATTTGAATCGCTAATGACATAGAATCATTGAGACCAGAGGGGACAGGGAATCCCACCATAACATCCTTTACATTATCCGACAGACCCTTCCGGAAAAGGGCCGCCAAAGCGTCGTCATTCCACTTGGTCAGGACTGCCCACCTACGGAATCTCTGACAGTATAACTCAGCGTCATCAAGCCCCTGATTTAATGCCAACAAGGCTTTTTCAGCTTGATCAGTGACATTAGGCTCATCGTACAATAACCCCAAAGCCTGAAAAAATGCATCAACATCACTCAAAACAGGATCCCCAGGTATCAGGGAAAAAGCCCAATCCTGAGGATCGCCGCGCAGGAGAGAGATGATAATTTGAACCTGCTGCGCTGCGTTTCCTGAGGACTTAGATTTTAAGGCAAGAAACAATTTACAATTATTTTTGAAATTCTGAAACTTAGCTCGATCCCCTAAAAACAAATCTGGCATGGGGATCCTAGGTTCCACAACAGGCAACCTAGCAAGATATGCAGCAATACTCTGAACCTCAGTGGCAAGCTGATCCACACGGCCAGACAACTGTGCAAACTCCATTGGGAGAAAAGATCCTCCCCAGCACCCAGAGATACAGAGGGAAAAAAAAAAAAAAATGCAACAAACAGAAAAATATCTCTGACAACTTTTCTTCCTTTAAAATATTTTTTCCCTTCTGTGAGTACCATACAATTTTTATGGCCGGTGATACTGTTGTGTTACGGTAGCTGAGGAGTGCAGGTAAAAAAGGAAATACACCAGAGCAGTTGGAATCTATGAGATTGCAGTACCCTGACTAACCACCGCAACTAGAGGCAGCCGTGGAGCGTTCCTACGTTGGTCCTAGACGCCTCGTCACAGCCTGAGAAACTAACTACACCTAAAGATAGAAATAGGAAAGCTATCTGCCCCGGAGCAGAACCCCAAAGATAATAGAAAGCCCCCAAACATGTAATGGCAATTAGACAAGAGGAAATACTGACACAGAAAGAAAATAGTATGAGCAAACGCTGGGGCCCAAACTATCTAAATAGAAAAGGATAGGAAGGGTACTTACTGCAATCTCAGAAAACCCTGAAAAAACACCAACTCTACTAATTTCAAAATCACCTGAGATCACACGACCTCTACCACCTAAATTAGTTCTCTGGTGTAACAAAAACAAAACAGCAGCCACTGAAAAAAAACTGGAAAAAGCAAAAGTACAAAACACAGTGGCTGGACTAAACTGAGAGGGCAAAAGCCCCCGGAGGGACCCTGAAGGCCCCCACAGAAGTGCAGGACAAAATGCAAAAATATAGCAAAAACACAAAATAAGAAATTGTCTTATCTGATAGCAGGAGATGCAGACACGACACAGCAGGCTACAAGGGAAACTGGAAAGAAGGATTCAGACCAGAACAATTGATCACCGGCAACCCTGATGGGAAAATGACTCCCTTATATAAGACCAATCAGTAACACCTGATTCCCAGTCCTCACAATCCTCACTAGTACCGCTTGTAACCACCAGAGGGAGCCTCTGCTCAGAACTCATCTCAAACCCATTCACAACAGGGGAGGGCGGGAGGGATCTTCTTTTCTTCACAGACGATGACAGGAGCCAACGGGCGACAGCAGGGCTATTTATATCCATGAAGCAGCCCGCCAAAACCTTCTTAAACCAATCAAAAACATATAAATTTAGGCGCCAAAAGCCAGAAAAAAACGGTTTCAGCCTGCTCGTGGACACCCAACAGCTTACCTGAAGTACCATATTGACATTACAAATACCAATTATTTCATGCAATATTCAGGGATTATGCAGCCATGAGTCCCCCCCTTTATTATACTCTTTGTATGTAGGGGGGGGCTAACATGGCCGCACAAAACCCATTCATACAAAGAAAACATGACACAAATATTTTATTGTATGGCAGAAATGGCCGTGATGTTTATTTAGGGTTACATAAATTAATCAATAAATACTTCAATAAATAAATCCATATAAATTATTAAACTTCCAACCATAACCAATCCACCCGTCACTTGGGCGATTTTCCAAAAAGCCGGGACTCGGAGAGTCAAGGCCCCCCACAACAGCACAGCCATTTCTCCACCATCGTTTGTAAATTCAAATTAAAAATATCTAGACCAATGTCAGAAAGATGGACTAAATAATTTCTGTACAACCCAGGAACAAAGCCTTCCAAGTCTTCATGCCGAAAAGAGAAACCACACAAAAGTGGCAAAAATTTGCACATACCTCTATTAACTCTTTTACGAATTTTGTCTAAAAATGAAGAATTACCCTTAGACCAAGACAGTCTAGGAATGATCTCGGAAAAAACAAACACAGTATTCGGGAAAGATTGCTTCAAGCCAGTAACATCGGATCTTAGAAAAGCTAGTAAATCTAGTGTCCTAATTTTTCCGAGATCATTCCCAGCAACATGAAATATCACTAGATTTGGGTAAGGAAGGTAACTACAGCATTTCTTGAATTCAATAACAAAATTCGCCCACCGTAAACCTCAAACACTGTGCCAAAAAATCTGAACCTGGTCAGGACTAAAAGAAAGGTTCTCCGTATAAGATCTTTGACCAGCTCGCTTCTGAGCCCAATAAATAAAAGAGTGACCGATAATCCAAACTATCAAAGGACCTGCAAACAAATTAAAATTAATAATCATACAAATCATGGCGAACATATAATTTATAACGCTCAGATTCCCATCTACCTAGCTTCCTAATATCAGAAGAACACCAAACCGATCTGGCAGCTTCAGTAGCTGCGCCAATCCTAAAAGAATGGGAAGTGATTTTAAGATTATCTTTACCTAGGAAACATAAGCATTTTTTTTAAAACGGAGTTAAATTGAAAAATGGTAACCGGGGATCTATCTTGATGAAGGAATAATGGGCCCATAGCATTGGGCCTACAACCTAGCCATTTTTTGATGTTGAACACACGGACAAATAACATCATCTGAAACAGATCCCAATTTAATTCTAGACCCATTGATCCGTTTTGGATTTCCTAATAAAGAGAAAAAGAACCGAATCAATCAAACTGATGTCCGAAATCAAAAAGGCCAGCAGGCTCCGATTTTTTAACAAATTAATTCACTAACCCGAAGGGCTCCGAAAAAAGCAATAGAAAACGCAGAGGCAAACAAAATGGCTTCAAATAAATTCAAACAAACGCTTGCTAATGCCAAACAAAGGTCCCTCAACAAAGAAAGGGATATGGGACGACGAGAGTCAGGCTTAAAATTACCTCTTTTAAAACCCTTCAAAAATTGTTTTATTGGAAAAAACCCTGTTAACGGGAGACCACCTGACAATTTGAAAAAGAACGAAACGCCAGCCAAATGCTTTGAAATAGCTGCAAAAGAAAGACCCCTTTTTACTAAGAATTCCGCAAATTTTAAGCCTGAAACAGGACTAGACAGCGAAATTTCATAATTAAACTCTTCGCAAAAATTTACCCACATATACCATGCGGCCGAGTAATCGGCCCATGTTCTTTTTGATAAGGACTGCTCGATAAAATGAGGAATTATATTTAAATTATGTCCCAAATTGAAGAAGGGCAAGGCGTTGCTTCTGCGTCTGCGTTGGGAACATGCAGATGAAAATTTGACCGCTCACACAGGTACAGAGACTTAGCAAACATAGCCTTTTCACTCCTTCCTAATCTAGCTTTTAGCCAAATATTGTGCTTCAGACAAAGTAAAACGAGGTTTCTTAAAATCTTAGACGACCGCGAATTTTTGGAAGATAGTGTATTAATGGCAAAAATTACTCCCTGATTTTCTGAAAGAATAATAATCCTAAGATTCTGCATCAAGGCACCCCAAAGGAAGACACATAAAAATATGGAAAAAAGCTCCAAAACAGTAGAATTCTCCGTTATTTTACTCAACACCCATTTCTTAGGCCAACGCTGGAATGTCCAATGCGATAAAAATATCCCGCTACAACCAGAAAAATTGTCACTTGAAAATAGAAAAGGAAACGAGTCAGACGGGACAAAATTCTCTTGAACACAAGACCTACCATTGAACTCAGAAAGGAAGGAAAGCCAAACCCGTAAGTCATTTCTGAAGAAACTCTCACATGAGAGAAAGGAGAAGAGAGGCCTTTTGTTGCATCAAATAGACGTCTGGAAAAAACCCGGCCCATAGGCATAATTCGCAGGGCGAAAGTCAATAGACCAACAAAGATTGTAGCTCCTTTAGAGTAATTTTCGTCTTAGAAAGAGACATGGATAGAGCATTGTGCAGCTTAGAGATTTTTTCCAACGGGAGTCTACATTCCATCCTCTCGGAGTCCAAGGTGATGCCCAAAAATTCAATACAGGTTGAGGGAAAGACTGTCTTTTCGTGAGCTATTGGTACACCAAAGCTCCGACACATTTGTATGAATTTTTCGAGAGTGCTGAAGCAATCTTGAGATTCAGAAGGGCCAACGAACAAAAAATCGTCGTGGTAATGCAAAATACCGGAGTTAATACAACTGGACTGAAGAGTCCAATGTAAAAATGTTGAGAAACTCTCAAAATAAAAACACGACAGGGAGAATCCCATGGGAAGACATTTATTCGAAAAAATATTCATCTTCAAAATAAAAACCAAGGTATTAAAACCATCCGGATGAACCGGAAGAATTCTGAAAGCTGACTTGATGTCCGACTTTGACATTAAACAATTCTTCCGGAATTTTCTCAGCAGATCCACGGCTGAATCAAAAGAGGAATAGCAAACTGAGCATACAGATTTGTCTACCTCATCATTCACCGAGGACCCTTTCGGGTAAGATAAATGATGAATTAAACGAAAGGAACCTAATTCCTTTTTAGGAACAATGCCTAAAGGGGAAATACGAAAATTGGAAAAAGGAGGAGATGAAAATGGACCCGCAACTCTACCCAAAGCGATTTCGTTAAAATTTTTTCCCTAGCTACATCAGGATATAAAGATAAAGAAGAAAGATTCTTTGATAATTGACAACCGAGACCTTTGAAAGGAGGAATGCGAAAACCAAAAGCAAAACCGTTAAATAAGAGGCCACTAATCTCCTGATCTGGGTAATTGTTTAACCAGATTAACATTTTTTCCAATTTCACAGGAGTCCGGGCCTTTTGCAAAAGTACCCCTGGAAGCTGATTGTTGAGCGGCCTGTTTTTTAAAACACTTGGAAACTGGGTGTAAATTACCGCAAAAGGAACACTCGTGTCGAAAACGACAACTGTTGTTCCACTTACACGTAGAGTCGTTAAATGCAAAACAGAAACCTCGTTTAACTGCAGGATTGGGATTTTGCTTATTTATGTACTGACGCTGCGGGAGCAAAAGGTTAATCCATAATCCTACATCCTTAACGCCCCATTTTAATTCAGGGTGTACAGCTAGTTTTTGCCTAAAAGCTTCGTCATAGTTTAACCAGGCGAAGCCACCAAAATTCCTAAAAGCTTCTAAAATGATGTCTACATGCTGGAATAATTGGCTACAAAGGTTTGGGGATTTTTCGCCAAGGACAGCTGAGTAAATAGAAAAAGCTTGAATCCAATTATTGAAGGATTTCAAGGAGTTACGCCTGACTTCATCAGACTCAGATTTATCTTTTTCAACTTTACCCAACTGCTCCCTGCGAGGGAGAAGCGAAAATAAATCAACATACTTTCCTTCCCAAATTAACTCTTTAGTGGCTGAGCTCAGGTGAAACCCTAAAGAAGATAGCTCGCAAGTGAGAGCCTCCTTAAAAGGGTTATGAGGGGTTAAATTGACAGGCTCCGCTGATTTACTAGACTCAGTAACAGATAGAGGAGAGGGAGCCTGAAAAGCTTGACCCAGAGCTTCAACCAACAATGATTTAAAAATAGATTTAAAATCGTTCTGGGGGACAGACAGGGGCACATTGAAGTTCTCACCCCTTCCTGACAGGCACTGGTCCGTGTCTTGATCCGAAGAACAGCCAGCCCTCATACCCTGTGAATCAGGGAGAGCAGCTGTGTGCTGGTGGAAGCAGGGACATCATTTTCATCTCCTGGCTGAACTGTCTGGAAGTGTCTTGGAGAAGCGTTCCTGCTGCCGTGAGCCAGCGTAAGCGAAGCCGCAGCCGTACGGGATGGTGTCACCGCCGCAGCGCTTTTACGGCCACGACGGGTACCCGCACCACCGGAGGCTTCAGCTGATGTCGGCAATTCCTGAAGATGCCTGCCGAACTCCCGCGCCGGACTCCGAGATTTCGTAGGAGGAGGGCGGGATGATTTATTACGTGCTTCCTGTGCACGGCTTGATGATCTTGCTGGCGACGCTGAGGGAGAAAAGGATGTCCGGGGCTTCCTGGATTTTGAAGAGCCACTCTGGCTCTGAAGAGAAGTCCCAGCTTGACACGGAGGCTGCTGCTGAGGGCAAGGTTCATGTGGAGGAGGAACGGCTTCAGGAGCTGCAGTGACAGGTTTTAAAGCTAAGCAGCTCCTCAGCCAATTCTCTCCATCCACTTCCCCGGCTCTCGCTATCAGCTGCTGAAGGAGATTCTCCATCTTCCCGGTAAACTGTTGTCTCTTATCTTCTTTTCTTCACAGACGAGGACAGGAGCCAACGGGCGACAGCAGGGCTATTTATATCCATAAAACAGCCCGCCAAAACCTTCTTAAACCAATCAAAAACATATAAATTTAGGCGCCAAAAGCCAGAAAAAAACGGTTTCAGCCTGCTCGTGGACACCCCACAGCTTACCTGAAGTACCACATTGACATTACAAATACCAATTATTTCATGCAATATTCAGGGATTATGCAGCCATGAGTCCCCCCCTTTATTATACTCTTTGTATGTAGGGGGGGGGGCTAACATTATAGTACGCTGTATCTCCCAGCACTGAACATGGGTTATAGACCAGAACTTGCTTTTATCAGGTACCAGTCACTCCAACTTGGTGACATGAAATTGAGACCATTAAATAAAATGTGGGTTCAAGTATCAAAAATTATGAAATCTCCAATTTTAAGAATATCTGTTCCTCTGGAGGTCCCAGGAGGAAGATGTTAATTTCATATTTCCTATCACAATTTTATCTTTCCATATATATGAGACAGGACATATACAACTTTATCCACCTGGCCGATATTAATTCTGGCCTAATGGGCAGGGCACACAGCAATTCAAGTTAATGCGTTGTGTTTGGCATTGCGCCATAAAGCCAATATCTATAAAACCTGTACCTGTCCCTATAACCCCAATATTCATATCTTTTAACATGCCCTGCAAAGTCTGGGAGATTGGCAACATGCCCTGCAAAGTCTGGGAGATTGGCCATGAGGCTCATTTGAAGTCAGGAAGAGCCTATTTACCAAGGGACAGAAAAGTGTCAGCAAGCAAACCTGTTCATATTTGTACTGACCATATCAAAGGAGATGGCTTTGTCACATACCCTCTGCTTAGCGGGGGCGGGGGAGGGTCATTGAACACATGGGTGGAAAAGATAGCTGTTTTTCCCATGGCCCTGATTCACAATTCATTTTGAAGCCTTGCTCCTATGCTCAATAATAGGGTGACAGCTTCTATGTGGAGCCTGAAAAAATGCATGTAATAAAATCACTGTTACACTTTGAAGTACCGAATCCAAAGCTTTCCTGTATTATTAAAAAAGCATTAAAAACGCTGTTTCAAATCTGCACCAAAATGCATCAAATGTGGGGGAAGATGCATAAAAGAACACAGAAAAATGCAATTCTCCGAGAAGATTTTTATTGCGTCGTGTGTTGCATACATATACAGGTCCTTCTCAAAAAATTAGCATATAGTGCTAAATTTCATTATTTTCCATAATGTAATGATTACAATTAAACTTTCATATATTTTAGATTCATTACACACCAACTGAAATTTGTCAGGTCTTTTATTGTTTTAATACTGATGATTTTGGCATACAACTCCTGATAACCCAAAAAACCTGTCTCAAAAAATTAGCATATCAAGAAAAGGTTCTCTAAACGACCTATTACCCTAATCTTCTGAATCAACTAATTAACTCTAAACACATGCAAAAGATTCCTGAGGCTTTAAAAAACTCCCTGCCTGGTTCATTACTCAAAACCCCCATCATGGGTAAGACTAGCGACCTGACTGATGTCAAGAAGGCCATCATTGACACCCTCAAGCAAGAGGGTAAGACCCAGAAAGAAATTTCTCAACAAATAGGCTGTTCCCAGAGTGCTGTATCAAGGCACCTCAATGGGAAGTCTGTTGGAAGGAAACAATGTGGCAGAAAACGCTGTACAACGAGAAGAGGTGACCGGACCCTGAGGAAGATTGTGGAGAAGGACCGATTCCAGACCTTGGGGGACCTGAGGAAGCAGTGGACTGAGTCTGGTGTAGAAACATCCAGAGCCACCGTGCACAGGTGTGTGCAGGAAATGGGCTACAGGTGCCGCATTCCCCAGGTAAAGCCACTTTTGAACCATAAACAGCGGCAGAAGCGCCTGACCTGGGCTACAGAGAAGCAGCACTGGACTGTTGCTAAGTGGTCCCAAGTACTTTTTTCTGATGAAAGCAAATTTTGCATGTCATTCGGAAATCAAGGTGCCAGAGTCTGGAGGAAGACTGGGGAGAAGGAAATGCCAAAATGCCTGAAGTCCAGTGTCAAGTACCCACAGTCAGTGATGGTGTGGGGTGCCGTGTCAGCTGCTGGTGTTGGTCCACTGTGTTTCATCAAGGGCAGGGTCAATGCAGCTAGCTATCAGGAGATTTTGGAGCACTTCATGCTTCCATTGGCTGAAATGCTTTATGGAGATGAAGATTTCATTTTTCAGCATGACCTGGCACCTGCTCACAGTGCCAAAACCACTGGTAAATGGTTTACTGACCATGGTATTACTGTGCTCAATTGGCCTGCCAACTCTCCTGACCTGAACCCCATAGAGAATCTGTGGGATATTGTGAAGAGAAAGTTGAGAGACGCAAGACCCAACACTCTGGATGAGCTTAAGGCCGCTATCGAAGCATCCTGGGCCTCCATAACACCTCAGCAGTGTCACAGGCTGATTGCCTCCATGCCACGCCGCATTGAAGCAGTTATTTCTGCAAAAGGATTCCCGACCAAGTATTGAGTGCATAACGGAACATTATTATTTGATGGTTTTTTTGTTTGTTTTGAAAAACACTTTTATTTGATTGGACGGTTGAAATATGTTAATTTTTTGAGACAGGTTTTTTGGGTTATCAGGAGTTGTATGCCAAAATCATCAGTATTAAAACAATAAAAGACCTGACAAATTTCAGTTGGTGTGTAATGAATCTAAAATATATGAAAGTTTAATTGTAATCATTAAATTATGGAAAATAATGAAATTTAGCACTATATGCTAATTTTTTGAGAAGGACCTGTAGAGAAAATGCAGAGAAAGCACAGCATTTGTGCTACATGTGATTATGGCCTCAACAGTACATTTTTATTACATTTTTTATGGGTTATATGTCAGTATAATTTGCTGATTTGTGATGTTTATTATTTTTTAAAAAGTGCATTAAAGACGCTGGAGCAAATACATCTTGCGGAGTAATAGGAGGCCCGGACACAGCCCTAACCTGCAGACACAGTGGGCCTGCTCCCTTAAATCGTGATAGTCCCTCTGAATCTGGGACTTTTGGGAGCTATCCATTGCAGTATACAAAAGTTAGCTCGCTCTGCTCCTATCCGGCTGCCTCCATTGTAGCTCAGCAGTCACAGTAAGTCTACGCTGCATCATGTGGGCTGCAGCCTATAATTTTTGCCTTTCTTCAAGGTCAGGGTGAGTATACAGCAGTCTCAATGTATCCTATGCAATGTATACAGTAAAATTCCTGTATATCCTATGTGACGTGTGTATGTCACAGGGATACCGCGATAGAGAGTAGTCTCCTCTATTTCAGGGATCAGAGAATTACAGCGTATAGCTACACGCATGCCTGAACTGGTTGGATCTGCTTTGCTTTCAAGTTATCTTTGCAGATTTCCCTGGTTCTTTTGCTGCAAGGGTTGTGCAAGGGTTAACCAGTCATGTTTGTCTCCTTAAGCTTTCCATCCTGGGTTATCCCAGCTGTTCTGAATCTCTACTCCCCTCTAGTATAAGTACTCACCTCTTAGCTTGGGCAGTTGCCAGTGATAGCTTGCTATATCTTGCCTTCGATTTGAAGGTGTGAGCTGTGGAAAGAGGAGTTGTCTAGGAGTCATCTCCGGAGACTGCTGTTTGGAAGTTTGCTTGGTTTTTCTTTTCTTTATGTCCATTTTTGGTTTGCCTCACCCTTCCTTTCTCTTTATAGCTTTCTGTTGTCCGGGTGCACATTGAGTGATTGCGGTTTCTTTTACCCTTGTCTGTTTCCTTTTGTGTCTTTATCATAGAGCAGGACTAGTATTCTTGCTGCCCCGTACACTAGCCAGGGCCGTGCTTAAGGAAAGACAGGGATAGGAATGCGAATGCCGCAAGGGGTGAAAGAACCCATCTAGAGACATCGGGGAGCTCAGGGTTGCGCAGGGCAAGTTTCAAGGGTTGCCCCTCTTATCTTTTCCTAATGGCAGTGCTTCCCTTCCCATCTGTCTCGCTGTGTGTCGTCTGGCTTCTGGGTGGAGTGTGACATTATTACTGGCCTCACTTTATTTGGGTCCACGATGAACCTTGTAACTGCTCTGAAAGAGAAGCTCCAAAATCTGTCACTGGAGGTGGCAGACCTGCATTCTGTGACATTACAATGTCCACCACATACCCCAGATTTTGTGACAATTCCCATCTGAAGCTATACTGGCTTTGCCGGATAGGTTATCTGGAGGTCAGGACAAGTTTGTGTTTTATTAGGGAGGCCTGTAAACTGTACTTTAGGCTTTGACTGCATTACTTGGGTACAGAGAAGCAGCAGGTAGGGAAAGTCGTCTCCCTTTTTGGGAGGGCACCCAAGTCTAGGCTTTTTCCCTCCGTCCCGTTCACAGTCGCACCAGACTGTTGAATTTTTTAGTGCTCTGAGACGATCTATGGCGATCCTGACCATGTCGTCCTGACTGAATCCAGACTACATCAGCTTTGGCAGGGAGACTGGCCAGCTCAAGAGTTCTGCTCTGAATCCTGCAGATGGTCCATAGAAACCAGGTGGGATGATCCCGCTCTCCTGAGTCATTTTTGTCAGGGTCATTCTGAGAGAGTAAAAGACACCATTGTGCTTTATGAGACCCCTGTTTCCTTGGTAGCTGCCATGTCCCTAGCTATTTGTGTGGATCATCATCTCCAAGAAAGATTAAAAGAAACACCATTATCTATTGGGGGGTTTTGTGCTTAATGAACCTAGGTCCGAGCTCACTGAGGAACCCACGCAGTTTTCATGTGGGGGGCAGCTTGTTGCATCAGTTCACTAGTGGTTCGACACAAAATGGGTGTTTTTATTTTGTGGCTGTAAGGGTTATTTTGTAGGTACCTGCCCCTCAATATGTAACCACAAACAGCCACCGGAAAACTAAGGAGCCCAGATTGTTTGGAGGATAGCAACCTGGGTGTACATACAATGGGTACGGAAAGTATTCAGACCCCTTTAAATTTTTCACTTCTTGTTTCATTGCATTTCTTTTTTTCTCATTAATGTACACTCTGCACCCCATCTTGACTGAAAAACAGAAATAGAACACAAAGAAAATCGACCAATAAAGTCCAAATTATTATGAAAAATATATTTTATTGAATACCAAAAAGAACTTGTAGACGAGGTGATAACACTAAAGTGCAAGTGTACTGTTAGAACTCTCCTGTTAGTTTTTTTCTATCTTACTGGTCACATGACCTTTTTTGCCTACTTAATCCTGCTCTGCCCTTCTGGCTTTGCTGGACTTCATTGTAATTTCTACTCTTAAGCTAGCCGGGTGCTTTGTTACCTTACTCAGATAGTTTTTGCTTGGTCTTCGGACCTCTATGTTCTATGTTGTTTGTTTGTTTTTTACTGCTACAACTTCTGTTAGGAGGTGTCCATCTTTTCTCCCAGTCCCTAGTACTTGATTCCTCCCTTGCATCTATAGGTCTTCATTCAGACTAGCTGAGGACTTTAGCGGGTCTGATCGCAGGATCAGGTTCCCCGTTACATCGTAGGGATTGAGCTTAGTTCTATTGTAGGGACAGATATCCCATTCTTTCCTTAGTGCTTGTAGCAGAACATAACAGTAAGTCCAGCCCAAAAATATCTCTAAGGAAAGATAATGGCAGTGCTTCCCTTCCCATCTGTCTCGCTGTGTGTCGTCTGGCTTCTGGATGGAGTGTGACATTATTACTGGCCTCACTTTATTTGGGTCCACGATGAACCTTGTAACTGCTCTGAAAGAGAAGCTCCAAAATCTGTCACTGGAGGTGGCAGACCTGCATTCTGTGACATTACAATGTCCACCACATACCCCAGATTTTGTGACAATTCCCATCTGAAGCTATACTGGCTTTGCCGGATAGGTTATCTGGAGGTCAGGACAAGTTTGTGTTTTATTAGGGAGGCCTGTAAACTGTACTTTAGGCTTTGACTGCATTACTTGGGTACAGAGAAGCAGCAGGTAGGGAAAGTTTCAAGGGTTGCGCAGGGCAAGTTTCAAGGGTTGCCCCTCTTATCTTTTCCTAATGGCAGTGCTTCCCTTCCCATCTGTCTCGCTGTGTGTCGTCTGGCTTCTGGGTGGAGTGTGACATTATTACTGGCCTCACTTTATTTGGGTCCACGATGAACCTTGTAACTGCCCGTGAAGCCTCACAATCTCCCCAATGAACACCTGCGCAAGAGTTTTAGCATTAGGAAGAGCAGGAAGAGCGATAAAATGTGCCATCTTGCTGAACCTGTCCACAACAACGAGTATGATTGTTTTACCTGAAGACGGCGGGAGGTCCGTAATAAAGTCCATAGACAGATGAGTCCACAGACGCTCCGGGATCTTCAAAGGCAAGAGGGCCCCAGACGGACGGGTATGTGGGGTCTTAGAGCGCGCACAAACCCCACAGGACGCGACAAAAGTTACCACCTCCCTATGTAAGTTAGGCCACCAAAACCGGCGTGAGAGGAGATCCACAGTTGCTTTACTCCCTGGGTGTCCTGCCAAAGCTGAATTATGGTGTGCCTCGATTACCTTTTGTCTCAACTGATCTGGAACAAAGTCTCCCTGGAGGTCCAACAGGGGCGTCCCCCTGAGCCTCCAATACCTCCTCCTCAAGCTCAGAGCATACCGCCGACACCACCACCCCCTCCGGAAGGATAGGAACCGGGTCATCCGTCTTCCCGGCCCCAGGGAAACTGCGAGATAAGGCATTCGCCTTTACATTTTTTGACCCAGGACGATATGTGACGACAAAATTAAACCTGGTAAAAAACAACGACCACCTAGCTTGTCTGGGATTCAGACGTTTTGCGGACTCTAAATATAGCAGGTTCTTGTGATCGGTAATGATGGTGACCGGGTGTACTGCCCCCTCCAAAAAATGACGCCACTCCTCAAAAGCTAACTTAATGGCCAAGAGTTTCCTATTGCCGACATCATAATTCCTCTCAGCGGACGACAATTTTTTAGAGAAGAAGGCGCACGGATGCCATTTACCAGGGACGGACCTTGAGATAACACCGCTCCCACCTCTACCTCAGAAGCGTCTACCTCCACAATGAACGGCTGTGACGCATCAGGTTGAATGAGTATGGGTGCCGAAGCAAAACATTTTTTCAAGGAGGAAAACGCTTGACAAGCCTTGTCAGACCACCTTGAAAAATCCATCCCTTTTTTAGTCATGTCTGTGAGAGGTTTAACTATGGACGAGAAATTACGAATAAATTTCCGGTAGTAGTTAGCAAACCCCAGGAAACGTTGTAATGCCTTAAGATGCTCTGGCAGATCCCACTCAAGAACTGCCCGCACTTTCCCAGGGTCCATACGAAAACCGGATGCTGACACCAGGAATCCTAAAAACTGAAGTTCCTGTACGGCGAACACACACTTCTCCCATTTGGCGTACAGTTTATTATCCCGCAAGATCTGCAACACCTGCCTAACATGCTCCTGATGAGACACAAGATCCGGCGAGTAAATTAAGATGTCATCCAGATATATGACAACAAACTGTCCCACTAGGTGGCGAAAGATGTCATTAACAAAATGTTGAAACACTGCCGGGGCATTAGTCAGACCAAATGGCATGACAAGGTTCTCATAATGCCCCTCCGGAGTGTTAAACGCCGTCTTCCACTCATCCCCCTCCTTCATCCTAATCAGATTATACGCCCCCCTGAGATCCAACTTAGAGAACCATTTGGCACCCACGATCTGATTGAAGAGATCGGGAATAAGTGGGAGCGGATACGGATCTCGGACCGTAATCCGATTAAGCTCACGGAAATCCAGGCAAGGGCGTAGGCCTCCATCTTTCTTCTTCACAAAGAAGAACCCCGCGGCCACCGGGAAGATGAAGGTCTAATATGCCCCTTAGCCAGACTCTCCGAAATATAATCCTTCATGGCCTGCCTCTCAGGACCAGAAAGGTTATATAACCTAGATTTCGGTAACTTGGCTTCAGGGAGCAATTTTACAGAACAGTCATACGCACGATGAGGAGGTAGTTCTTGACACCCGTTCTCCGAAAATACATCCTCAAAGTCCACCAGAAATGGAGGTAAGGCCCTAGGCACGACCGCACCGATGACCGTGTTCATGCAGTTTTTATTACAGAATTCACTCCACTGGCTTATTGTCATGTGTGCATCGCCACGAAGATCGTCGCGGTTGCACATTCTGACTTCTCACAGCTGAGTTGCTGTTTCTTTGTGTTTGGCAGTTAGGGAGTTAATTCTGTCTGTGCTCAGTTCTGGGACTGGGTGCAGTTTCTCCCGGCTGCAATTAATTATTTGTTGATTGGTTTCCTTTAAATCTCTGGTTGTCTGTTTGGGAGTTGCCAGTGAAATTCTTCATGCAGACCACAGATAGGATTGTATCTGTATAGACTTAAGTTAAAGAGCTCCTTAGTTGTTTTAAGCTCACCTTGCTTAGAGTTTAATATCCCAGATCATTTATGTTCCTTCTGTGTTTGAGTGTGTATGCAAGTCTGTGTTTTCTCCAGTCTGTCTTATATGTCTAATCTGTGTATTTAGCTGAGATCAGCCCATATCCCTTTGGTGGTAATCAGAATCCTTCTTAGGACTGATTACAGGGTTCAGGGACTGATAGGAGACAGGGTTAGGCTGGAGACTTGGACCTCTGAACCATTATCAGTACCTCCAAGGTGAGGGATTAGTTAGGACCCCAGTTTAGGGTCAGGTTAGACCCCCGGTCCTCTTCTTTCCTGTGACAGTGTATCAAGTCCTCAAGATTAATCCTGAGTTCAACGGATATCGTGTCAGGTAAATCTATTCTATATTTACATGCTGATGTTGCTAATCTATATGTTGTATAGAGTGTTGTTCTTTTAAGAATAGTTTACTGACATCGTACACATATCATAAGACCGCGTGACATTTTCACTGGCCCATAAAATTATTCCCAGTTGCCATGGATCCAGTAGCCCAGCTGGCTCTGCAGTTGCAGGGATTATCCATGGAGCTGACGGACATTAAGTCCAAAGTTTTGTCTCCCTGGAGCAAACTAGATTTGAACCTAAAGTAGCTCTCCCGGACAGGTTCACTGGTGGGCGAGACAAATTTTTTACCTTCAGGGAAGCATGTAAATTGTATTTTCGGCTTCGGCCTCGATCATCAGGGAGCGAAGAGCAGAGAGTGGGAATTGTTATCTCGCTCCTACAAGGGGACCCTCAATCCTGGGCATTTTCCCTTCCTCCGGGATCCCCGGCTCTACAGTCAGTAGATCGATTTTTTACTGCCCTGGGTTTGGTATATGATGACCCAGATCGGGTCTCTCTTGCTGAGACAAAATTACGTAAGATACAGCAGGGAGATCGTCCGGCGGAGGAATTTGCTTCTGAGTTCCGTAGATGGGCCACAGATACTCAGTGGAATGACCCAGCTCTTAGGAGCCAGTTTTGTCATGGGCTTTCTGACAAATTAAAGGACGTTTTGGCTCAGTATGATTCTCCTCCATCACTGGAGGCTGCTATGGCCCTGGCTATCCGTACTGATAGACGGCTCCGGGAGAGGTGCGAGGTAACTCCGCCCCCTGTTGTTACTCCACCTACTACTAAAGTCCCTTATGTTGAGGTTCCCCTTGTCTGTTCGGAGGAGCCTATGCAGTTGGGAGGGACATCATTTCGTAGGAGGGGATTGGCGGTACGCCGCAGGACTAGAAGGTGTTTCTTCTGCGGGAAAGAGGGACATTTTGTTGGGGATGTCCGTCCCGTGCCTTGTTGAGCAAGAAGTCGCCGGAAAACTGTTAATCCCAGGTTGTGTGGTGGACGACAACCTGGGAGTATGTATTTCATCCGCTAGTTCTTCTCAGTTCCTTGTACCAGTGGAGGTGGTGGTTGGTACGAGAGTGGAGAGATTTTCTGTTCTTCTTGATAGTGGGTCCGGGGCTAATCTGGTTGACGCTCAGTTTGCTCAGGCTCAAGGTATGCATCTGAGTGTATTGGTCAAACCGATCCCTATATTCTCCATTGACGCCAGGCCTCTCGGCCAAGGTAGCTTTGTTCATGAGGTTCATAACATTGACCTTCGGGTAGGGGCAATACATAGGGAACTATTATCTTGTTATGTGTTGGAGGGTCTACCTACTCCTATTGTGTTGGGACTTCCTTGGTTGGTTAAACATAACCCTGTGATTAATTGGCAGTCCAGAGAGATAAGCCAATGGGGTGAGTTTTGCAAAAGTAACTGCATAAACACAGTCATCAGTGCGGTCGTGCCTAGTACATTGCCTCCTTTTTTGGAGGACTTTGGGGATGTGTTCTCTGAGGAGGGGTGTCAGGAGTTGCCTCCTCATCGCGTGTATGACTGCTCTATTAATTTACTTCCTGATGCTAAGTTACCTAAAGCTAGGTTATATAACCTTTCTGGTCCTGAGAGGCAGGCTATGAAAGATTATATTTCGGAAAGTCTGGCCAAAGGGCATATTAGACCTTCATCTTCCCCAGTGGCCGCGGGGTTCTTCTTTGTGAAGAAAAAAGATGGAGGCCTACGCCCTTGCTTGGATTTCCGCGAACTTAATCGGATTACTGTTCGAGATCCGTATCCACTCCCTCTGATTCCTGATCTCTTCAATCAAATTGTTGGCACCAAATGGTTCTCTAAATTGGATCTCAGGGGGGCGTATAATCTGATTAGGATAAAAGAGGGGGATGAGTGGAAAACGGCGTTTAACACGCCGGAGGGACATTATGAGAACCTTGTCATGCCTTTTGGTCTGACTACTGCACCAGCAGTATTCCAACATTTTGTTAATGACATTTTTCGTCATCTGGTGGGGCTGTTTGTGGTCGTATATTTGGATGACATTTTAATTTACTCGCCAGATCTTGTGTCTCACCAGGAGCATGTGAGACAGGTGTTGCAGATCTTGCGAGACAATAAACTATACGCCAAACTGGAAAAGTGTGTATTCGCCGTACAGGAACTTCAGTTTTTGGGTTTCTTGGTGTCAGCCTCCGGTTTCCGTATGGACCCTGAAAAGGTGGGAGCAGTGCTTGAATGGGATCAGCCAGAGGATCTTAAGGCTCTGCAGCGTTTTCTGGGGTTTGCTAACTACTACCGGAAATTTATTTGTAATTTCTCATCTGTTGTCAAACCTCTCACTGACATGACAAGAAAAGGGACGGATTTTTCTAAATGGTCGGACAAAGCTTGCCAAGCTTTTTCCTCTTTGAAAAAATGTTTTGCTTCAGCACCCGTTCTCATCCAACCAGATGCATCACAGCCGTTCGTTGTGGAGGTGGACGCGTCTGACGTAGGGGTGGGTGCAATATTGTCCCAGGGTCCGTCCCCTGGTAAATGGCATCCGTGCGCTTTCTTTTCTAAGAAATTGTCGTCCGCCGAAAGGAATTATGATATCGGCAATAGGGAACTTTTGGCCATTAAGTTGGCTTTTGAAGAATGGCGTCACTTTTTGGAGGGGGCAGTCCACCCGGTCACCGTCATTACTGATCACAAGAACCTGCTGTATTTGGAATCTGCTAAGCGTCTGAATTCCAGACAAGCTCGATGGTCGTTGTTTTTTACCAGGTTTAATTTTGTTGTCACTTATCGCCCTGGATCTAAGAATGTTAAGGCGGATGCCTTGTCTCGCAGTTTCCCAGGGGCCGGGAAAATGGATGACCCGATTCCTATCCTTCAGGAGGGGGTGGTAGTGTCGGCTGTATGTTCTGAGCTTGAGGAGGAGGTGTTAGAGGCTCAGGGGGACGCCCCTGCAGGACCTCCAGGGAGACTGTTTGTCCCAAATCAGTTGAGACAAAAGGTTATTGAGGCACATCATAATTCTGCTTTAGCAGGACATCCAGGGAGTAAGGCTACTTTAGATCTCCTTTCTCGCCGGTTTTGGTGGCCTAACGTTAATAAAGATGTTTTAACTTTTGTCGCGTCCTGTGGGGTTTGTGCTCGCTCTAAGACCCCTCATACCCGTCCGTCTGGGACCCTCTTATCCTTGAAACTTCCGGAGCGTCCATGGACTCATTTGTCTATGGACTTCATCACGGACCTTCCTCAGTCGTCAGGGAAGATTGTCATACTGGTGGTTGTTGACAGGTTCAGTAAGATGGCACATTTCATTGCTCTTCCTGCCCTCCCTAATGCTAAAACTCTGGCGCAGGTGTTCATTGGGGAGATTGTGAGACTTCATGGGTTGCCTTCTGATGTGGTGTCAGATAGGGGGTCTCAGTTTGTGTCCAAGTTTTGGAGGGCATTTTGTTTACGTCGGGGATGCAATTGTCATTTTCCTCGGCTTTTCATCTGCAGACCAATGGTCAGACAGAGCGTCTGAATCAAAGCCTAGAGACTTATCTTCGGTGTTTTGTCTCAGAAAACCAGGAGGACTGGTCTTCTTTCTTGCCTCTGGCAGAGTTCGCTCTTAACAACAGGCGGAGCGAGTCCACTGGTAAATCCCCGTTTTTTGGGGCATATGGTTTTCATCCCCAGTTTTGTACTTTCAATGGGGGGGGCCCTTCTGGGGTTCCTGAGGAGGAGCGTTTCTCGTCGTCACTTGCTTCAGTGTGGAGAGGTGTATTGAATAATCTGAGTGCTATGGGGAACCGTTATAAACGTATGGCTGATAGGAGGAGAGTTTCTGGTCCAGATCTTAATGTGAACGATCTGGTATGGTTGTCTACCAGGAATATAAAACTTAAAGTTCCCTCCGAAACTGGGTCCCAGATTCATCGGGCCGTACAGGATCAGTTCCATAATTAATCCTGTGGCATTTCGTCTGGACCTCCCTCCTACGTTTAAAATTCATAATGTGTTCCACAAGTCATTACTTAAGAGGTACGTGGCACCAGTCATACCATCACCTCTACCTCCTCCTCCAGTGGTGGTCAATGGTAACTTGGAGTTTCAAGTGTCAAAGATCATTGACTCACGTCTGAATCGCCGGTCCCTTCAGTAGTTGGTGCATTGGAAGGGGTATGGTCCAGAGGAGAGGACGTGGGTTCCTGCGTCTGACATTAACGCAGATCGTTTGGTGCGGACCTTCCACAGAACTCACCCGGGCAAACCTGGCCCTGAGGGTCCGGAGGCCCCTCGTAGAAGGGGGGGTACTGTCATGTGTGCATCGCCACGAAGATCGTCGCGGTTGCACATTCTGACTTCTCACAGCTGAGTTGCTGTTTCTTTGTGTTTGGCAGTTAGGGAGTTAATTCTGTCTGTGCTCAGTTCTGGGACTGGGTGCAGTTTCTCCCGGCTGCAATTAATTATTTGTTGATTGGTTTCCTTTAAATCTCTGGTTGTCTGTTTGGGAGTTGCCAGTGAAATTCTTCATGCAGACCACAGATAGGATTGTATCTGTATAGACTTAAGTTAAAGAGCTCCTTAGTTGTTTTAAGCTCACCTTGCTTAGAGTTTAATATCCCAGATCATTTATGTTCCTTCTGTGTTTGAGTGTGTATGCAAGTCTGTGTTTTCTCCAGTCTGTCTTATATGTCTAATCTGTGTATTTAGCTGAGATCAGCCCATATCCCTTTGGTGGTAATCAGAATCCTTCTTAGGACTGATTACAGGGTTCAGGGACTGATAGGAGACAGGGTTAGGCTGGAGACTTGGACCTCTGAACCATTATCAGTACCTCCAAGGTGAGGGATTAGTTAGGACCCCAGTTTAGGGTCAGGTTAGACCCCCGGTCCTCTTCTTTCCTGTGACAGTGTATCAAGTCCTCAAGATTAATCCTGAGTTCAACGGATATCGTGTCAGGTAAATCTATTCTATATTTACATGCTGATGTTGCTAATCTATATGTTGTATAGAGTGTTGTTCTTTTAAGAATAGTTTACTGACATCGTACACATATCATAAGACCGCGTGACATTTTCACTGGCCCATAAAATTATTCCCAGTTGCCATGGATCCAGTAGCCCAGCTGGCTCTGCAGTTGCAGGGATTATCCATGGAGCTGACGGACATTAAGTCCAAAGTTTTGTCTCCCCTGGAGCAAACCAGATTTGAACCTAAAGTAGCTCTCCCGGACAGGTTCACTGGTGGGCGAGACAAATTTTTTACCTTCAGGGAAGCATGTAAATTGTATTTTCGGCTTCGGCCTCGATCATCAGGGAGCGAAGAGCAGAGAGTGGGAATTGTTATCTCGCTCCTACAAGGGGACCCTCAATCTTGGGCATTTTCCCTTCCTCCGGGATCCCCGGCTCTACAGTCAGTAGATCGATTTTTTACTGCCCTGGGTTTGGTATATGATGACCCAGATCGGGTCTCTCTTGCTGAGACAAAATTACGTAAGATACAGCAGGGAGATCGTCCGGCGGAGGAATTTGCTTCTGAGTTCCGTAGATGGGCCACAGATACTCAGTGGAATGACCCAGCTCTTAGGAGCCAGTTTTGTCATGGGCTTTCTGACAAATTAAAGGACGTTTTGGCTCAGTATGATTCTCCTCCATCACTGGAGGCTGCTATGGCCCTGGCTATCCGTACTGATAGACGGCTCCGGGAGAGGTGCGAGGTAACTCCGCCCCCTGTTGTTACTCCACCTACTACTAAAGTCCCTTATGTTGAGGTTCCCCTTGTCTGTTCGGAGGAGCCTATGCAGTTGGGAGGGACATCATTTCGTAGGAGGGGATTGGCGGTACGCCGCAGGACTAGAAGGTGTTTCTTCTGCGGGAAAGAGGGACATTTTGTTGGGGGATGTCCGTCCCGTGCCTTGTTGAGCAAGAAGTCGCCGGAAAACTGTTAATCCCAGGTTGTGTGGTGGACGACAACCTGGGAGTATGTATTTCGTCCGCTAGTTCTTCTCAGTTCCTTGTCCCAGTGGAGGTGGTGGTTGGTACGAGAGTGGAGAGATTTTCTGTTCTTCTTGATAGTGGGTCCGGGGCTAATCTGGTTGACGCTCAGTTTGCTCAGGCTCAAGGTATGCATCTGAGTGTATTGGTCAAACCGATCCCTATATTCTCCATTGACGCCAGGCCTCTCGGCCAAGGTAGCTTTGTTCATGAGGTTCATAACATTGACCTTCGGGTAGGGGCAATACATAGGGAACTATTATCTTGTTATGTGTTGGAGGGTCTACCTACTCCTATTGTGTTGGGACTTCCTTGGTTGGTTAAACATAACCCTGTGATTAATTGGCAGTCCAGAGAGATAAGCCAATGGGGTGAGTTTTGCAAAAGTAACTGCATAAACACAGTCATCAGTGCGGTCGTGCCTAGTACATTGCCTCCTTTTTGGAGGACTTTGGGGATGTGTTCTCTGAGGAGGGGTGTCAGGAGTTGCCTCCTCATCGCGTGTATGACTGCTCTATTAATTTACTTCCTGATGCTAAGTTACCTAAAGCTAGGTTATATAACCTTTCTGGTCCTGAGAGGCAGGCTATGAAAGATTATATTTCGGAAAGTCTGGCCAAAGGGCATATTAGACCTTCATCTTCCCCAGTGGCCGCGGGGTTCTTCTTTGTGAAGAAAAAAGATGGAGGCCTACGCCCTTGCTTGGATTTCCGCGAACTTAATCGGATTACTGTTCGAGATCCGTATCCACTCCCTCTGATTCCTGATCTCTTCAATCAAATTGTTGGCGCCAAATGGTTCTCTAAATTGGATCTCAGGGGGGCGTATAATCTGATTAGGATAAAAGAGGGGATGAGTGGAAAACGGCGTTTAACACGCCGGAGGGACATTATGAGAACCTTGTCATGCCTTTTGGTCTGACTACTGCACCAGCAGTATTCCAACATTTTGTTAATGACATTTTTCGTCATCTGGTGGGGCTGTTTGTGGTCGTATATTTGGATGACATTTTAATTTACTCGCCAGATCTTGTGTCTCACCAGGAGCATGTGAGACAGGTGTTGCAGATCTTGCGAGACAATAAACTATACGCCAAACTGGAAAAGTGTGTATTCGCCGTACAGGAACTTCAGTTTTTGGGTTTCTTGGTGTCAGCCTCCGGTTTCCGTATGGACCCTGAAAAGGTGAGAGCAGTGCTTGAATGGGATCAGCCAGAGGATCTTAAGGCTCTGCAGCGTTTTCTGGGGTTTGCTAACTACTACCGGAAATTTATTTGTAATTTCTCATCTGTTGTCAAACCTCTCACTGACATGACAAGAAAAGGGACGGATTTTTCTAAATGGTCGGACAAAGCTTGCCAAGCTTTTTCCTCTTTGAAAAAATGTTTTGCTTCAGCACCCGTTCTCATCCAACCAGATGCATCACAGCCGTTCGTTGTGGAGGTGGACGCGTCTGACGTAGGGGTGGGTGCAATATTGTCCCAGGGTCCGTCCCCTGGTAAATGGCATCCGTGCGCTTTCTTTTCTAAGAAATTGTCGTCCGCCGAAAGGAATTATGATATCGGCAATAGGGAACTTTTGGCCATTAAGTTGGCTTTTGAAGAATGGCGTCACTTTTTGGAGGGGGCAGTCCACCCGGTCACCGTCATTACTGATCACAAGAACCTGCTGTATTTGGAATCTGCTAAGCGTCTGAATTCCAGACAAGCTCGATGGTCGTTGTTTTTTACCAGGTTTAATTTTGTTGTCACTTATCGCCCTGGATCTAAGAATGTTAAGGCGAATGCCTTGTCTCGCAGTTTCCCAGGGGCCGGGAAAATGGATGACCCGATTCCTATCCTTCAGGAGGGGGTGATAGTGTCGGCTGTATGTTCTGAGCTTGAGGAGGAGGTGTTAGAGGCTCAGGGGGACGCCCCTGCAGGACCTCCAGTGAGACTGTTTGTCCCAAATCAGTTGAGACAAAAGGTTATTGAGGCACATCATAATTCTGCTTTAGCAGGACATCCAGGGAGTAAGGCTACTTTAGATCTCCTTTCTCGCCGGTTTTGGTGGCCTAACGTTAATAAAGATGTTTTAACTTTTGTCGCGTCCTGTGGGGTTTGTGCTCGCTCTAAGACCCCTCATACCCGTCCGTCTGGGACCCTCTTACCCTTGAAACTTCCGGAGCGTCCATGGACTCATTTGTCTATGGACTTCATCACGGACCTTCCTCAGTCGTCAGGGAAGATTGTCATACTGGTGGTTGTTGACAGGTTCAGTAAGATGGCACATTTCATTGCTCTTCCTGCCCTCCCTAATGCTAAAACTCTGGCGCAGGTGTTCATTGGGGAGATTGTGAGACTTCATGGGTTGCCTTCTGATGTGGTGTCAGATAGGGGGTCTCAGTTTGTGTCCAAGTTTTGGAGGGCATTTTGTTTACGTCGGGGGATGCAATTGTCATTTTCCTCGGCTTTTCATCCGCAGACCAATGGTCAGACAGAGCGTCTGAATCAAAGCCTAGAGACTTATCTTCGGTGTTTTGTCTCAGAAAACCAGGAGGACTGGTCTTCTTTCTTGCCTCTGGCAGAGTTCGCTCTTAACAACAGGCGGAGCGAGTCCACTGGTAAATCCCCGTTTTTTGGGGCATATGGTTTTCATCCCCAGTTTTGTACTTTCAATGGGGGGGGCCCTTCTGGGGTTCCTGAGGAGGAGCGTTTCTCGTCGTCACTTGCTTCAGTGTGGAGAGGTGTATTGAATAATCTGAGTGCTATGGGGAACCGTTATATAAACGTATGGCTGATAGGAGGAGAGTTTCTGGTCCAGATCTTAATGTGAACGATCTGGTATGGTTGTCTACCAGGAATATAAAACGTAAAGTTCCCTCCTGGAAACTGGGTCCCAGATTCATCGGGCCGTACAGGATCAGTTCCATAATTAATCCTGTGGCATTTCGTCTGGACCTCCCTCCTACGTTTAAAATTCATAATGTGTTCCACAAGTCATTACTTAAGAGGTACGTGGCACCAGTCATACCATCACCTCTACCTCCTCCTCCAGTGGTGGTCAATGGTAACTTGGAGTTTCAAGTGTCAAAGATCATTGACTCACGTCTGAATCGCCGGTCCCTTCAGTACTTGGTGCATTGGAAGGGGTATGGTCCAGAGGAGAGGACGTGGGTTCCTGCGTCTGACATTAACGCAGATCGTTTGGTGCGGACCTTCCACAGAACTCACCCGGGCAAACCTGGCCCTGAGGGTCCGGAGGCCCCTCGTAGAAGGGGGGGTACTGTCATGTGTGCATCGCCACGAAGATCGTCGCGGTTGCACATTCTGACTTCTCACAGCTGAGTTGCTGTTTCTTTGTGTTTGGCAGTTAGGGAGTTAATTCTGTCTGTGCTCAGTTCTGGGACTGGGTGCAGTTTCTCCCGGCTGCAATTAATTATTTGTTGATTGGTTTCCTTTAAATCTCTGGTTGTCTGTTTGGGAGTTGCCAGTGAAATTCTTCATGCAGACCACAGATAGGATTGTATCTGTATAGACTTAAGTTAAAGAGCTCCTTAGTTGTTTTAAGCTCACCTTGCTTAGAGTTTAATATCCCAGATCATTTATGTTCCTTCTGTGTTTGAGTGTGTATGCAAGTCTGTGTTTTCTCCAGTCTGTCTTATATGTCTAATCTGTGTATTTAGCTGAGATCAGCCCATATCCCTTTGGTGGTAATCAGAATCCTTCTTAGGACTGATTACAGGGTTCAGGGACTGATAGGAGACAGGGTTAGGCTGGACACTTGGACCTCTGAACCATTATCAGTACCTCCAAGGTGAGGGATTAGTTAGGACCCCAGTTTAGGGTCAGGTTAGACCCCCGGTCCTCTTCTTTCCTGTGACAGTGTATCAAGTCCTCAAGATTAATCCTGAGTTCAACGGATATCGTGTCAGGTAAATCTATTCTATATTTACATGCTGATGTTGCTAATCTATATGTTGTATAGAGTGTTGTTCTTTTAAGAATAGTTTACTGACATCGTACACATATCATAAGACCGCGTGACACTTATCTCTCTGGATTGCCAATTAATAACCGGGTTATGCTTAGTTAACCAAGGAAGGCCCAACACTATAGGAGTGGGAAGACCCTCCAACACGTAACAAGACAACAGTTCTTTATGTATTGCCCCCACTCGAAGATCTATGTTATGCACGGCTTGCAAAAAACTACCTTGACCGAGAGGCCTGGCGTCGATCGAGAATATGGGAATGGGTTTAGCCAATACACTCAGTTGCATACCTTGAACCTGGGCAAACCGAGCGTCCACCAGATTAGCCCCGGCCCCACTATCCAGAAGAACAGATATCCTCTCAGTTCTCGCACCCACCACCACCTCCGCCGGTACGAGAAATTGAGACGGACCTGGGGACGAAATACATACTCCCAGATTGTCGTCCACCACACAACCTGGGATCAATAGTTTTCTGGCGACTTCTCACTCTGCAAAGGACGGGATGGACACCCCCCAATAAAAAAGTCCCTTTCTCCCGCAGAAGAAACACCTTCCTGTCTTGCGGCGCACTGCCGATCCCCTCCCTCGGAATGATGTCCCTCCTAACTGCATAGGCTCCTCTGGACTGACCAGGGGAACCTCCATATAAGGGCCCTAGTAGAAGGTGGAGTCATCACAGGGGGCGGAGTTACCCCGCACCTCTCCCGAAGCAGTCTGTCAATACGAATAGCAAGGGCCATAGCGGCTTCCAGTGACGTGGGAGGGTCATACTGTGCCAACACATCCTTTAATTTGTCAGATAAACCTTGACAAAACTAGCTCCTAAGAGCCGGGTCATTCCACTGGGTGTCCGTGGCCCACCTACGGAACTCCGAACAGAATTCCTCCGCCGGACGATCTCCCTGCTGTATCTTACATAACTTAGATTCAGCAAGGGAGACCCGATCCGGGTCATCATATACAAGACCCAGAGCTGCGAAAAACCTATCCACTGACTTTAGAGCCGGGGAGCCCGGGGGAAGCGAGAACGCCCATGATTGGGGGTCCCCTTGTAGGAGCGAGATGACAATTCCCACCCTTTGATCTTCACTCCCCGATGACCGAGGTCGCAGCCGAAAGTACAATTTACATGCCTCCCGGAAAGCAAAAAATTTGTCCCGCCCACCCGTGAACCTGTCAGGTAGAGCTACTTTAGGTTCAGGTCCGGCTTGCTCCAGGGGGTACAAAACCTTGGACTTAACGTCCACCAGCTCCATGGACAAACTCTGCAACTGCCGAGCTAGACTGGCTACTGGATCCATGGTGGCTGGAGAGAATCTTTAGTATGGTCGGTGAAAATGTCACGCTGTCACTGTATACAGGAGGTCCGGGGTCTATGCTGACCCTAAGCTGGGGCACTGACTAATCCCTCTACCTGGAGGTACTGTTGATGGTACAGAGGTCCAGGCCGCCAGCGTAACCCTATCTCCTGTAAATCCCTAACCCTCTGTAATCTAGTCCTGAGAAGGACCCTGATCACCACCACAGGGAACGGGAAGGTAAATGCCTACACACAGTATAAGACGAACGAGACAGTACAAGGGGGTAAAATAAAAGACCACCTTGCATACAAAACTCACTATACAACTACAGAGGGAACACCAATGGGTAAGGAGATAAATAATAAAGCGAGGAGGGGAGAAAACCACACCAGGTACTCTTCACTTCAGACTTCACAATACCACAATCCGCTCTGCTGGTCTGCATGAATGCTTTCACCGACACTTCCCTAGCAGACTGGCAGGTATTTGAAGGAATCTCATTGGTGCAGCATTAACTGCAGCTGGGCGAGGCTGGGCCTCATCTAGCACAGAGAGAGGGAGAATTAACTCCCTCACTGCCGACAAACACCAAGCACCAAAAACTAAGCTGTGAGGTCAGGTTGTGTAATCGCGACGATCTTCGTGGCGACACACCCGTGACAGTACCCCCCCTTCTACGAGGAGCCTCCGGACCCTCAGGGCCAGGTTTATCTGGGTGGGTTGTGTGGAAGGCCCGAATTAATCGGTCTGCGTTAATATCCGACGCAGGAACCCACGTCCTCTCCTCAGGACCATACCCCTTCCAATGAACCAGGTACTGAAGGGACCGGCGATTCAGACGTGAATCGATGATTTTCGACACCTGAAACTCCAAGTTACCATTGACCACCACAGGAGGAGGAGGTAAAGGTGATGGTATCACCGGCGCCACAAACCTCTTAAGCAACGATCTGTGAAACACATTGTGAATTTTAAACGTAGGGTGGAGGTCAAGACGGAATGCCACCGGATTAATTATAGAACTGATCCTGTATGGCCCGATGAACCTGGGACCCAGTTTCCAGGAGGGAACCTTAAGTTTTATATTCTTGGTAGACAACCATACCCGATCGTTCATACTTAGGTCCGGACCAGACACTCTCCTCCTATCAGCCATACGTTTGTATCGGTTCCCCATAGTACTCAGATTATTCAGCACTCCTCTCCACACTGAAGCAAGTGACAACGAAAATCGTTCCTCCTCAGGAACCCCAGAAGAGCCCCCCCTATTGAAAGTACAAAACTGGGGGTGAAAACCATATGCCCCAAAAAATGGGGACTTACCAGTGGACTCGCTCCGCCTATTGTTAAGAGCGAATTCCGCCAGAGGCAAGAAAGAAGCCCAGTCCTCCTGGTTCTCTGACACAAAACACCGGAGATATGTCTCCAAGCTCTGGTTCAGACGCTCTGTCTGACCATTGGTCTGCGGATGAAAAGCCGATGAAAATGACAACTGCATCCCCCGCCATGAACAAAATGCCTTCCAAAATTTGGACACAAACTGAGACCCCCGATCCGACACCACATCGGAGGGTACCCTGTGAAGCCTCACAATCTCCCCAATGAACACCTGCGCAAGAGTTTTAGCATTAGGAAGAGCAGGAAGAGCCATAAAATGTGCCATCTTGCTGAACCTGTCCACAACAACGAGTATGACTGTTTTACCTGAAGACGGCGGGAGGTCCGTAATAAAGTCCATAGACAGATGAGTCCACAGACGCTCCGGGATCTTCAAAGGCAAGAGGGCCCCAGACGGACGGGTATGTGGGGTCTTAGAGCGCGCACAAACCCCACAGGACGCGACAAAAGTTACCACCTCCCTATGTAAGTTAGGCCACCAAAACCGGCGCGAGAGGAGATCCACAGTTGCTTTACTCCCTGGGTGTCCTGCCAAAGCTGAATTATGGTGTGCCTCGATTACCTTTTGTCTCAACTGATCTGGAACAAAGTCTCCCTGGAGGTCCAACAGGTGCGTCCCCTGAGTCTCCAATACCTCCTCCTCAAGCTCAGAGCATACCGCCGACACCACCACCCCCTCCGGAAGGATAGGAACCGGGTCATCCGTCTTCCCGGCCCCAGGGAAACTGCAAGATAAGGCATCCGCCTTTACATTTTTTGACCCAGGACGATATGTGACGACAAAATTAAACCTGGTAAAAAAACAACGACCACCTAGCTTGTCTGGGATTCAGACGTTTTGCGGACTCTAAATATAGCAGGTTCTTGTGATCGGTAATGATGGTGACCGGGTGTACTGCCCCCTCCAAAAAATGACGCCACTCCTCAAAAGCTAACTTAATGGCCAAGAGTTTCCTATTGCCGACATCATAATTCCTCTCAGCGGACGACATTTTTTTAGAGAAGAAGGCGCACGGATGCCATTTACCAGGGGACGGACCTTGAGATAATACCGCTCCCACCTCTACCTCAGAAGCGTCTACCTCCACAATGAACGGCTGTGACGCATCAGGTTGAATGAGTATGGGTGCCGAAGCAAAACATTTTTTCAAGGAGGAAAACGCTTGACAAGCCTTGTCAGACCACCTTGAAAAATCCGTCCCTTTTTTAGTCATGTCTGTGAGAGGTTTAACTATGGACGAGAAATTACGAATAAATTTCCGGTAGTAGTTAGCAAACCCAGGAAACGTTGTAATGCCTTAAGATCCTCTGGCAGATCCCACTCAAGAACTGCCCGCACTTTCCCAGGGTCCATACGAAAACCGGATGCTGACACCAGGAATCCTAAAAACTGAAGTTCCTGTACGGCGAACACACACTTCTCCCATTTGGCGTACAGTTTATTATCCCGCAAGATCTGCAACACCTGCCTAACATGCTCCTGATGAGACACAAGATCCGGCGAGTAAATTAAGATGTCATCCAGATATATGACAACAAACTGTCCCACTAGGTGGCGAAAGATGTCATTAACAAAATGTTGAAACACCGCCGGGGCATTAGTCAGACCAAATGGCATGACAAGGTTCTCATAATGCCCCTCTGGAGTGTTAAACGCCGTCTTCCACTCATCCCCCTCCTTCATCCTAATCAGATTATACGCCCCCCTGAGATCCAACTTAGAGAACCATTTGGCACCCACGATCTGATTGAAGAGATCGGGAATAAGTGGGAGCGGATACGGATCTCGGACCGTAATCCGATTAAGCTCACGGAAATCCAGGCAAGGGCGTAGGCCTCCATCTTTCTTCTTCACAAAGAAGAACCCCGCGGCCACCGGGGAAGATGAAGGTCTAATATGCCCCTTAGCCAGACTCTCCGAAATATAATCCTTCATGGCCTGCCTCTCAGGACCAGAAAGGTTATACAACCTAGATTTCGGTAACTTGGCTTCAGGGAGCAATTTTACAGAACAGTCATACGCGCGATGAGGAGGTAGTTCTTGACACCCGTTCTCCGAAAATACATCCTCAAAGTCCACCAGAAATGGAGGTAAGGCCCTAGGCACGACCGCACAGATGACCGTGTTCATGCAGTTTTTATTACAGAATTCACTCCACTGGCTTATCTCTCTGGATTGCCAATTAATAACCGGGTTATGCTTAGTTAACCAAGGAAGGCCCAACACTATAGGAGTGGGAAGACCCTCCAACACGTAACAAGACAACAGTTCTTTATGTATTGCCCCCACTCGAAGATCTATGTTATGCACGGCTTGCAAAAAACTACCTTGACCGAGAGGCCTGGCGTCGATCGAGAATATGGGAATGGGTTTAGCCAATACACTCAGTTGCATACCTTGAACCTGGGCAAACCGAGCGTCCACCAGATTAGCCCCGGCCCCACTATCCAGAAGAACAGATATCCTCTCAGTTCTCGCACCCACCACCACCTCCGCCGGTAAGAGAAATTGAGACGGACCTGGGACGAAATACATACTCCCAGATTGTCGTCCACCACACAACCTGGGATCAATAGTTTTCCGGCGACTTCTCACTCTGCAAAGGACGGGATGGACACCCCCCAATAAAATGTCCCTTTCTCCCGCAGAAGAAACACCTTCCTGTCTTGCGGCGCACTGCCGATCCCCTCCCTCGGAATGATGTCCCTCCTAACTGCATAGGCTCCTCTGGACTGACCAGGGGAACCTCCATATAAGGGGCCCTAGTAGAAGGTGGAGTCATCATGGGCGGAGTTACCCCGCACCTCTCCCGAAGCAGTCTGTCAATACGAATAGCAAGGGCCATAGCAGCTTCCAGTGACGTGGGAGGGTCATACTGTGCCAACACATCCTTTAATTTGTCAGATAAACCTTGACAAAACTGGCTCCTAAGAGCCGGGTCATTCCACTGGGTGTCCGTGGCCCACCTACGGAACTCCGAACAGAATTCCTCCGCCGGACGATCTCCCTGCTGTATCTTACGTAACTTAGATTCAGCAAGGGAGACCCGATCCGGGTCATCATATACAAGACCCAGAGCTGCGAAAAACCTATCCACTGACTTTAGAGCCGGGGAGCCTGGGGGAAGCGAGAACGCCCATGATTGGGGTCCCCTTGTAGGAGCGAGATGACAATTCCCACCCTTTGATCTTCACTCCCTGATGACCGAGGTCGCAGCCGAAAGTACAATTTACATGCCTCCCGGAAAGCAAAAATTTGTCCCGCCCACCCGTGAACCTGTCAGGTAGAGCTACTTTAGGTTCAGGTCCGGCTTGCTCCAGGGGGTACAAAACCTTGGACTTAACGTCCACCAGCTCCATGGACAAACTCTGCAACTGCCGAGCTAGACTGGCTACTGGATCCATGGTGGCTGGAGAGAATCTTTAGTATGGTCGGTGAAAATGTCACGCTGTCACTGTATACAGGAGGTCCGGGGTCTATGCTGACCCTAAGCTGGGGCACTGACTAATCCCTCTACCTGGAGGTACTGTTGATGGTACAGAGGTCCAGGCCGCCAGCGTAACCCTATCTCCTGTGAATCCCTAACCCTCTGTAATCTAGTCCTGAGAAGGACCCTGATCACCACCACAGGGAACGGGAAGGTAAATGCCTACACACAGTATAAGACGAACGAGACAGTACAAGGGGGTAAAATAAAAGACCACCTTGCATACAAAACTCACTATACAACTACAGAGGGAACACCAATGGGTAAGGAGATAAATAATAAAGCGAGGAGGGGAGAAAACCACACCAGGTACTCTTCACTTCAGACTTCACAATACCACAATCCGCTCTGCTGGTCTGCATGAATGCTTTCACCGACACTTCCCTAGCAGACTGGCAGGTATTTGAAGGAATCTCATTAGTGCAGCATTAACTGCAGCTGGGCGAGGCTGGGCCTCATCTAGCACAGAGAGAGGGAGAATTAACTCCCTCACTGCCGACAAACACCAAGCACCAAAAACTCAGCTGTGAGAAGTCAGGTTGTGTAATCGCGACGATCTTCGTGGCGACACACCCGTGACAAAGGGTGTCTTTCTTTCTGCCTCTACTGCTGCTCAGGAAGAGTTAATGGAATTTCGGGTATTTGTCGATTGTGGTTCCATTCTGAATGTGATTGATGGGGAATTCTTGGAAAAACTTAAATTAAAACCCAAACATTTGTCATCCCCTATTGCCGTGGTTTCTGTTGATGGCTCTCCCTTGAAGAATGTTACTCACAAAGTCTGTGAATTTCCACTTACTATTAATGGTGTTCACCAAGAGAATTTGGATTTGGTAGTATTGAATAATGTGCCTTCTCCGGTGATTTTGGGGTTACCCTGGTTAAAATTGCACAATCCTGTTCTGGATTGGTCTACCAATGAAATTAAGTCCTGGAGTTCTAAGTGTTATGACAAGTGTTGTAACGGGCGTATTGCTGCTGTGGATAAAGGGGAACTACCTGTACCTATTCAGGATTTTTGGAAAGTTTTTTCTGAGAAGGAATCGCAGATTTTACCTCCCCATAGAGACTATAATTGTACTATTGAATTTGTCCCTGGAGCGACTCTTCCTAAAAGTCGTTTATTTAATCTTACTATTCCTGAGAGAAAAGCTTTGGAGGAATACATACAAACAAGCTTGGCCCCCGGTCACATTAGGCCTTCCAAGTCTCCTGTGGCTGTTGGATTTTTTTTTGTTAAAAAAAAGTACGGCGGTTTACGTCCTTGTCTGGACTTTCGTGAGATTAATAAAATTACTGTACGCAATCCTTACCCACTGCCATTGATTCCTGATTTGTTTAACCAGTTAGCGGGGGCCAAGTGGTTCTCTAAAATTGATCTTCGGGGGGCATACAATTTGTTGCGCATGAAGGAGGGTGACTAATGGAAGACTGCTTTTAACACTCCTGTGGGTCATTTTGAGAATCTGGTTATGCCTTTTGGCCTTACCAATGCTCCTGCATTTTTTCAGAATCTTATTAATGACATCCTTAGACCTTTGATCGGCAAAAATGTGGTTGTGTATTTGGATGACATTTAGATTTTTTCGCCAGATTTGGAGTCTCATTGGTGGAGCGTTCGTGTTATGTTACGGTAGCTGAGGAGTGCAGGTAAAAAAGGAAATACACCAGAGCAGTTGGAATCTATGAGATTGCAGTACCCTGACTAACCACCGCAACTAGAGGCAGCCGTGGAGTGTTCCTACGTTGGTCCTAGACGCCTCGTCACAGCCTGAGAAACTAACTACACCTAAAGATAGAAATAGGAAAGCTATCTGCCCCGGAGCAGAACCCCAAAGATAATAGAAAGCCCCCAAACATGTAATGGCGGTTAGACAAGAGGAAATACTGACACAGAAAGAAAATAGTATGAGCAAACGCTGGGGCCCAAACTATCTAAATAGAAAAGGATAGGAAGGGTACTTACTGCAATCTCAGAAAACCCTGAAAAAACACCAACTCTACTAATTTCAAAATCACCTGAGATCACACGACCTCTACCACCTAAATTAGTTCTCTGGTGTAACAAAACAAAACAGCAGCCACTGAAAAAAAACTGGAAAAAGCAAAAGTACAAAACACAGTGGCTGGACTAAACTGAGAGGGCAAAAGCCCCCGGAGGGGACCCTGAAGGCCCCCACAGAAGTGCAGGACAAAATGCAAAAATATAGCAAAAACACAAAATAAGAAATTGTCTTATCTGATAGCAGGAGATGCAGACATGACACAGCAGGCTACAAGGGAAACTGGAAAGAATGATTCAGACCAGAACAATTGATCACCGGCAACCCTGATGGGAAAATGACTCCCTTATATAAGACCAATCAGTAACACCTGATTCCCAGTCCTCACAATCCTCACTAGTACCGCTTGTAACCACCAGAGGGAGCCTCTGCTCAGAACTCATCTCAAACCCATTCACAACAGTACCACCCCCTTGAGGAGGGGTCACCGAACCCTCATTTGAGCAACCAGGTCGGTCAGGATGAGTTCTATGATACGCACGGATAAGTCTCCTAGCATGGATGTCCGAAGCAAACACCCAAGAATTGTCTTCCTGACCATAACCTCTCCATTTAACCAAATACTGGAGTCTTCGTCTAGAAAAACGAGAATCCAATATTTTCTCAACCACATACTCCAGATTGCCCTCAACCAAAACAGGGTCAGGAGGCACAGCAGCAGGAACCACTGGCTCAACAAACCTCTTCAACAAGGACTTGTGGAACACGTTATGGATCTTAAATGTCCCTGGAAGAAGCAAACGAAAAGAAACAGGATTAATAATCTCCATGATCTTATAAGGTCCAATGAACCTAGGCTTAAATTTAGGAGATGCTACTCTCATAGGAATATTCTTTGAGGACAACCAGACCAAGTCCCCCACTTTAAACCGAGGACCATCAGTCCTATGCCGGTTAGCAAACCGCTGGGCCTTCTCCTGAGAGAGGGACAACCTCTCCACTACCTGGTCCCAAATCTGCTGCATACGCTCAACAACAGAGTCAACACCTGGACAGACAGAAGCCTCCGTCTGTCCTGAAGAAAATCGAGGGTGAAACCCAGAATTACAGAAAAACGGAGACATCAAAGTGGCAGAGCTAGCCCTATTATTAAGAGCAAACTCAGCCAAAGGCAAAAAAGAGACCCAGTCATCCTGATCAGCAGACACAAAGCATCTTAGATAAGTCTCCAATGTCTGGTTTGTTCTCTCAGTTTGACCATTGGTCTGAGGATGAAATGCCGAGGAGAAAGACAATTGAACACCCAGTTTAGAACAAAAAGTCCTCCAAAATCTGGAAACAAACTGGACTCCTCTGTCAGACACAATGTTCTCAGGAATGCCGTGTAAACGAACCACGTGCTGAAGGAACAACGGCACCAATTCAGAGGAGGAAGGCAACTTAGGTAATGGCACAAGATGTATCATTTTGGAAAACCTATCACAAATTACCCAGATGGTGGTCATTCTCTGAGAAACAGGAAGATCGGAAATGAAATCCATAGAGATATGGGTCCATGGTCTCTTGGGCACAGGCAATGGCATCAACAAACCACTAGAGCGAGAGCAAGGCTTGGAGCGAGAGCAAGTCCCGCAGGACTGCACAAATTCCCTGACATCGCGAGACAAGGTAGGCCACCAAAAGGACCGACTAACCAAGTCTCTGGTACCAAAAATTCCGGGATGCCCAGCCAATGCGGAACAATGAATCTCAGACATCACACTCTTTTTCCATTGGTCCGGGACAAACAATTTTCCAACAGGGCAGCGCTCGGGCCTATCCTCCTGACACCCCTCCAGAGCAAGTCTCAAATTGGGCGAGATGGCGGAAAGAACTACACCCTCCTTCAAAATAACAGAGGGATCAGATAGCTCAGGAGAGTCCGCAAGGAAACTCCTCGAGAGGGCATCCGCCTTAACATTCTTAGTGCCAGGAAGAAAGGAAACCACAAAATTAAAACGTGTGAAAAACAAGGCCCACCTGGCCTGTCTAGGATTGAGTCGCTTGGCAGATTCCAGATAGACCAGATTCTTATGGTCCGTAAGGACCACCACCTGATGTTTGGCTCCCTCCAGCCAATGTCTCCACTCTTCAAAAGCCCACTTCATGGCCAATAACTCCCGATTACCCACGTCATAATTACGTTCAGTAGGAGAAAATTTTCGAGAGAAAAAGGCACAAGGGTTACTTTTAGAGGTCTCTGGATCTTTTTGGGACAAAACGGCACCTGCCCCAATTTCAGAGGCATCAACCTCCACCTGAAATGGCAGAGAAACATCAGGCTGCCGTAGAACAGGAGCAGAAGTGAATCTCTGCTTAAGTTCCTGAAACGCAGAGACTGCCTCAGGAGGCCAATTCACCACATCAGAACCCTTTCTGGTCAAATCAGTTAATGGTTTAACAATAACCGAGAAATTACCAATAAATTTACGATAAAAATTGGCAAAACCCAAAAATCTCTGAAGAGCCTTTAATGAAGTAGGTTGGACCCAATCACAGATGGCCTGAACCTTGACCGGGTCCATTTCAATAACAGATGGGGACAAAATGAATCCCAGAAATGAGATCTTCTGTACGCCAAAAAGACACTTTGATCCCTTCACATACAGAGCATTCTCTCTCAAAATCTGGAATACAGTTCGAACATGTTTCACATGAGAGTCCCAGTCATTAGAAAAAATCAAGATATCATCCAAATAAACAATCAGAAACTTGTCCACAAAATCCCTGAAAATGTCATTCATGAAGGACTGGAAGACGGAAGGAGCATTAGTGAGCCCAAAGGGCATCACAAGGTACTCAAAATGCCCTTCAGGGGTGTTAAATGCCGTCTTCCATTCATCCCCGTGCTTAATGCGAATAAGGTTATACGCCCCCCTGAGGTCAAGCTTGGTAAACCAAGTAGCGTTTTTCACCCTGGAAAACAGGTCAGAAATCAAGGGTAACGGGTATTGATATTTCACAGTAATATTGTTCAAGAGACGATAATCAATACACGGCCTTAATGAACCATCTTTTTTGGCCACAAAGAAAAAACCGGCACCTAAGGGTGAAGAGGATGGTCTGATATGACCCTTCTCCAATGATTCCTTGATATAAGACCGCATAGCGTCATGTTCAGGTACAGACAAGTTAAAAAGGCGACCTTTAGGGAATTTACTACCTGGCACTAATTCAATAGCGCAGTCATAGCTCCTATGGGGAGGTAAGGATGCAGATTTACTTTCGCTAAACACATCAGAAAAATCAAACAAAAAGTCAGGAACATCCTCAGCCTGGGGGGAGGCAGAAAAAACAGGAGTGTTGGTATTAACACATTGGCAGCCCCAACTGGTTACAGACACAGATTTCCAATCCAAAACAGGATTATGAGACTGTAACCAAGGGAAACCCAGCACTATAATGTCATGCAGATTATATAGAACCAAAAATTTGCAGCACTCCTGGTGATCAGGTTCAACCCTCATTATCACCTGAGTAGAAAACTGGGGTTTATTCTCAGCCAAAGGGGTAGAATCGATCCCCAGTAAAGGAATAGACTTCTGTAGGGGTATCAAGGGAAACCCACAACGTTTAGCAAAATCATAATCCATCAGGTTAATAGCTGCTCCAGAATCAACGAAAGCCTGAGCAGAAAATGAGGACAGAGAGCATATCAGAGTGACAGTTAATAAAAACTTAGTCTGAACACTACCCAAGACAACTGAGCGTGCAAAATGTCTTCCCCGCTTAGGGCAGACTGAAATAGCATGAGAGGCATCACCACAGTAGAAACATAACCCATTGCGCTTTCGAAACTCATGACGCTGTGCCCCAGACACCACTCCATCACACTGCATGGGCTCAGCAGCTGGCTCACAAGGCAACACCACTCCACGCATACTTCTCCGCTCACGCAAACGTCTGTCAATTTGAATCGCTAATGACATAGAATCATTGAGACCAGAGGGGACAGGGAATCCCACCATAACATCCTTTACATTATCCGACAGACCCTTCCGGAAAAGGGCCGCCAAAGCGTCGTCATTCCATTTGGTCAGGACTGCCCACCTACGGAATCTCTGACAGTATAACTCAGCGTCATCAAGCCCCTGATTTAATGCCAACAAGGCTTTTTCAGCTTGATCAGTGACATTAGGCTCATCGTACAATAACCCCAAAGCCTGAAAAAATGCATCAACATCACTCAAAACAGGATCCCAGGTATCAGGGAAAAAGCCCAATCCTGAGGATCGCCGCGCAGGAGAGAGATGATAATTTGAACCTGCTGCGCTGCGTTTCCTGAGGACTTAGATTTTAAGGCAAGAAACAATTTACAATTATTTTTGAAATTCTGAAACTTAGCTCGATCCCCTAAAAACAAATCTGGCATGGGGATCCTAGGTTCCACAACAGGCAACCTAGCAAGATATGCAGCAATACTCTGAACCTCAGTGGCAAGCTGATCCACACGGCCAGACAACTGTGCAAACTCCATTGGGAGAAAAGATCCTCCCCAGCACCCAGAGATACAGAGGGAAAAAAAAAAAAAAATGCAACAAACAAAAAAATATCTCTGACAACTTTTCTTCCTTCAAAATATTTTTTCCCTTCTGTGAGTACCATACAATTTTTATGGCCGGTGATACTGTTATGTTACGGTAGCTGAGGAGTGCAGGTAAAAAAGGAAATACACCAGAGCAGTTGGAATCTATGAGATTGCAGTACCCTGACTAACCACCGCAACTAGAGGCAGCCGTGGAGCGTTCCTACGTTGGTCCTAGACGCCTCGTCACAGCCTGAGAAACTAACTACACCTATAGATAGAAATAGGAAAGCTATCTGCCCCGGAGCAGAACCCCAAAGATAATAGAAAGCCCCCAAACATGTAATGGCGGTTAGACAAGAGGAAATACTGACACAGAAAGAAATAGTATGAGCAAACGCTGGGGCCCAAACTATCTAAATAGAAAAGGATAGGAAGGGTACTTACTGCAATCTCAGAAAACCCTGAAAAAACACCAACTCTACTAATTTCAAAATCACCTGAGATCACACGACCTCTACCACCTAAATTAGTTCTCTGGTGTAACAAAAACAAAACAGCAGCCACTGAAAAAAAACTGGAAAAAAGCAAAAGTACAAAACACAGTGGCTGGACTAAACTGAGAGGGCAAAAGCCCCCGGAGGGGACCCTGAAGGCCCCCACAGAAGTGCAGGACAAAATGCAAAAATATAGCAAAAACACAAAATAAGAAATTGTCTTATCTGATAGCAGGAGATGCAGACACGACACAGCAGGCTACAAGGGAAACTGGAAAGAATGATTCAGACCAGAACAATTGATCACCGGCAACCCTGATGGGAAAATGACTCCCTTATATAAGACCAATCAGTAACACCTGATTCCCAGTCCTCAGAATCCTCACTAGTACCGCTTGTAACCACCAGAGGGAGCCTCTGCTCAGAACTCATCTCAAACCCATTCACAACAGTTCGTGAGGTATTACAGTTATTGAGTGACAATTTGCTTTTTGCTAAGCTGGAGAAAAGTGAGTTCGCTGTACAGAGAATTAGTTTTTTGGGCTACATTATCTCCAGCGAAGGTTTTGAGATGGACCCGGGTGAAAGTTCAAGCTGTGCAGGAATGGCCTAGGCCTATTGGTTTGAAATCGTTACTGAGGTTTTTGGGTTTCGCCAATTATTATAGAAAATTCATTAAAAAATTTTCTATTATTGTCAAACCACTGACCGATCTCACCAGGAAAGGTGCTAATGCGGTTCAGTGGACTACTGAGGCCATTGAAGCTTTTGTGTTTTTAAAGGAGAGGTTCAGCTCTGCTCCCATCCTTATGCAGCCTGATGTGACTAAACCGTTTTTGGTTGAGGTTGATGCTTCTTCTGTGGGGGTCGGCGCTGTGTTGTCTCAGGAAAACACGGATGGAGTACATCCCTGTGCCTTTTTTTCAAAAAAATTTTCTGAGACTGAACTGAATTATGATATTGGCAATCGGGAATTGTTGGCCATTAAACTCGCATTTGAACACTGGCGGCATCTCTTGGAAGGTGCTGAATTTCCCGTTCAGGTTTTCACTGATCATAAAAATCTGATCTATCTTGATGCTGACAAACGCTTGAATGCCCATCAGGCTAGGTGGGCACTGTTTTTCTCGTGGTTTAATTTTTCCGTTACTTACATCCCAGGTACTAAGAATGTTAAAGCCGATGCTTTGTCTTGCAGCTTTTCTCCCATGGTTGGTGCTGAGGAGGAGAACATTTTACAGGAAGGGGTTGTGATTGCTGCTTTGGACTCTGTGTTGGAAGATGAGATTCTTAAAGCACAGGAGAATGCCCCATCTAACACTCCTCATGGGAGGTTGTTTGTGCCTGGGACCTTTCGGAGAGATTTGTTTGTTGAGTGTCATGAGTCTCGGTTGGCAGGTCATCCTGGAATCTCTGAGACCAAGAGACTTGTGGGTCGCAGTTTTTGGTGGCCTGGATGGCAGAAGGAAGTCATTAAGTGGGTGCGTCAATGCACTGTGTGTGCTAGATCTAAGTCTTCACATACTCCTGCTGCGGGGTTGCTTTGCCCTCTGGAGATTCCTAGTGCACCTTGGACACATTTGGCTATGGACTTTATTACTGACCTTCCCTCCTCTGAGGGTTTCACTGTCATCTGGGTGGTCGTGGATCGTTTTAGCAAGATGTGTCACTTGGTTCCTTACATCAAACTGCCCTGCGCTAAGACTCTCGCTAAGGCCTCTGTCAAGGAAATTGTCAGACTACATGGCGTTCCTACTGACATTGTTTCTGATAGGGGACCTCAGTTCGTGGCTCGTTTTTGGCGCGCCTTTTGTGACAGGTTGGGAGTTAATTTGTCGTTTTCATCCGGATATCATCCTGAGTCTAATGGCCAGACAGAAAGAAAAAACCAGGATGTTGAGCAGTTCTTGCGTTGTTTTGTGGCAGACAATCAAGAGGGGTGGTCTGAGTTTCTGCCACTTGCTGAATTTGCTTTTAACAACCATACATCCTCTTCTGCTGGTTGTTCGCCTTTTTTTTGTTGTACCGGGAGACATCCGTCGTTTGGGTCATTCTCCAAATTGGTATCGGCCGTGCCTGAAGAGGAGAATTTTTCTGGTGATTTGGAGAGAGTTTGGACGGATGTGCGTGGTAATCTTCAGGAGGCTAACAGAAAATCTAAAAGGTACTTTGATAGGAAACGGCAAGAGGTTTTGTTTGCTATTGGTGACATGGTTTGGTTGTCCTCTAAGAATCTGCGGTTGAGGATTCCTTGTAAAGAATTGGGTCCCAAGTTTGTAGGGCACTTCCGGGTGCTTCAGGTTGTTAACCAATCTGCTGTTAGGTTGGAGGTTCCTACCTCCTGGAAGATTAATCCGGTGTTTCATGTTTCTCTGTTGAAAAGAGCTGATGTGTCGGATGGAGACGCCTCTGCCTCTGTTCCCCCGGTGGTGGAGGACGGGGAATATGAAATATCCCGCATTCTAAATTCTAGACGGTATAGAGGGAGTTTGCAGTATCTCGTTGCTTGGAAGGGTTTCGGACCCGAGGATAACTCATGGGTGAGGGCGGATGATGTTTCTGCGTCCAGACTTGTCAGAGCGTTTCACAAGAGGTTTACGGGTAAGCCTGGGCCTAGGGGATCCGGAGGATCCTCTTAGAAGGGGGGGGGGGTACTGTTAGAACTCTCCTGTTAGGTTTTTTCTATCTTGCTGGTCACATGACCTTTTTTGCCTATTTAATCCTGCTCCGCCTTCTGGCGTTGCTGGACTTCATTGTAATTTCTACTCTTAAGCTAGCCGGGTGCTTTGTTACCTTACTCAATTAGTTTTTGCTTGGTCTTCGGACCTCTATGTTCTATGTTGTTTGTTTTTCTTTTTACTGCTACAACTTCTGTTAGGAGGTGTCCATCTTTTCTCCCAGTCCCTAGTACTTGTAGGGATTCCTCCCTTGCATCTATAGGTCTTCGTTCAGACTAGCTGAGGACTTTAGCGGGTCTGATTGCAGGATCAGGTTCCCCGTTACATCGTAGGGATTGAGCTTAGTTCTATTGTAGGGACAGATATCCATTCTTTCCTTAGTGCTTGTAGCAGAACATAACATGTACAGTACAGAAATATGGGACGCGAGGGTGCTGCTCAAATATTACTGAATAACAATATAATAGCTAACATGTACACAAATAATCATGCTATATTATTCCCTCAAATAGATATCAAAAAGACCTGGCAAAATTCATCACAGTGGCATAAAGCATAGCCACATATGCGTATATGTGCTATCAAATAGTAATAGTGCAATGTGATCATATATAAAGTAGGTGACAGCAAAACATACCGCTTGTATGATGAACAGAGGCCACTCGGGAGGTCAGCAATAGAAGGGGTGAGAGCAGCACAACACGCGTCACCCCCGAGCGCGTTTCGGCGAAATAGGGTGTTCATGTAATGAACCAGTTATCAGCTAGAATATGTAAAAGTACAGACACAGAGGGCTATTAAATGCATAAGGCGTATGAGAACATGATACGAGGAACCTGGTTATGGTAACAGTTTTGTATGGGCAACACAGGGATAGTTAGATTCATGTGTTGAGGCGGTAGGCCAGTCTGAAGAAATGCTTTTTTAGTGCACTCTTAAAACTGTTGGTATTGGGGATTAATTTGAATAAACCTGGGTAGTGCATTCCAACACATTGTTGCAGCACGTGAAAATTCTTGGAGACGGGAGTGGGAGGTTCTGATTATTGAGGATGTTAACCTCAGATCATTAGCAGAACGGAGGGCATGGGTAAGGTGGTAGACTGATATGAGGGAGATGTAGGGTGGTGCTGAGCCGTGGAGTGCTTTGTGGGTGAGGGTAATAAGTTCTGGAGTGGATGGGTAACAAATGTAATGACTGTCACAAGGTAGAGGCATTGGTGTAATAGTTTGTGAGGAAACTGATCCTGGCTGCAGCATTTAAGACAGATTGGAGAGAGGAGAGTTTGGTAAGAGGGAGACCGATTACTAGAGAATTATAATAGTCCAGACAAGAATGAATACTTTTCGTACCCACTGTATCTCCTCCGTTGGTAGGTCACAATTTTTTTTGGCCACCGAGATCCTGTTAGGTGGAATAAAGGTGTTTATTTCCATCTTTTTGGATAGTGGTGTGGGATCCAATCTTGTAGATGCCTGGTTCATCCAGACCAAGGACCTAACTCCTCATAAGTTGCCTAAGCCTATTCCCATAATTGCTATGGATTCTGCACCGCAGATTCAAGGGCATTTCACACAGGTCATTCAGGATATACAATCATGGCCGAAAGTGTTGGCATCCTTAAAATTGTTCCAGAAAATGATGTATTTTTCCCAGAAAATGATTGCAGTTACAAATGTTTTGTTATACCATGTTTATATATTTTGTGTTATAGGAACAATACACAAAAAAAACTGAAAAAAGGCAAATTGCACATAATTTCACACAAAACTGCAAAAATGGGCAGGAAAAACTTGTTAGCACCCTCAATTATATTTGGTTGCACACATATGGTAAAAATAACTACAATCAATCACTTCCTATAACCATCACAAGCTTCTAAGAACTTTCAATTGAGTATTGGATCACTCTTCTTTTGCAAACTGCTAAAGGCCTCTCATATTTGAAGGCACCTTCTACCAACAGCAATTTTAAGATCCGGACTCATTGCTGGCCACATTAGAACTCTCCAGTGCTTTTATTTCCATCCATTTCTGGGTGCTTTTTGAAGTATGTTTGGTGTCATTGTCCTGCTGTAAGACCCATAACCTAGGACACAAACCCAGCTTTCTGACACTGGGTACTACATTGCGACCCAAAATCCTTTGGTATTGTTCAGATTCCATAATGCCTTGCACACAGTCAAGTCACCCAGTAACAGAGGCAGCAAAACAACCACAAAATATGTTTGAACTCCACCATATTTGACTAGGTACTGTGTTCTTTTCTTTGAAGGCCTCAGTCTGTTTTTTGGTAAACAGTAGAATGACGTGCTTCACCAAAAAGCTCTATCTTGTCTCATCTGTCCACGAGACACTTTCCCAGATGATTTTTGGCTTACTCACAAGCACTTTGACAAACATGCAGTCTAGTTTTTGTATGTGTCAGTAGTGTGGTCCTCCTGGGTCTCCTGCCTCCTAGCGTTTCCACAAATAGTTTGCACTGACACTGATGCACCCTGAGCCTTCAGGTCAGCTTGAATGTTTTTGGATCTTGATTTCGTCTGCTAACCACCATCCGGACATATCTTCCGTTGCAACCTTTCATACATTTTTTTTCTGCCGTTAACGTACAGGGAGATTACCTACTGTGCCATGAGTTGTAAAATTCTTGATTATGTTGTGCACCATGGAAAAAGGAACATCAAGATCTCTGGGGATAGACTTGTAATCTTGAGATTGTTAATATTTTTTTTAACAATTTTGGTTCTCAGGTCCTCAGATAGTTCTCTTCTTTCTGTTGTCCGTGCTTAGTGTGATGCACACACAGTGAAAAGATTGAATCAACTTCTCCCCTTTTTATCTGGTTTCAGGTATTTTCATGTCGCCTACAATTGTTACTTGTCACAGGTGAGTTTGAACGAGCATCACTTGCTTAAAAACAAAGTTGTTTACCAATTTTGGAAAGGTGCTATCAATTTTGAAAGGCCCATTTTAAGGGTTTTTATGTGAAATTATGTCCAATTTGCTTGTTTCTGCATTTTTTGTGTTGTTGCAGTACACACAAAGGAAATAAATGTATAACAAAAGTGATTGAAATAATTTTGTGGAAAAAAATACTTCATTATTTGGAACAGTGTCTAGGGTGCTGTAGGGGCCATGCACACAGAATTTATTGATTGTCTTGTGTTAGGTGGCCTCACTTCCCGGATGGCTCTAGGTCTTCCTTGGCTGACTTTACACAATCCTGAGGTGGACTGGCAGGCATTGGAAGTGGTGAGGTGGAGTAATTTCTGTCTAAATAACTGGATGATCACCTGTATATCGATCATCTCTGCCAGGTCCTTGCAGTAGTATTTGTCTGATTTCGAGGATGTTTTTTTCGAGAAATGCACCGCTGTATGATTGCTCAATCAATTTTTCATTCCAGGGGCCAAGTTGTCAAAGAGCAGGCAGGCCATGAAAGATTACATTATAGAGATCTTGCTAAGGACATATCAGACCCTCCTCCTCTCCCATGTCAGCAGGGTTTTTCTTTCTTAAGAAAAAGATGGGGAACTTTGCCCTTGCTTGGATTTTGGCAAACTTATTCGGGATCATAACCTCTCCCTCTTGTCACAGATTTCTTTAATCAGATCGTTGTGGCTAAATGGTTTACCAAAACTGGACTTAGGGGGGGGCCTATAATCTTATCGGTATTAGGAGGGGAATGAGTGGAAGACGGCATTCAATACTCAGAGTGGCATTAAATTGAAAGTTTCTTTTTGGAAACTGGAACCCAGGTTCATCGGCTACTATAAGATAGTCCCATAATCAACCTAGTCATTGCCTTGCCGCCTATTCGAACTCCATTTTTGTTTCACTTCACTTTCAAGAAATTTATTGCTTCCTCAGAATACTCTGCCCCCACTTCCTGGTCCTGTTAATGGGAATTGGAGTATCGAAGCCAGTTTTTGACTCCCGCTTGTACCGGTCCTTCTGTATTTGGTGCATTGAAAAGGGGTTCGGTTGAGGAGAGAATGTGGGTTCTGTTAGAATGTGTTAGAGATGGTTTTGGCAGAGGCTCCCTCCGTGGTTACAGACATACTGAACCTTTCACGAGGGTGGCAATCTGGTTCATGACTGGTCGGATAAGGGAGGGGTTTCCCCCCCAGTGGTTGCGGGTGATCAATTTTTTGTCTCAATTGTGGTTTGGTTCATTTGGAAGTTTCTGGAGTTTGCCTGCATCTCCTGCTTTCAGATAAGATATTTTTTGCTTTTCTTTTTGTGTTGTATTTGATTGTTTTCGCCTTTTGTGGAGGCAGCCAGTCCCCTCATGGGGCTGAGTCCCACATTTTCGCAGCCATGTTATTTGCTATTTGCTTTTTCCCTGCGCTGCCCATTGGGAAATGTTTGCCCGACCAGGGAAGAAAGGTGATGTCGGAGATTTTGTTCCGGTTGGCTGGTCATCCCGGGATTTTTGGTACCAGAGATTGGTGAGTCGGTGCTTTTGGTGGCCTATTTGTTCGGAAGTGGGAATTTGTTGCAGTCCTGTGGGTCTTGCTTGCTCCAACCTTGTTCGTCAGTGGTTTGTTAATGCCATTACTGTGCCCAAGAGGGCCAGGACCCATATCTCTATGGATTTTATTTTTCCCAACTCCCTGTTTCTCAGAGAATGACCGTTATTGGGTAATTATAGGTTTTCAAGATGATACATTTGTGCCTTACCTATTGCCTTTTCCCCCTCCGAATTGGGCCTTTGTTCTTCACACGTGGTTCGGTTACATGGCAATCCGGAGGGAACATTGTTTTGAAGAGGAGTCCAGTTTGTTTCCAGTTTTGGGGACTTTTGTTCTAAACTTGGTGTTCAATTATCTTTTCCTCTGTTTTCACCAAGACCAATGGACAAACCGGAGAGAAAAACCAGACTTGGGACTTATTTGAATGTTTTTGTCTGCTGTCAGTGATGGGTCCTTTTTTGCCTTTGGCTGATTTGTTCTTAATAAAGGGCTAGCCTGCCCACCTTGTTCTCCATTTTTTAATTTTGGGTTTCCCCTTGATTTTTTGGGACAGGGGAGGCTCTGTTGTCCGGGTGTTGATTGTTGTGGACGAATGGCCCAGATTTGGGACCAGGTAGTGGAGAGGTTCTCTTACAGGAGAAGGCCCAACGGTTTGCCAACCGGCATAGGATGATGGGTCCTCGGTTTAAAGTGGGGGATTGGTTTGGTTGCCCCAAAAAAAATCCCTATGAGGGTTGCTTTCCCAAAGTTTAAGCCCAGATTATTGGACCTTATAAGATCATGGAGATTCTTAATGTTTCCTTCCTTTGTTCTTCCAGGGACATTTAAACATAAGTGTTCCACAAGTCCTTATTGAAGGGTTTTGTCGACCCCAGTGGTTCCCTTTGGCTCGCCTCCGACCGTTTTGGTTGAGGGCATCTGGATATGTGGTTGAAATATTGGATTCTCGTTTTTTAACGAAAACCCGTATTTGGTTAATGAGGGTTATGGTAGGGGACAATTCTTGAGTGTTTACTTCGGAATCAATGCTGGGTTTGATCCTGCCTATCACCAAGCTCATCCTGATCGGCCTGGTTGCAAAGTGAGGGTTAGGACCCCCCCTCAAGGGGGGGGTATGTTTGAAGGTTAGAGAGGTTGTGAATTGCTAGAAATGATTTCTGACAAAAAGCTCCCCTGGTGGTTCCAAACAGTACTGAACTATTCAATGAAGATTGTGAAGATTGGGTAGGTGTTATGACTGGTCTAAAAAGGGAGGTTCCCCCATCGGGTTGCCGGGTGATCAATTTTTGGTTAAACTTTTGTTCCGGTTCACTTTGAAGCTTGCTTTTCTGCTGCTTCTTTGTAACGATAATCTTTTTTCTTTTAGTTTTTTTCTTGTTTTTTGCATTTTGTCCTGACTTGGGGGTCTGCCAGGTCCCCTCCGGGGGTTGGGCTCCTCTCAGTTTATTCAGCCAGTTGTTTGTTCATTTGTTTTCCAGTTTTTTCTGTGGCTGCGGCTTTGTTTTGTTACACCAGAGAATAATTTTGGGGGGTAGAGGTCGTGTGATCTCAGGTGTTTTTGCAATTGGGGGGGTTGGTATTTTTTTAGGGTTTTTTTTTGGATTGCGTAAGTGACCTTCTATCCTTTTCTGTCTAGGAAGATTGGGCCCCAAGTTTGCTATATATTTTTGTCTGTGTTTATTTCCTCTTGTTTAACGCCATTACATGTTTGGGGGGCTTCCTGTTTCTTTGGGGATCTGCCCGGGGCAGATAGTTTCCTCTTTCTATCTTTAGGTGAAAGTTGTTTCAGGTGTGACAGGCGTCTAGGACCAACGAGGTAGTCCGGCTTTTAGTTGTGGTGGTTGTCGGTCTGCAATCCAATGATTAACCTTTGGTGTATTTGCCTTTTTTGCCTGCTCTCCTCAGACCAAATATAACGTACACCGGCCTAAAATGATAATTTATGGTTTCAAGAAGGTAAAAAATGTGGAAAGAAAGAAGATTTGTCAAAAGTTGTCAGAGATTTTTTTTTTTTTTTTTTCCCCTCTGTAATTGGGTGCTGAGGAGGATTTTTTTTTTTTCAATGGGTTTGCACAGTTGTCTGGCCGTGGGACATTGCCACTGAAGTTCGGAGTATTGCTCCTATCTTGCGGGTTGCCTGTTTTTGGAACCTAGGATTCCCTGCCAGATTTGTTTTTAGGGGATCAAGCTAAATTTTGAATTTCAAAAATAACTTAAGTTTTTTTTTCTTAAAATCCAAGTCCTCAGGAACGCAGCACAACGGTTCAAATTGTCATCTTCTCCTGCGCGACGATCTCAGGTTGGGCTTTTTTTCCCCCACCTGGGGACCCTGTTTTGGTAATGTTGATCATTTTTTCAGGTCTGGGGTTATTGTACGATGAGCCTAATGTCACTGATCAAGTGAAAAAGCCTTGTTGGCATTAAATCAGGGGCTTGAGGACGCTGAGTTTAGTAGAGATCCGAAGGTGGGTAGTCCTGACCAAATGGAATGACGATGCTTTGGCGCCCTTTTTTCGGAAGGTTGTCAGAGAATGTAAAGGAGTTAGGGGGATTCCCTGTCCCCTCTGGTCTCAGTGTTCTATGTTTACGATTCAAATTGAAGGTTTGGTGAGCTTTAAGGTATGCGTGAATAGTTTTGCCTTGTAAACCAGTTCTGAACCCATGCAGTGGATGAGTGGCTTCTGGGGCAAGCGTATGAGTTTCGAAAACGCAATGGTTTTGTTTCTACTTGGGATGCCCCTTCATGCTATTTCATCTGCCCAAGGGGGAAGAGTTTTGCAGTTCAGTTGTTTGGGTAGGTTCAGACAAATTTTTGTTGACTGTTACCCTGATTTGTCCCTGTCCACATTTTCTGTCAGGTTTTGTTGATTCCGGAGGCTATTAACAGATGGATTTTGATTTTTGCTAAACGTTGTGGGTTTCCCTTGAACCCCACGGAAGTCTTTCCCTATGGGGATCGATTTACCCCTTTAGTAGAAAAACCCCAGTTTTCCAGGTGATAATGGGGTTGAACCTGTCTCAGGAGAGTTGAAATTTTTTCATGCTTATAATCTGCATGAATTTGTATGGGTTTCCCTTGGTTACAGTCTATAATCCTGTTTTGGATTGGAAAATTGTGTTGTAACCAGTTGGGGCTGCCAATTGTTAATGCCAACACTCCTGTTTTTTTTGCCTCCCCCGGCTAGATGTTATGACTTTTTGATGTTTTTTTGATGTGTTTAGCGAAAGTAAATTGCACCCTTTTGCCCCCCATTGGAGTAGATGCGTATTGAATTAGTGCCTGGTAGTAATTTCCTAAAGGTGCCTTTTTAACTTGTCTGACCTGAAATGACGCTATCGGTTTATTAAGGTATTGGAGGGTCTTATCAGACCTCCTCTTCACCCTTGGGTGCCGGTTTTTTTTCTTTGTGGCCAAAAAGGATGGTTCATTAAGGCCGGTATTGATTTCGTCTCTTGAACAATATCACGTGAAAATATAATATCCGTTACCCTATTTGCCCCTGTTTTCCAGGGGAAAAGTGCTATTGGTTCCCAAGTTGACCTCAGGGGGGCTTAACCTTATTCGCATTAAGACGGGGAATGGAAGACGGCATTTAAAAAACCCAGGGGGCTTTTGAGTACCTATGATCCTTTGGGCTCACTATGCCCCCTTCCGTTTCCAGTCCTTCTGAAATGACATTTTCAGGGATTTTGTGGATAATTTTTGATTGTTTTTTGGAAAATTTTTTTTTTCCAAGATTGGGACTCTCTGGAAACATTTCGGAGGTTCCAGTTTTTTGAGAGAGAGCTCTGTATTGGAAGGGATCAAAGTGTTTTTTGGGTACAGGGATCTCATTTTGGGATTTCATTTGTCCCCATCTGTTATTGAAATGGACCCGGTCAAGGTTGGCCACTGTGATTGGGTCCAACCTACTTCATTAAAGGCTCTTCAGAGTTCTTGGGTTTTGCAATTTTTTAGTAAATTTATTGGTAATTTCTTGTTATTTTAAACCATTGACTGATTTTTGACCAAGAAGGGTTCTGTGTGGTGAATTGGCCCCAGAGGCAGTTTCTGCGTTTCAGGAAATTAAGCAAATTCACTTTGCCCTGTTCTGGCAGCCATTTTTCCCTTTGCCATTTCAGGTGGAGGTTTGTCTGAAATTGGGGCGGTGCCGTTTGTCCAAAGAGATCCAGAACCCTAAAATAACCCTTGTGCTTTTTCTCTCGAAAATTTTCTCCAAGAATGTAATTTGACGTGGGTAATCGGGAGTTATTGGCCAGAAGTGGCTTTTAAGAGTGGAGCATTGGTTGAGGGAGCAAACATCAGGTGGTGGTCCCCGGACCATAAGAATCTGGTTTATTGGAATCACCAACGACTTAATCTAGACAGGCCAGGTGGGCTTGTTTTTCACAGTTTTATTTTTGGGTTTCCTTTCTTCCTGGGGCCTAAGAAGTTTAAAGCGGATGCCCTCTGAGGAGTTTCCTTGCTGACTCCCCGATTATTGATCCTGGTTTTTTGAAAGAGGGTGTAGTTCTTTCCGCCATCTCCCCAAATTTGAGATGGCTCTAGAGGGGTGGGAGGATAAACCCAACTCTGCCCTTTTGGGAAAATTGGTTTGTCCAGACCGGTGGAAAAAGATGTGTGTTGAGTTCTTGTTCCGCATTGGCCGGTCATCCCGGAATTTTTGTCCAGAGACTTGGTTATGGTCCTTTTGGTGGCCATTTGTCTTGTGAAGTGGGAATTTGTGCATCCGGGGACTTGCTCCCTTTTCAATCTTGCTCTCGCCCTAGTGGTTTTTTTTGATGCCATTGCCTGTGCCCAAGGACCAGGGGCCCATTTCTATGGAATTCATTTCCGACCTCCTGTTTCTCAGAGAATGACGTTTTGGGTGATTTGTGATAGGTTTTCCAAATGATACATCTTGTGCCAACCTAAGTTGCTTCCTTCCGAATTGGTGCCTTTGTTCCTCGACGTGTTCAGATTACCGGTATTCCTGAGAATATTGTGTCTGCAGAGGATCAGTTTGTTTTCCAATTTTGGAGGACTTTTTGTTCTAAATTGGTTTTTCAATTGTCTTTCTCCTCAGCTTTTCACCCCCAGACAATGGAAAACTGAGAGAACAAACCAGACATTGGAGACTTATCTGAGTGTTTGTGTTGCGATCGGTGACTGGGTCTTTTTTTGCCTTTGCTGAGTTTGCTCTTAATAATGGGTGTTGCCACTTTGATGTCTCCTTTTTTTGCAATTTTGGGTTTCACCCTCGATTTTCTTCGGGGGAAAAGGAGAATTTGTTGTCCAGGGTTGACTCGTTTGGAGCGTTGCAGCAGTTTGGGCCAGGTATGGAGAGGTTGTCCCTCTCTGGAGAGGGAGGGTTTGCAACCGGCATAGGATGATGGTCCTCTTTGAAGTGGGGGACTTGGTCTGGTGTCCTCAAGAAAATCCCTATGAGAGTTGCATTCCTAAGTCTAAGTAGTTCATTGGACTTATAAGTCATGGGAATTCTTAATCCTTTCCTTTCGTTATTTTCAGGGAATTTAAGATCCATAAGTGTTTCCACAAGTCCTTATTGAAGAGGTTTGGAGCCAGTGGTTCCTATGGCTTGCTCCTGACCCTTTTTGGTTTTTAGGGCAATCTGGAGTTGTGGTTGAGAAAATATTGGTTCTCGTTTTTTAGACGGAAACTCCATATTTGTTAAATGGAGGGTTATGGTCAGGGAGGACAATTCTTGGGTGTTTGCTTCGGAAATCCAGCTGAGACTCATCCTGCGTTACAAACTCATCCTGACGCCGGTTCCCCCAAAAGAGGGTTCGGTGCCCCTCCTCAAGGGGAGGGTACTGTTGTGTGTGCTAAAAATGAATTTGGCAGAAGCCCCTGGTGGTTACAAACAGATAAAAAATTAAAAGAAGTTTGGGAGATTGGCATAGGTTTACTGATGGTCTTAAAAGGGGGGTTCCCCCATCAGAGTTGCCGGTGATCAATTTTTGGCTAACTTTTTTTCCTGGTTCATTTTGAAGCTTGCTGTTTCGTGCCTGCATTTTTGCTAACAGATAATTATTTTTTTTTTTTTTTTGCTTGTTTTTTTTTCTTTTTTTCCCCGCATTTTTGGGGGGTCTCCCCGGTCCCCTCCCGGGGGTGTGCTTTTTTAGTTTAGTTCAGCCAGTTTTTTTTCATTTCCTTTTCCGTTTTTTTTTGTGGTGCGGTTTTTTTTTTTCACCAAGAAAAAATTTGGTGGTAGGGTGGTGGTCTCGGTGTTTTTGCAATTAGTTTTTTGGTTTTTTTTTTGGGTTTTTTTTTTGGTTGAGTAAGTGACCCTTTATTTTTTGTCGGGAAAAATTTGGGCCCCCAAGTTTGCTCATACTATTTTTTCTGTGTCTGTTTTTTTTTGTCTAACCCCCTTTTTCATGTTTGGGGGTTTCCCCGTGTTTTTGGGGATCTGCTGGGGCAGAAGTTTTCCTTTTTTCTTTAGGGAAGTTAGTTTAGGCTGTGACGAGGCTTGGACCAATAGGTACGCTCCACGGCACCTTTTTTGGGGTGGTTGCGGGTACTGCAACCAAAATAGATTAACCTTTGGTGTTTTCCCCTTTTTTCCCCTGTTCCTCGCTACCAAATCATAAAGAGGGGGTTTCTGAGAGAGCCCCTTTGGGGTGGTTACAGACAGTAAAAAATTTCAGCGAGGAGGGAATCTGGGTTACAAAAGGTTGATATAAGGGGGGTTTTTCCCCCAGAGGTTTTGTGGTGATCAATTGTTCTTGTCTAATTTTGGTTTCCCCGGTTTTTGGGAAAAGTTTGGGGGAGTCTTGCCTGTTTCTTGCTTTCGATAAGATATTTTTTGCTTTTTTTTTGTGCTTGTTTTTTTGCATTGTTTTCGCACTTTTGTGGATCCCCCCGGTCCCCCCCTGGGGCCTGAGCTCCTCACGTTTTCTGCACCCCTGTTTTTTGCTCACTTCTTTTTCCTTTTTTTCGCGGGCGGCTTGGTTTTTGTTACACGAGATTGTTTAGTTGGGGGCAGATCGTGTGTTCAGTGGTTTTTGTAATCAGAATTTTTTGGGTTTTTGTGGGTTTTCTGGGTTGCAAAAGTAATCTTCCCGTCCCCTCCCCTTTTTTCAGCTTGTGGCCCCAGCGTTTGTCGTTATTTCTCCCCGTTTGTATTTTCATCTTGTCTAACGCCCCTTTTAGTTTGGGGGCTTCCTATTTTCTTTGGGGGGCGCTCCCGGGGAGCTAGCTTTTTTTCTGCTTTAGGGTAGTTATCTCTCAGGGGTAGAGGCGTTAGGTCAACGTAGGAACGCTCCATGGCTACCTTAGTTTGTCGTTAGTTTTTGGAATCTGCAAAACCCCCAAAATTACCCCAAATTCAGGTTTCGGCTTCCTGCTGTTTTGTTCCTGTCCTCCCCAGCTACCGAAAAAACCCCCCCCCAAAAGTATCACTGGCCATAACTGAAAATTTATTGTATCACAGAAGGGAAAAATATTGGGAAAGAAAAAAGTTGTCAGAGTTGTGAGGATTTTTTTTTTTTTTGTCTGTTGCATTTTTTTTTCCCCCCTTTTTTCTGGGTGTGGGAGGATTTTTTTTTCTTCAATGGAGTTGCACAGTTGTCTGCCCTGTGGGGCAGCTTGCATGAGGTTTGGAGTATTGCTACCCCTCTTGCTGGGTTTTTCCCGGGATGGAAAAACCAGGTTCCCCCGCCCCATTTGTTTTTGGGGGTCGGGCTAAAATTTTGAATTTCAAAAAAAACGTAAGTTTTTTTGCCCCTTTAAAATAAGTCCCCAGGTAACGCCCAAGGTTCAAATTGTCATCTCTCTCCTGCGCGCGATCCTCAGGATTGGGTTTTTCCCCGACACCTGGGATCTGTTTTGAATGATTTGATGATATTTTGGTTGGGGGGTTTTTGTACGAGAACCTAATGTCATGATAAAACTAAAAAAAAACCTTTTGGCTTAAAACAGGGTCTTGAAGACGCTGATTTTTACTGTAAAAATTCCAAAGGGGGGGTTCCCGCCAAAGGAAAATGAGATTTTTGGGACCCCTTTTGGGGGGCTTAGAAATGTAAAGGTTTATGGTGGGTTTCCTTTTCCCTCTGGTCTCAATGATTCATGTCTTGGTATTCAAATTGCAGCGTTTGGTGAGCGCAGAGGTATGCGTGAGAAGTTTGCTTGGGCCCCGCTTTTTGTCCCCCTGCAGTTGTTGGGAATTCGGGGGGTCAGCTCATGAGTTTGAAAGGCAGGGTTGTTTTATGTGGTGTGCCTTCATGTATTTCAGTCTGCCAAAGCGGGGAAGACGTTTTGCCGTCAGTTGTCTGGGTATGTTCAGAAAAAATTTTTTGACTGTTACCCTGATTTGCTCCTCCCCACATTTTTGCTCAGGTTTTTTTTTTCAGGCAGCTATTAACCTGAGGATTTTGACTTTCCAAAGTTGGGGTTTTCCCCATGATCCCCCTGGGAAAATTTTTTTACTGGGTTTTTGATTCCCCCCTTTGGGGGAGAAAAACCCCCCAGTTTTATATCAGGTGATAATGGGGGTTGAACCAGATCATAGGGAGTTGAAAATTTTCTGGTGCGTTAATCGCATGAAATTTTTTTGGTTTTCCTTGGTTACAGTCTAAATTTTTTTGGATTGGAAATCTGTGTTGTGACCATTGGGGGGTGCCAGGTTAAACGACCCCCCTGTTTTTTTGCCTTCCCAAGTCTCGATGTTCCTGACTTTTGATGTTTTTTGGGGATGTATTTAGTGAAAGTAAATCTGATTTTCCCCCCCTCACAGGACTACGATTGCGCTTTAAAAATTAGTGCTGGGGTAAATTTCCTAAAGGTCCCTTTTTTTTAACTTGTCTGTCCGAACACGATGCAAGCATCTTAATAAGGGGGAGTCTTGGAGAAGGGAAATATCACCCCATCCTCTTCACCTTGGGTCCGGGGTTTTTTCTTTGTGCCCAAAAGGGGGTTCTTGGGCCCCGGTATTGATTTCGTTTTTAAAATAAATCAGTGAAGTAAAATACCGTTCCCCTTGATTTCTGCCCCTTTTTCCCCGGGTAAAAAATGCGATTTGGGTTTTTCCCAACTTACCTAGGGGGCGTTAACCTTTTCGATTAACCCGGGGGGGAAAAAGGAAGACGGCTTTATCCCCCGAGGGCCATTTGGAGTACCTAGTGATGCCCTTTGGGATACTTTCTCCTTCGTCTTCCAATTTTCGAATGATATTTTAGGGTTTTGTGGATAAATTTTGATTGTTTTTGGATGATATTTGTTTTTTTCCCCAATGCTGGGCTTCATGTGAAACATGTTCGGACTGTGTTCCAGTTTTTGAGAGAATGCATGTTGGAAGGGAAAAAAATTGCTTTTTGGGTACAGAAGGTTCATTTCTGGGTTGTTTTGCCCCCGTTTTTTTATTGAAATTCCCCCAGAAAAGGTTCAAGCCATTGTGATTGGGCCAACCTACTTCTTAAAGGCTCTTCAGGTTTTGGGGGGTTTTCCCAAATTTTTTTTAAAAATTTTTTTGGTATTCCCCCGGCATTGTTAAACCATTGATGATTTGACCAAAAAGGGTTCGTGGGGGAAATTTTGGCCTTTGAGGGCTTTGCTTTCGGAAAAACTTAAGCAGAGATCCTTCTGCTCGTTCTCGGCCCCTATGTTTTTCTCCCGGTTCAGGTGGGGTTGTGCTCTGAAATTTGGGGAGGTGCCGTTTTGTCCAAAAGATCCAAAACCCTTTAAGAGTAACCCTTTTGTGCCTTTTTCTTCAAAAATTTTTTCTCCAACGAAGTAATTAGACTGGAATGGAGTTATTGGCCTAAAAGGGGCCCCTTTTAAAGTGGAGACATTGGCTGGAAGGACCAAAAATCAGGGGTTCCCCACGGGCCAAAAGAATCGGTTTTCTCGAATCAGCCCAAACACTTAATCTAAAGGCCCAGGTGGGCTTTTTTTCAAACGTTTTTTTTTTGTGGTTTCTTTTATCTGGAAAAAAAAAATTTAAGGGGGATGCCCTCTCGGGAGTTTTTTTGCGGACTCTCCTGGTTATTGATCCTATGTTATTTTGAAAGGGGGGTGTTCTTTCCCCATTCGCCCCTTTGAGAGGGGTTGGAAGGGTTAGGAGGATAAACCTGAGCGCTGCCCTTTGGGAAATTTTTTTGTCCCAGACAGTGGAAGAAGATGGAGCTAGATTCATTGTTCCCTTGGTGGTACCCCGGGATTTTTGGTACCCGAGATTGGTGGGCCTTTTGGGGCCCACTTTGTCTGTGACGTCAGGGAATTTGTGCAGTCCGGGGCTTGCTCTCGCTCCAAGCCTTGCTCTCGTTAGTGTTTGTTAATGCATTACCTGTCCCCGAGGGCCCTGGCCCAAAAGGCTGGCATGAGGTCCCATTTTTAAAGTGGGGATTGGTTTTGGTTGCCAAAAAAAACCCGAGGGTTGCTCCCAAAGTTAAGCCCAGGTTCATTGGCCCCTTTTAAGATATGGATTTTAATCTTTTCCCCCTTTCCCTTGCTTCTTCCGGGAATTTAAGATCCATAACGTTTTCCAAAGCCCTTTTTGAAGGGTTTGTCGGCCAGGGTTCCCCAGGGCGCCTCTGACCCTGTTTTGGTTGGGGCTTTTTAGTAGGGTTAAAATATTGGAGCAGGTGACAGTATCGGATACCGTGTACCCAAAGTGTCAATCAAAGGCGAATTTTTTTGTACATATGTATGTATGCGACGGTCTCACATCCCTAATGAGTAAAACAGAACCCTTGTGTATTATATTTGTACAAGCAGTCTCGTGTTCCCCATTAATGTAATCGCGCGTGGGATCAATTAAAAACCCAAAAATGAAACAAAAGAGTAAAACCCTTCTTAAAAGAAAAGTAATAAAAAATAAAGTGTATATAAAAAATAGAGTACTTTGTAAACATTTTTTAAAAAAAAAAAGGTGGGGCATCCGCCACGAAAAGGTGTACCGCAATTGGGACGGTCCTATTCTTTAATCTTTTAAAAATTACTAGTGTCGCCGAGGTAAAAAAAAACAGTGATTATAAGTACCCTGTAATTATATGCACTTTTGCTTTTTTAATTTCAGCAGGGACATGCTTATTGTGCTTTTATTTCTTTTTTTTTTTTAAATGGCAGTGTTAAAAAGGTTTTACTTTGCATGATAAACCCTTATACTCCCGGTCAAAATTTTTAAAATTTCTAAGTGGGTATAATATTTTTTTTTACGAGTTGTGTAGCTTAAAAGGGTTTTTTACACAGTTGGTCCCGCCCCCAAAGTCCAGAAAGCTACCCCCAATAAACCTCCAAAATAGACATTGATACACTTGCTTCCCCTTTCCTGTCCCAATACTTCATTCAACACAGCAGTGCAACGTTTTTTACAAGCCATTGTTAGTTTGCTTTCCCTTTTCCCTTGGGATTAGGAATGAAGTCAGCACCCAATGGAATTCAGGGGAGTGTGGGCTGTCAGTTTTGTAAGGGGGAATTGCCGCCCATCAAGGGCTAGGACGTGAGGGGCTATCCCCGCAAATTAAGGATTTTTCCCGAGCCCCAACATCCCCGGGTGCTGATTTCCCCGAGGGGTTCCCTTTTGGTATTTTGGGGGTTTTTGCTGACTGGTCA
>JARQOD010000001.1:475874307-475910922 GCA_033576555.1 Oophaga sylvatica
TGAACAGCACTTGCAAGCGTGGACAGATACAAAACCTACAAATCCCCCCCCCCCGGGGCCGGTGTCAGCCCCGGGGCGCCCCCGGGAAAGTCCGGGGTTCCCCCGGTAGGTGGGGGGGCCACCGGGGCGCGGCACTGGCACGGGCCCCCCCCTATAGTCAAAAATTCTCTATGGGAGGGACCACCCCCCGTGGGGATCACCTCGTTACTATGGGGGCCTGGCCATGCCGTCGCCCCGGGGGCCCCCCCCTGCTTGTCAGGGCACGAGCACTTCAATACTTACCCTCCCTCCCCACCCTTTTTCGTTTCCGCATTTCCTGACTATACATTCAGTAGAGAGACGATACGTCACGTTTTTCCCCTTTCCCCCAAACACCAAGTGGAGTTTAACATGGCGCGCTGAGGAGTCCAGGTAGAGCATTGCACGGGGAATTATTACATTTTTTTAATTTTTGGGAAAAATTTGGGGGGGCATTTACAGGAGAATTATATGGGGGGCCCAGCATACTTTTGAGCTTAAAAAAAGGTGGCAGATCGACACTGGAGCAGCATGCGGGCCCCCATCAAACTGGAGCTTGTAAAGAGGCAGATCCCCTGGAGCACCCCCCGGGGGGCCTATCGGGGGGCTTTTTTTTGGGTTTTTCCCCGTGCCCGCACAGGGGTACAAGGGGTGGGGGCCCCTTTTTCCCCCTCCAAAGCGGTTTTTTTTGTTTTTTTGGAGATCTTGGGCTGCAAAGGGCCCATGTATTGTTCTTGCAGGGGGCCCTTTTTTTTTTTTCCACCATGGGGCCCATATTACTGGGCATTCAAAAGGGGGGGAAAAACCCCCGGAGCAGAATTTACGGGGCCATTATGCAGGGGGATCATTATAAAGGGGACCTTTAAAGGAGCTTTTTTTGGCCCATAAGACATGGAGCAAACCGGGGGGCCCAACAAAAAGGGGAGCTTAAAAAAGGGGCAGTCAGACATGAGCAGCCCCCATGGGGCCCTATATTTAAGATTGTAAAGGGGGGAAAACAGACACCGGGGTTTTTTGGGGGTCCTTTAACACTGTATCATTAATAGGGGGCCCCAAAAATTTTTTAGGCCATGTTTTTGGCCCATAAGACATGGAGCACATCCAGGGGCCAAATAATACAGGAGCTTTAAAAAAGGGGGGAAAACAACAGGGACAATTTTAAGGGGGCCCCCATTACACTGGATTTTTAAAAAAGGGGCCCCATGTTTAGGAATTTTTTGGCCCCATAGAATGGAGCATCATCCAGGGGGCCCATAAAATAAATGGAGTTTTCAAAAAGGGGCGATCAGCCCGGGGAGCAGTTTTTTGGGGGCCATTATAACTGCGCTTAAAATGGTGCCCATTTATAGGCCATGATTTTGGCCCAAAAGACCGGGGAGCATAACCCATGGGGCCCAAATTACTGGGCATTCAAAGGGGGAAAAAAAACCCCGGAGCAGCATTTGGGGGGACCATAAAAGGGAGCATATTTTGGCCCATTGCACTGGAATCCCCGGGGGCCCAAATTTGCAGGGAATATATGGGGTCTTATTTTGGGGCATCAATGGGTATGGAGCATTTATGGGGCCTGGGGGGCCTATTCTGTATGGAGCATTATATGGAGCCCATCTTGGGGAGCAATTTTTGGGCCCTTTTCGTATGGCGCACTTTTGGGGGGCCAAATACTGTATGGAGTTTACTGTGCGTTTTTTGGCATTTTTTTTTTTTAAACAAAAAAATTTCAGCAAAAAATGAAAAAAAGTATTTTTCATTTTTTCCTTATTTCTGTGCCTTTCGGACTGTGTTTGTGGTATGTGTTAAAGGGGCCCCTGACACTCTTTGGGGGGCACACAAAAACCGGAGCCACCCTTTCCCCCCACATTTAGCCAAAAAAACCCCAGTTTTAAGCGTAACTATTAGTATAAAGTTTTAAGGGGCCAAGTTAAAAAAAAATTGTGTTTTTGGGGATTAAAAGGGGCCTTTTAGGGGTTTTTACTGTCCCCCACTCCCTGCAACTTTGGTTCCCCTTGATTTGCTTGGGGGTTTGTTTCTGGGCCCCCCCATTTTCCCGATAGTCGGCCATTTCGGTCGACCCGACTTTTGGAAAGTGGGGTTTTTAAAAACCCACTCCCCCCAAAAAAGGGAAAAATTTCTCACTCTAGTTAGCATATTCTGCGATTAGGGGGAAAACCCCAATTGTTTTTGCTTCATTATTTTGCACAAAAAACAAAAAAAAAAAAAAAAAAAAAACCTTTTTTTTGTCTTTATGTCGAAGGGAAAGTTAATGTCTTGGAAACTTTCTGCTTTTGGTTTCGGTTTTAAATCCACAAACAACCCCTTTTTTAATTTTCATGTTTCTTGCGTTTTTCCCCGTAATCAAAAATGTGCACTGAGTTTTGGGGGTTACACTGCACTTTTCACTCGAAATCAGATGAGACTCCCCATTGAAGTCAGGATGCGGGAAAAAAAATTTTAGACTGCAGGGATGAAGCTGAGTGTTTTTATTTCCATAGACTCCAAAATGAAAGATGGGAAATCCTCCTCTCGACCTTTTTCCCCGGGCCCCGCCACTGCAGTGCTTTGGCTTCCCTCACCAGGGCGCAGGAGGCGACAGAGCAAGGAGGCGTCATCGCTAGAGATGGGAGCGCGGGGCCGGCCGAAAAAACCTCGGAGACCGCCCCCCCCCCCCCGGGGAAGATAAATAACTGTTTTTCTTTTTTTTGGGTTCCCGGGGGTTTTCTCAGCATTAAGAATGCTGTAGATAACCCCTGATGGCAGGGTTCGCTTTTTAAAGAAAAATGGGGTGCGATTCCCCTTTTTTAAATTTTGTGGGGAAAAAAATTTTTTTTAATTGGTATCATTAAAAAAGTTGACCATTTGGCTTTTAAACTTTTTGTGACGTAATTCAACTGGGGGTGGTCTTGGGATAACTTTTTGTTGAGAGAAAAAAAAAAGAAAAAAGCCCCAAAACCTCCAACAGAAATCTAACGAGCTCACTAGGATTCTCGTTTCTCATTCTGCAGCCAACAGAACACAGAGGTGTGAAGGCAACAAAGTGTTTGGGGTCCTCCCTGACAAGGCAGAAACGGTTATCCCTTCTCTGCCTTCCGATCCTGTGTAAGTAATGTGATTAAGTGCTTTTAAAAAGTTAGGAACCTCGAGCACCCTCCTTTTGGGCAGTGTCGCTGGGGTTGGGGGATAGTTGAAAACCGTCCCTCTGTTATGCAGGCGAATTTCTTTGTAATGGGGGTAAATACCGCCCCCAATTTCAGTGGAAATCAGCAACAAAAAAAAGGTTTTTAGTTAAAATGGTTTTTAAAAAGTTTTTTAAAAACTTAAAAAATTGAACAGTTGTGACACAAAGCATTTTTTTCACCTTTTTTTAAAAGGCCATAACTATTTTTTTTTTATATCAAGAATATGAGGACCGTTTATTTTTTTGGACGAGTTGTAGGTTTGAAGACCCATTCTTTGCCATTGCATATACTGAAAAAAAAAAAAAAAAACTTTTTAAAGGGGGGGGGGTGGTGAAAAAAATGCAATACTGCCATAGGTTCTAGGGATTTGTTTTTACAATATTCATTGAACAGTAAACGGGTGTTATGTATAATTTTTTGCAAGGATTCCACTGCTCTAGGCAGGTCTTCAGAAAAAGCCTTTGCATAATATACAGTCTGTTCTCTTGATGTACAGGTGCTTCCCACAAAGTTAGAATATCATCAAAAAGTTAATTTATTTCAGTTCTTCAATACAAAAAGTGAAACTCGAGAGAGAGAGAGAAAGAGAGAGAGAGAGAGGAGAGAGAGAGAGAGAGAGAGAGAGAGAGAGAGAGAGAGAGAGAGAGAGAGAGAGTCATTACAAACAGGGTGATCTATTTCATGTGTTTATTTCTGTTTATGTTGATTATTGCTTACAGCCAAGTCATTATCTCAGTAAATTAGATTAAAAAAAAAAAAACACCCGCAAAGTCTTCCTAAGCGTTTATAAAGGTCCCTTAGTCTGTTTCAGTAGGTTCCACGATCATGGGGAAGACTACTGACTTGACAGATGTCCAGAAGGCAGTCATTGACACACTCCACAAGGAGGGTAACCCACAAAAGGTCATTGCTAAAGAAGCTGGCTGTTCACAGAGTGCTGTATCCAAGCATATCAATGGAAAGTTGAGTAGAAGGAAAAAGTGTGGTAGAAAAAGGTGCACAAGCAACCGGGATAAACCGCAGCCTTGAAAGGATTGTTAAGAAAAGGCCATTCAAAAATTTGGGGAAATTCACAATGAGTGGACTGCTGCTGGAGTCATTGCTTCAAGAGCCACCATACACAGACATATCCAGGACATGGGCTACAAGTGTCACATTCCTTGTGTCAAGCCACTCGTGACCAATAGACAACGCCAGAAGCGTCTTACCTGGGCCAAGGAGGAAAAGAACTGGACTGTTGCTCAGTGGTCCATGGTGTTGTTTTCAGAGGAAAGTAAATTTTGCATTTCATTTGGAAATGAAGGTCCCAGAGTCTGGAGGAAAGGTGGAGAGGCCACAATCCAAGCTGCTTGAGGTCTAGGTTTGGGGAGCCATGTCATCTGCTGGTGTAGGTCCACTGTGTTTTATTAAGACCAAAGTCAGCGCAGTCATCAACCAGGGAAAATTTTTGAGCACTTCATGCTTCCCTCTGCCGACAAGCTTTTTGGAGATGGAAATTTCATTCTCCAGCAGGACTTGGACCTGTCCACACTGCCAAAAGTACCATACCATGGTTTACAAACAACAGTATCACTGTGCTTGATTGGCAGCAAACTCGCCTGACCTTAACCTCATATAGAATCTATAGGGTATTGTCAAGAGGAAGATGAGAGACATCAGACCCAAACAATGCAGACGAGCTGAATGCTGCTATCAAAGCACCATGGGCTTCCATAACACCTGTCATGTTGCATTGCCACGAAGATCGTCACGGTTGCACGTTTTGACTTCTCACAGCTGAGTTGCTGTTTCTTTGTGTTTGGCAGCTAGGGAGTTAATTCTGTCTGTGCTCGGTGCGGGACTGGGTGCAGTTTCTCCCGGCTGCAATTGATTATTTGTTGATTGGTTTCCTTTAAATTCCTGGTTGTCTGCTTTGGGAGTTGCCAGTAAAATCCTTCATGCAGACCACAGATAGGAATGAATCTGTATAGACTTAAGTTGAGAGCTCCTTAGCTGTTTTAAGCTCAACTTGTTTAGAGTTTATTTCCCAGACCATTTATGTTCCTTCGGTGTTTGAGTGTGTATGCAAGTGAGTGCTATCCTGTCTGTCTTATATGTCTAATCTGTGTATTTAGCTGAGATCAGCCCATATCCCTTTGGTGTAATCAGGATCCTTCTTAGGACTGATTACAGGGTTCAGGGTCTGACAGGAGACAGGGTTAGGCTGGAGACTTGGACCTCTGAACCATATCAGTACCTCCAAGGAAAGGGATTAGTTAGGACCCAGTGTAGGGTCAGGTTAGCCCCGGTCCTCCTCTTTCCTGTTACAGCTCATCAAGTCCTCAAGATTAACCCTAAGTTCTGCAGAGATTGTGTCAGGTAAATCTATTTTATACTTACATTCTGATGTTGTTAAACTATATGTTGTATTGAGTGTGGTTTTCCCGTATAAATAGTTTACTGACATTGTATTCATATCATTAGACAGCGTGACAACACCTCAGCAGTGCCACAGGCTGACCGCCTTCATGCCACACCGCATTGATGCCGTAATTGATGCAAAAGGAGCCCCGACCAAGTATTGAGTGCATTTGCTGAATTTACATTTCAGTAGGCCAACTTTCAGATTTTACAATCATTTTTTAAGCTGGTGTTATAAAGTTTCTAATTTACTGATATAATGACTTTTGGGTTTTCATTGGCTGTAAGCCATAATCATCAACAGTAACAGAAATAAATACGTGAAATAGATCACTGTTTGTAATGACTCTATAAAATATATGAGATTCACTTTTGTATTGAAGTACTGAAATAAATGAACTTTTATTTCTAATTTTGAGAGAAGTCCTGTATGTGCATTCAAGTTAGCGCCCATGTTCTCTATTTCAAGATCCAGTTGGGAACACTTTTTTGTTCCATAAATGTCATCTGAGCAATGAATAAGAGCAATATAGCTCGAAAGGCGTCTGTTCAATCCCAACTCGGTGGTGACTGTATGCAGTTATGAAGTTGGAATTATCCTAATTTGTGGAATAAAGATTTTTCTGGAATCGTGAAGCTGGATTTTTTCTTCTTCTCTTGCATTGTGGGGGCGCATGCATCCCAGAAGTTAAGCATCACAGAAGACAAGCATCTTGAAAACGGCAGTTATTCATGGCAGTTAATCAGGGCTGGAATCAGGTACCCCACACTTTGCCTTATTTTTCATTATGTACTTTATCTATTTCCTCCTGTGTTCCCTTGCATCCACATTCACCGCCCCATCCCCCCTCCATCACGACTCATACACATCAGCCCCTCTATCCTTCCCTCTCCCATGTACAGCTCCCATGCACTCCTCACCTTCCTGAAAAACCTCAGCCCATCTTGCCCAAACACATCACAGAAAAAACCTACTTACAATTCCAACAATTACCTGCTCTTTATCTTCCTACTCCTACTGATTTCAGGGGACATCTCCCCCAACCCTGGTCCACCATCCCCCAACCTCAATCCCTACCCTACCTCATACCGAAACCATAATAATCTTATTAATATTACTTGCACTCCCTCATCTCCTTTCAATTGTGCCCTCTGGAATCCACGGTCTACATGCAACAAGCTATCCTTCCTGCACAACTACTTTCTGAACCACTCTCTTAATCTGTTGGCCCTCACTGAAACCTGGATTCAGGATTCTGACACTGTCTCCCCTGCTGCCATTTCCTATGGTGGTTTACAGTTCTCCCATTCCCCGAGACCCACAAACAGACATGGTGGTGGAGTTGGCATACTCTGTCCCCACAATGCACTTTCCAGGTCATCCCCCCAATTCATCACTCTCATTCCCTTCTTTGAGGTCCACACCATCAGGCTCTTCCATCCCCTCTCCCTCAGAGTAGCGGTCATATATCGGCCCCCAGGCTCACCACCCAGTTCCTTGACCACTTCTCAGCCTGGCTGCCGCACTTCATGTCCTCAGAACTACCAACCCTTATCCTTGGAGACTTCAACATCCCCATTAACAGCCCTACTTCCACATCTGCATCTCAGCTTCTATCACTAACCACTTCTCTAGGCCTCTCACAGCTTTCAACCTCTGAGACACACAAGGATGGCAACACCTTTGACCTGGTCTTTGTCCGCCTCTGTTCAATCTCCCACCTAAATAACTCACCACTTCCACTCTCTGACCACAACATTCTCTCCTTCACGCTCACAAATCCTCCACCACCCCAGCGCACTCCTACCTACCACACATTCAGAAATCTACAAGCCATTAACCTCAGACACTTTCAGACTCCCTACACTCATCGCTGTCCCCAATCTCCTCTTTTTCCTGTCCTGATCTGGCTGTTCATCACTGCAATGACATTCTTAGAAGCACCCTTGACCAAGTAGCATCGCTCACCCTCAGAACCTCCAAACACACAGTAAAACAGCCCTGGCTCACATTGCAAACTCGACTTCTTCAGCGATGCTCTAGGAGTGCTGAACGCCTCTGGAGAAAAACCCGCACACCAGAAGACTTCATCCACTTTAAATTCATGTTAAGAACTTATAATGCTGCCCTTCACCTCGCCAAACAGACCTACTTCACCACACTGATCTCCTCACTAGCCAACAACCCCAAGAAACTTTTTGACACTTTTCACTCCCTCCTCAGGCCAAAAGCACAAGCCCCTATCACAGACATTTGTGCTGACGACCTGGCCTCCCACTTTATAGAAAAAATAGATACTATCCGTCAGGAAATCTGTTCTCAACCACCAAGTGCTGTGACTCCCATCCCACCCTGCATTTCCCCTGGCTCACTTTCCACATTTGATCCCATCACAGAAGAAGTCTCCAGACTCCTCTCTTCCCTCGTCCGACTACATGCACTACCGATCCCATCCCCTCACATCTCCTCCAGTCTCTCTCTCCAGTTGTCACAACTCACCTAACTACAATCTTTAATCTCTCACTCTCCTCTGGCATTTTCCCATCCTCCTTCAAACACTCCATCATTACTCCATTACTAAAAAACCCGCTCTCGACCCTTCCTGCACAAACAACTACAGACCAGTCTCCAATCTCCCCTTCATCTCTAAACTCTTGGAGCGCCTAGTCTACTCCCGCCTCACCCGTTACCTCTCCCAAACACTCCTCCTAGACCCTTCACAGTCCGGCTTCCGCCCCCTACATTCGACTGAAACTGCACTCATCAAAGTGACCAATGACCTTCTTACAGCAAAGAGTAACGGCGACCACTCTCTGCTCATTCTACTCGACCTTTCTGCAGCTTTCGACACGGTTGACCAACGTCTCCTACTGTCTAGGCTCCACTCACTAGGTATTAAGGACACTGTCTCTCCTGGTTCTCCTCCTATCTTTCTGACCGCTCCTTCAGTGTTTTGTTCTCTGGCTCCACGTCATCTCCTCTTCCTCTCACTGTTGGTGTACCCCAGGGCTCAGTCCTTGGCCCCCTTCTCTTCTCTCTCTACACGGCCCCAATTGGACAGACCATCGGCAGATTTGGCTTTCAGTACCATCTTTATGCCGATGACACACAACTATACACGTCATCCCTCGACCTTACCCCCGCTGTTCTACAGAACACCACCGACTGTCTGTCCGCAGTCTCCAACATCATGTCCGCTCTCTATCTGAAACTTAACCTCTCCAAGACTGAACTCCTTCTGCTCCCGCCGTCTACTAACCTCCCTAAATCTGACATTTCCCTCTCTGTGGGCGGCACCATAATAACACCCCGGCAGCAGGCTCGCTGTCTGGGTGTTATGTTTGACACCAATCTCTCCTTCACCTCCCATATACAATCTCTTGCCGTCTACACCTAAAGAACATCTCTAGAATCCGCCCTTTTCTCACCATGGAAACAACAAAAACCCTCACTGTAGCATTGATCCATTCCCGCCTGGACTACTGCAACGCTCTATTACTTGGCCTCCCCATTACTCGACTATCCCCTCTCCAGTCCATCCTTAATGCAGCAGCCAGGGTCATCCATCTGGCTAATCGGTACTCGGACGCGTCCGCTCTTCGCCAGTCCTTACACTGGCTGCCCATTCATTATAGGATCCAATTCAAAGTACTGGTTCTCACCCACAAAGCTCTCCACAGTGCAGCACCCCCCTACATCTCCTCCCTCATTTCTATCTATCGGCCTAACCGACTGCTGCGCTCTGCAAACGACTTTCGACTAACCTCTGCACTAATCCGTACCTCCCACTCCCGACTCCAAGACTTCTCCCACGCTGCGCCAATCCTCTGGAATGCTCTACCCCAAGAAATTAGGACTATCCACAATTTGCATGGTTTCAGGCGCTCCCTCAAAACACATTTGTTCAGAGTGGCCTATCACATTCACTAACCAAAGTCGTTCTATGTTTAAGTGTGTATGTGTAGCCCATTCACTATCTCCATCCATGCCTCACTCCCTCAAGATGGCTGGACCATCATTGTAAATGCACCATTGTATATACACACCTGTACTTTGTATCTCCCCCACCTCATTGTAGATTGTAAGCTCTCACGAGCAGGGGCGGCTTATTTTGCTTTAATTATTGTATTGTTAACGTTGTTACCTATGACTTGTGTTTTGAAACTGTTAAACTGTAAAGCGCTGCGGAATATGTTGGCGCTATATAAATAAAGATTATTATTATTATTATTATAAATGTCATTTGGTCCAGGAAATTGGAAGTGCCATTGTTCATCTGATTTTCCCATCTGCTTTCAGCATCAATCTACAGACCGACCATTTGTGACATACATGTGGATAACGGCCAAGAAGGCATGAGCTCAAATAATGGCCACCAATGCATGGGTAACTACATGAATGCAATGTCCTGGCAACGATTCTCCCGGTCAGTACAATTATCGCAATAACAAAGTTACATGGAGTTTTTCTATATTAGGCCGGAGTCACACTGGCGACAAAATCGGACAACTGCAATGCGATGAAATATCGCATTGCAGTCGGACCTATGTTAATCTATGGAGCAGCTCCCAGTATCCGATTTTTTATGGTCCGTTTTAAACGTCCGAGTGCAATCGCAGCATGCTGCGATTGTCACCGATTGTGGGGCGACTATCGCCAATGCTAGTCTATGGGAGCGATGAAAAATCGGATTACTAACGGACAGCACGTGTGACTTGCGATTAAATCGCACTGGTGTCCTTTAGAAAAGCCAGCAATTCATCCCCGGCTATACTGTAAAATCACACTGACAGCTTTAATAAAGAATAGAATCAATACATATACACACATAGAATACATATATATATATATATATATATATATATATATATATATATATGTCATTGTGACATATATATACATATATTTATAGTTCATACACTTCTACATACTGTAATAGCCGCTAATTCAATTGCCGGCTTTTGTGAAATTACCGAACCCGACATGAAATGACACATGGTTTACATAAAGTTAACTGTCATGTTTCGGTAACTGAGGAGAAATGGCAAAAAATAGCAAAAGCGGTAATACACCACAGAGGCTGGAATCTATTGGATTGCAGTAACCTGAACTAACCACACAACTAGAGGTAGCCGTGGAGCGTTCCTACGTTGATCCTAGACGCCTTGTCACAGCCTGAGAGATAACTACACCTAAAGGCAGAAAGATGAAAGCTATCTGCCCCGGAGCAGATCCCCAAAGAAAATAGGAAGCCCCCAAACATGTAATGGCGGTTAGACAAGAAGAAGCACGGACACATACAGAAAATAGAATGAGCAAACGCTGGGGCCCAATCTGCCTAGACAGAAAAGTACAGGAAAGAATTCTGACTGCAATCCAACACAAACCCTAACAAAAATACCAACATTTCTGATTGCCAAAAACCTGACATCACACGACCTCTTCCACCTAAATCAGATCTCTGGTGTAACAAAACACTATTCAGCAAATTAAAAGTAACAAAAGAGCAAAGCAAAAGTGCAGACACAAATGGATCACAATTGCAGCGCCAGACCCCCAAAAGGGGACAGGCTGCAGTCCACAGCAGGCAGCAAACCAGTAGAGAAAATCAAACGGAGAAAAAAAAAACAGCAAACACTTATCTGAAGGAGAGCAGGGAACTAGCAGTGCTTCAAGCAAGACCAGAAGAACAATTGATAACCGGCAAGGCTGCTGGGAAATCAGGCCACTTATATCCTACCATTCAGCGCCAGCTGAAGGCCATTCATTAATCAGTTCATTACCCTCAGCAACCACCGGAGGGAGCCCCAGCTCAGAAGCCGCCTCCAGCATATTCACAACAGTTAACCATGTCATTTCATGTAGTTTGATATATGGTTTTCACTAACAATTACATGAGTGTATGTGTGTGAAATTTCACACATGTAGGGGTTAATTAAAGGTGTAAATTTGTTGAAAAAAAATGTGTGGGCTCCCGCTCTATTTTCTCCACAAGACAGACAAAGCAAGCGAGTGGGGGCAAATAATAATAGCCCAGGGAGGGTGTATTTATTTTGTGCCCCCCCCCTGGCTACTAACATCTGCCCCCAGACACCCCAGAAAAGGCAAATCTATAATTAGATTCGCCCTTTCTGGCACTTTGCCCGTCTATTCCTATTGCCCTGTAGCGGTGGCGAATGGGTTAATAATGGGTTAAAGCCACCTTGCAATTGAAAGGTGACTTTAAGCCAGGTTAATAATTAAGAGCTGTCAATTTGACAACTATCAATTATTAATCCTATTGTATGAAATAAAAATCAAACACAAACACTTTAATAAAAAATAATTTTAATGAAATAAGCAAACAGTTTTTGATCATCTTTTATTTTCCTGCTAAAACCATTTCCTGTAATAAAAATAAAATAAAAAAGCAAAATGATTCTTACCTATCCGATGCACAGTCAGGTCCCACGCTGTAATCCATCAGAAAGGGTTAAAGGGTATGCCACACTAAGCGAGATTGCAAACGAGATCGCAATTGCGTCACCATTTATGACGCAGCAGCGATCTCGTTAGCGACTTAACTGTGTGTGACATGTAGCAGCGATGTGGCCCCTGATGATGTCGCTGATCGTTTGTAAACGTTCTGAGCCGTTTTTTGGTCGTTGGTGTCCCGCTGGTGAGCCTGAATCGCTGAGTGTGACACCCTTTATGAACGACTTCACCAGCATCGCAGGTGGGACTAGGTTTTCCCAACGACCGCAGAGGTCGTTATACAGATCGCTGATGAGTTGTGTTTGGAATCACAGATCGCTGATGAGTTGTGTTTGGAATCACACAGCTAAGTCGCTAACGAGATCGCTACTGCGTCATAAATGGTGACGCAGTAGTGATCTCGTTAGCGATCTCTATTGCGATCTCGTTTAGTGTGGCATACCCTTAACAGGTTACAGCTAGCAGGCAGCTAATGCTGCCTGCTGAGCTGTTACCCCCTGAATAAATCAGTTCCTCTCCCAGCGACAGGAGAGGAAGTGATTAGTGTGTGAAGCTTAATTGATTGCTTCCCACTTTCACTTTAGGGTGTTTGCTTATTTCATTAAAATGATTTTTTATTAAAGTGGGTGTGTTTGATTTTTCTTTCATACAATAGGATTAATAATTGATAGTTGTCTAATTGACAGCTCTCAATTATTAACCTGGCTTAAAGTCACCTTTCAATTGCAAGGTGGCTTTAACCCCTTATTAACCCATTCGCCACCGCTACAGGGCAATGGGAATAGACGGGCAAAGTGCCAGAAAGGGCTAATCTAATTATAGATTTGCCTTTTCTGGGGTGTCTGGGGGCAGATGATAGTAGCCGGGGGGGGGGGCACAAAATAAATGCACCCTCCCTGGGCTATTATTATTTGCCCCCACTCGCTTGCTTTGTCTGTCTGGTGGAGAAAATACAGCGGGAGCCCACACATTTTTTTTCAACAAATTTACACCTCTAATTAACCCCTACATGTCTGCAATTTTGCACACATACACATGTAATTGTAAGTTAAAACCATATATCAAACTACATGAAATTACATGGTTAACTGTATGTAAACCAGGGGTCGACAAAGTTGTTCATAATCTAGGAGCCAGCCAAAAAATTTAGGAGCCAGAACTTTTGCCTGCCCATTATCATCATTGCCTCCCCTCATCATCATTGCCTCCCCTCATCATCATTGCCTGCCCATCATCATCATCATTGCCTCCCCATTAATATCATCATCATCATTGCCTTTCCATTATCATTGCCTCCCCATTAATATCATCATCATCACCTTCCCATTATCATTGCCTCCCCATTAATATCATCATCATTGCCTTCCCATTATCATTGCCTCCCCATCATCATCATCATTATCATTGTCTCCCCATTAATATCATCATCATCATTGCCTTCCCATTATCATTGCCTCCCCATCATCATTGCCTCCCCATTAATATCATCATCATCATTGCCTTCCCATTATCATTGCCTCCCCATCATCATCATTATCATTGCCTCCCCATTAATATCATCATCATCATTGCCTTCCCATTATCATTGCCTCCCCATCATCATCATATTCATTGCCTCCCCATTAATATCTCATCATCATCATTGCCTTCCCATTATCATTGCCTCCCCATCATCATCATTATCATTGCCTCCCCATTAATATCATCATCATCATTGCCTTCCCATTATCATTGTCTCCCCATCATCATCATCGCCTCCCCATTAATATCCATCATCATCTCATTGCCTTCCCATTATCATTGCCTCCCCATCATCATCATTATCATTGCCTCCCCATTAATATCATCATCATCATTGCCTTCCCATTATCATTGCCTCCCATCATCATCATCATCGCCTCCTCTCCACCATCACTGCCTCCCCCACCACCATCACACATACAGCACGGCAGGCAGCACTCTCTCACATACACACACGCAGGCGCGCACACACACGCAGGCACACACACACACACACACACACGCAGGCACACACACACACATGCAGGCACACACACACATGTAGGCACACACACGCCTCACCTGTCCGGCGTCCGCGCGCACACACACACACACGCAGGCACACACATGTCATGGAAATATATATGTATTCCATATATTCAAAGTATATTCATATATATGCATTCACAGTTAGATAGATCTCACTTGCTAAAAATCCTGTGCTCACACATATCTATGCAAAAGCTGATTTCAGCTATAATCAGTCGTTTTAAACGACTCTGGCCTTCATAAGGAACAAGTACATAGAGTTTAGTAGATATCTATTGTTTACTTTTCTAGTCATGCAAGAAAACTAGGGCAAAAGAACATAAAACAGCAACTTCAGCTCTTTTATCATAATTATCATACTTACACTAGAACAGCCAATAATCTAGCAGCTTTTAATTGTATGTTAATTGACTAACCAGCCCCTTTTTGTAAACGTATAAAACCTTGAATGAATAATAAATGAGAGGTCTTGACGAACTGCTATACTGACACTTCCGTTGTGGACAGTTTCATTTCGTTGAGCGCTCAAAAAGACATTTAATAGAGAATTGGGAACGGCAAGCAGCAAACACTAAAGGATAAATTTATCCTAATTAAATTTCCATAACAGTTGGCGCCTGCACGCGGGGCATTGGACGAAACGCACGAGGACCCGGCCGACCGGAGAGACGGGGGTGTTGGCCCTGGCCTTGGCACACGGGACGGAGACTGCAGCTTCATCAGTAAGGTAAGAAAACTCTGTCATCTTACCTGAATGTTCCCTGTGCCTAGTCCTAGCCTACACTTCTAGCCGGTCGGACGTGGTCATCACCGCATTCCCAGGTAGTGTAAAAAGTCCATACCCTTATCCAAAAGCCCTGGGATATAAGCCGAGTTGTTTGCTGCTGTGCTGTGTATATGTTTCATGTTTTGTGTGAACCGGGAGAAAGTTGGAACGGTGACTGTGTTTTTCCTTGCTGATTTCTGGGAGCTGTATGGCAAAAACAAATTGCTGGATAAGTTCCCGCAGAAATCCTTCACACATAGGTGGGAGGTCATCCAAAAAATCCAGGTGTGAGGGGCGGGAGCTTTGATTTGGATAAGTCCACGCAGTGATCTTTCACACATCGGAGGGAGGTCATCCCAGATCAATCCAGGTGTGAGGAGCGAGGGCTTTGAATCGGTTAAGTTTCTGCAGAAATCTTTCACACACAGGAGGGAGGTTATCCCAGATCAATCCAGGTGTGAGGGCAGGAGCTTTGTTTGGATAAGTTCTCACAGTAATCGTCCACGCAAGGGGGGAGGTCATCCCAGTCAAATCAGACGTGGATGGTGAGAATTTTGATTAAAGGGTATGCCACACTGAACAATATCGCTAACGGGATCGCTAAAAAACGTCACTATTTAGCGATCCCGTTAGCGATGTTGTTCAGTGCGGCAGCTGCCAGCGACGAGCTTCCTGCTGTGATCTCGCTCGTCGCTGGAATCGTTCCGGACCCTATTTTCTCGTCGCGCTCCCGCTGGGTAAGTATATATCGCTAGTGTGGCACCTTTTCTTAGCGATTTAGCGGTACTTTTGTACCGCTAAAGTCGTTAAGAAGATCGCTAACGGCGATAGCGCCGTTAACTATATCGCTAAATGTGGCCGCACTTTAGCGATATAGAAACAATCCCGCTAGCGATCGCATTAGTATGCGTCGTTATCGTGATCGCTAGCGGGATTGTTTAGTGTGGCAGTACCTTAAGGCTATTACAGATTACTGTGACCGGCGCACCGGCCAGGGCGTACGGTTTTCAGAAAGTGATAGACCTGTAGCATCGCCGTGCTCAGTGCAATTGGTGAGTCATCAGTTACCAGAGCAGCTTGTATGTGTCACAGATCATCAAAAGAGGGATTCGTATTCTCAAGGGTGTCTGTCTCATTGTACATGTCACTGTCTGTCTTGCAGGTACTGTCGCTTTAAATCTCATTCAGAGCAGCGTGCGCTCTGTCAGTATCTCATTCACTGCTGGCTGTAGCAGCGAGAAACCCCTTTGACTCCCCCTCCTCTGCTAATCACGTTGTCACATCTGTTTCCTGGTTTTGATCTTTTTAAGCTAGTTTTTTGGCTACAGGCTGAAGCGTGAAAATTCTTAGGCATTCAGACTGAACTATATTCATTTTTTGCTATTCTGAGGGATAATAATTTTTTTTTTTTTTGATACGTGATTTCAGTGCCTGTAGAGACAGCAAGCAGAGATATAAGGGAGGGGGGAAGTGCTGGCAGCAGCGAGATGACATTCCAGAAGGCGGTAGGAAAAAGCCTACGCTACCAGACAAAAGTTTTAAAGTACTTTTCTTTTTGTTTTTATCATTTTACCATCAGTTTTTCCACCTCTTTTCTGTTTTTTTTTTTAATTAGCTGTTTTAGTAACAAGGGTTGTTTTTCAGAGTTTTATGATTAATACGGTTTTTCTTTTCTCCCCTTTTTGGTGAATTTATTTTTTTTCTTTTTCTAGAATTTTTTACTAAATCTAACTTTTGTTTTTAAAGTTTTTCATTTAAGTACATTTTTAAATAATTTGGAGGGTTTTTTTTTCTAAGCAATTTATTTTAGAGTTTTATTCTCCAACCATTTTTTTTTTTACTAGCTTGCTTTAGACCAAAGTCGCTCCACAGATAAGGAAACTGCAGGCTGAGGGAGAACACACACACACAAGCTGCGCAGCGGCTTGACTAACCCCTCCCATCAGGCGTTCAGCGAAGACACACAGAACCAGAATGCAGCATTTTTCAGATTTTTAATCACCTTTGTTGAATAGGTTTTTGGAATAGACACAGTACGTAAGAATAAAAGAGCAGTGGTGCATCGTGTAGAAGGTACAGCAAGTTAATTTGAATGGACCAGGAAGTGATTTTTTATGTGAATAAGATTGAAAAGGTGTTAAATCGTCTGTGAGAAAATGATCACTGACATGTCACAAGAGCAGAATTCAGAACACACACACACATCACATGTCCATCATGTGGAGACACGGGACAGGTGTAGGCTGCTCTCAATGAATAAGGAGCCTTGTACAGGGAAAAACGCTCCCCGCCTCTCTCTACAGGGAGAAGGCATTTTTGTTTCAATGGTCCCCTCTCAAGAGCCACAGGGGGGACACTCTCTCCTTTTTCTTCTCTCAGTCCCTTTCTCTTTCTTCTACAGACTTTTCTCCTCTTTCCTTGCTGCCATCCCTCTCATTCCTTCTTTCCCCTCCCTCACATCTCTGACACATCCATTTTCTTCCTCTTCTTCTATCTCTTCCTCTCCAACTCTCAAATCATCTTCTTCATCTTCTTCTACTTCTCCCCCTCCATCTTTCTCCTCTCTCTCTCCTCCATCTTTCTCTCCTTTTCCCCTTTCACTTTTCTCTCCCTCCCCTCTTTCCTTTTTCTCCCTTTTTCCTCCCACACCACACCCACCTGCTCGTGCTTGCTCTCCTCCTCCTTCCTCCTCTCAGGCACGTCCCACCTCTTCTTCACCCTCTCCTCCATTTTTTCCTCTCTCCCCACCATCTCTCCCCCCTCCTCTTTCCCTCGCTCCTCCCTCACACCTCCCTTCTCTTCCTTATTTTTCTACTTCGTTATCAACTGGGTCAACGCCCAATCAAAGCAATGTGGTGTCCCTGTATTCAGTGCCTCCAGCACAGGGCACCCTGTCTATCCCAAGCACAGTACAAACATTGCCAGTCATTGTATCAGGAGAAGAAAGTGCAAATCTCCCTACACAAAACGTTGCAGGTAGCCCCCAGACACAACTAGCAGAGCCCACAGCTATGGCTTCACAGGGGGGTAGTGTAGCTACAGACACAAATGAGGAACCTCAGTGCCGAGCAGGACTGCCAGCATGGAACCATGACACTGATCCACCGCAGCCTCAGCAAGGAAGTGGGAAATCCCCATGCAGCAAGACAACTTTTAAGCCCAAATCTCACCCAGTGTATGCACCAAGTACACCATGTCACTTCTTATCTGATGAAGATGAAGATGCAACATCACACATGCTGCCCAATACTAGGGAAGAAAACCCACAAACACCAAGAGAGCCGGGACAGGTAGAGGCACCATCCTATGAGCCCTTCATCCCAAGCCAGGTGATCAGTATGCTGCCAGACCCAGGGATACACCCCATGCCATTTTGCCAAAAATGCAGCAGATCCAGCGAACGTATGCAGCAGCCTGGATTGATCTCTGGACCGAAATGGAAATAAAAGCAGGTGATGCATTTTGGCCAATTATGAGAGAACACTTCAAGCTTCCAGCAGAGTTAGATGTGTATGCCTGGGAGACAGGACCAAAGCTAATTGAGCAGCTCAGAGAATGGGCCAAAAGCAGACTGACAGGACAAACTCTCAGCCTACATGACATGAGTCAAGACAAGACAGAGTCTGTGGAGAAGTTCCATAACAGAGTGATGCAAGTGTTTCAAGATTTGGGCCTCATTACCCATGATCAGACACACAGACGGATGTTGGCACAGGCTTTTGTGCATGGACTGAGAGAACCAATCAGGAAACCACTGGTAGTAGCCAGGCCTGAGTACACGTCAATAGCAATGGATACCCTGCTCGCAGTAGCAAAAAGGATTGAGTCCCGCCGGGACAGAAGGGATGTCCAGTGTTACAACTGTGGCGAGTTTGGTCATTTCCGGAATCGGTGCAGAACACCGACTTCGCAAAGAAGAAGAAGAAACACAGAAAGCAGTGAAGAACCCCGTCCATAGGACAGGAGCACACCAAGTCCACAGGGAACCCCACCAGTGGGACCAATATCCTGAGAGTGGATGGCGTAGTCAGATCTTTTCTTGTGGAACTCCGCAACCTCACCTATCTATCAGAATCTTCTGCGTCCTGCATGGGAATTGATGGTAAAGTCAGACATTTCCAGATTATGAAGCCCCTGAGCGTGTGGACTCAGCCAGAACACTCCATCATGTCCCAGTTTGTTGTGTCAAAGACCTGCACCCTCAACCTATTGGGAGTGGACTTACTGCAGAAGCTGAAAGCAACCAGAGTGTTCCAGGAAGATGGGACCATGACACTTTCTTCACCCTGACCCAAGAAGAAACAGGAACAACCACACTGCAGACCTATCACAGGAGGTGCTGGACATAGTACCAGAAAAGCCACTCCATCACCCAGAGTCAAGATGTCTCTGACCAACTGAAGGTCTAAGTGAACTCGCCTAAGAAGACGGCCTGAGAACTTTGACATTGGCCAGGATATTCAACTCAAGAAGGACCCTACTCGCTTCATGGAATGGCAACACCTCATCCAGTTCCAACGCCAGAGGTTCATCTTTTGCAAGCACCAGGAGGTGCCCCCTGCAATCAATCAGTTCACCCAGGCCCTAGACCGGCAAAAGGCCACTCAGCTCTTCAAACTTGTGCACAAATACTGACCTGAGACCGAGCTGGAGAAAAAGAAACTACTGATGGCCCGTGCTGAGAAAAAAGCAGCCGGTTAAGGAGACGTCCCAACAAGAAGACCCCCTGTGACCAGAGCAGGTGCTAACACAGTGACTGTCTTGGTGGAGAACAAGAAAGCCAGCTGGTCGTCATCTCTCATGATGTGGATCCTAATAGACGGCTTGTTTTCCCGCCAGCTCTGCGCTGGCAGATGGGAGTCCCCTGCCGCATACTGAAGGACAAGGCCAAACTGGGCTGCCTCGCCCATCGGAATCAATACCAGCTTTCCACAGTGAAGAAAAAGACTGTAAACCCCACTGAGTTCAGAATGGTGCAAGGCCTGGAGGCCGTGAAAGAGGCTACGCTATTTGAAACCCCAACAGTGCTGAACCGTCACACTCTGCTCTCAAGAGTCCCAGTCACCGTAACGGTATTCACGGTGATCAGCCTGGCCAGTACCTTCTTCAGTGTTTCCCCTCCACCTGGAGGCCAGCCTTCCCGCACCAGTGCAGTGCATATGGACAGTGTTGCCTCAAGGTGCTCAAAACAAGCCCTTCAAGTTTCACCAAGACAATGTCCTCCATCCTCGTCAACTGGATTGCAGAATATGCAAGAGTCACTCTTCTACAACACATGGATGACCTTCTCTTTTGTGTGGTTGACATCGACACCTGCACAGTCCATTTCTTGTCTTTCCTACTCTACCTGGAAGAACAGCAACGCAAGGTCTGGAAGAATAAAGTCCAGTGATGTCAGAAGCAAGTTACAACCCTAGGACACTGTATTGCCCACCAGACGAAACACATGTCAAAAGACTGGAAGACCACTGTGGAGAAGATGGCTCCCCCAACAAATCCAAAAATGCTGCAGGCCTTCCCTGGTCTAGTGTCGTATTGCAGAACCTGGATCCCTGATGCCTCAGTCCTAATGCAGCCTCTGTGTGCTTGCATCAACGCAACCCCGCTCCTTCTATCGGACGCAGCTTTCAACCCATTCAGGAGATTGGAAGAACTCCACAGTCTCAGCGCCAATACCAGGCCTACCTGACTACGAGAAGTCTTTCCGTCTACCTGATGGAAGAAAGAAGGTCATGCTACTGGAGTCCTGATATGGATTCACGGGGGAAAACAGAGACTTTTAGGCTGCCTCTCAGCCCGCTTGGATCCAGTTGCAAGAGGAGCACCCTCCTGCCTGATGGCAGTATCTGCAGCAAACACCTTCCTGGACAAGGTTGCTGACATCACTCTTGGACAGCCACTTGAAACTCTCACTCCACATGACATCTTGGCAATCTTCAATCAAGCTCAACCAACAATAATCTCAACACCGCCAGTCATCTTTGTGGCGCCTCTATCGCCTTTGTCTCATAATGTCACCGTCTCCAGACCTACAGTCCTCATCCCGGCTACTCTACTCCCACTCCCAAGGGGGATACAATATGGAATTTCCAGAACAAAATTTACAGAATTTATCCTCTACTTGGATGGCTCCAGATTTGCAGATGATGAAGAAGTTTCCACAGAGGAAGTGCAGTGACCAGCAATCAAGAAATCCTGTGGTCCAGAAGTCTGTCACCTAGCCTGTCAGCCCAGGAAGCAGAACTGATAGCGCTGACGAAGGCCTGCCAGATGGCAGAAGGCAAGACTGCAAACATCTACACCGACTACAGGTACTCGCATGGCATAGCACACGACTTTGGGCCCATCTGGGCTACAAGGACTTCATCACAGCAAACGGGACAACCGTGAAGCATCATGGAGCCTTCAGGGACCTGCTGGGTGTACTCCAACTTCCAAAATGGTGGCAATTTGAAAAATCAAAGTGCATGGAAAACTGAGAACAGAAGAGGCGTGAGGCAATAACATGGCGGACATGGCAGCCAAAGAAGCGGCCAAATGAAGACAACATGGAGAAGTGGGAGAGGTCGTAGAGCCGGACGGCTACTACATGACGACTGAAGACAAGAAACCTGACAAAAAGACGTCCTGGGATCTGCTCAAGAAGTTGCAAGACCAAGCTCCAAAAGGAGAAGAAGAGCTGAATGCGAAAAAAGCAACACGTGAAGAAGGAAGGCTATCAATAATGGACTTCAAACTCTGCCTACCACAAAGTATGCACCCTATGGTGGTCCAATGGGCACATGGACCCACACCCACATATCAAAGAAACAGATGAATGATCTGATTGGTGCTTATTGGTTCGCTTCAGGGATCTCCACCCTAACAGCCAAATTCACCAGCAGCTGTCTGACCTGCGGCAAATGCAAGCCTGGACGTATGGAAGAAAGTCCCCCTCACCTCATCTGGAAAGACCACTCTACCAGCTTCAAAGGATCCAGATAGACCACATCCAGATATCGCCAAGTGAAGGATTCAAATACGCCATTGTGGTCAAAGAAGTATTTTCAAGATGAACAGAAGCGTTCCAAGTCAGCAAAGACTACTGCAAAGAAGCTACTTTCGGAAAATAGTGTGCAGATAAGGGGTTCCAGAAATGATAGAAAGTGATCAGGGACCCGCATTCACAGCAAATCTGACACACGAGACCCGATTAGCAGTAGGGTCAGACCTAGGCCTACACACTCCTTACCACCCCCAGAGCAGCGGGAAGGTAGAAAGACTGAACCGAACACTTAAGAATAGGATGCTGAAAATTGCCCAAGAGACACGCAAACCATGGCATGACACACTCCCAATTGCACTGTTTAACGTAAGGCACACTCCCAGAGACCCAGAAAAGCTGTCACCATACGAAATTTTGCTTGGGTCTAGTCCCAAGTTAGGTGCATTCTTCCCTCAGCAGCAGAATACGCAAAATGATATCTTGCTTGCTTATGTAATTGAATTGGTCAAAAACTAATGTCCATTCTCGAGTTTTTCTCTTCACCGCCAGATTTGATGGTCCTGTCCAAGAGCCCCAGATGACACCAACCTCTGTGTAACTAGAGGGAAAGCCTGTTTGGATCCACGTATCGCATTGCAAGGAAGCTCCCGTACCAGGAGAGACACCTAAGCCATGAAGGATGTCGTGGATGCTCTGACTGACCAGACAGATGACCTACCTGATGAAGAATATACACGTTTTTTTCTGAACATGCAGTTAAATAAAGAGACTATGATTGCAAACACATAAACCCCCGACAGGGACAGTCCTCCTGACCGCCCATTTGCGAAAAGTCTGTATTCGGTGGGGGAGGCATGCGCTAGGCATATTCTCAACCCGCCGGCAGCACAAAAGAGTTGCAGCGCTTTGGGACAGGAGCAGGTTTTTAGGGCAAGTGGTACCTAAGGGGAGACTGTCATGGAAATATATATGTATTCCATATATTCACAGTATATTCATATATATGCATTCACAGTTAGATAGATCTCACTTGCTAAAAATCCTGTGCTCACACATATCTATGCAAAAGCTGATTTCAGCTATAATCAGTCGTTTTAAACGACTCTGGCCTTCATAAGGAACAAGTACATAGAGTCTTAGTAGATATCTATTGTTTACTTTTCTAGTCATGCAAGAAAACTAGGGCAAAAGAACATAAAACAGCAACTTCAGCTCTTTTATCATAATTATCATACTTACACTAGAACAGCCAATAATCTAGCAGCTTTTAATTGTATGTTAATTGACTAACCAGCCCCTTTTTGTAAACGTATAAAACCTTGAATGAATAATAAATGAGAGGTCTTGACGAACTGCTATACTGACACTTCCGTTGTGGACAGTTTCATTTCGTTCTGAGCGCTCAAAAAGACATTTAATAGAGAATTGGGAACGGCTAGCAGCAAACACTGAAGGATAAATTTATCCTAATTAAATTTCCATAACACACACACACACAGGCACACACACACACGCAGCGCACACACACACGCAGCGCACACACACACGCAGGCGCACACACACACACGCAGGCACACACACACACATGCCTCACCTGTCCGGCGTCCGCGCGCTCTGCCACAGCCGGCCGCTGAATGATGACATCATTCAGCAGCGCTGCTGTGAGAGAGGAAGCGCCGGCGCAGGCGCCCCCTGGAGCCCGGAGCTGCGGCAGCGGAGGCACGGGGAGAGGCATGTATTGCGCCGGCTGCTGCCGGGGCCGTGAGCAAGCGGGGGGGGCCCAGTGGCGGCGCTGACACTGCTAACGGGCGCCGGGGTGCCCGACGGCGAGTGGGGCCCCCCCCGCCTGCTCAGGGCCCCTCATTTAATTCCCCGGGCGCCAGGCATGATTTTCTAGGCGCCAATGGCGACCGGGTTTGTCGAACCCTGATGTAAACCATGTGTCATTTCATGTCGGGTCTGTAGTTTGACAAAAGCCGGCAATTGAATTAGCGGCTATTACAGTATGTAGAAGTGTATGAACTATAAATATATGTATATATATATATATATATATATATATATAATATATATATATATATATATATATGTCACAATGACATGCAGATATATATATATATGTGTGTTCTATGTGTATATATCTATTATTTCTTTTGTGATTTAAATACTATTCATTTGGATCCATTATATGTCCGTTTTGCAAGCCTGCGAGAAAATCTCGCAAGTCTGATGTAAATCGGATGTTACAACTACGGTCAGATGCGACTAAATCGCATCTTTCCAGGAAAATCGGATGCCAGACGGATGACTGTTCATGACATTTTGCTGCGATAATCGACCGACTAAAACGGTCAGATTTTTTGTCGTTGGGTGTGACTCCAGCCTAAAAGAGAACCCATCATCGGGATATTATATCCCACACTGAAGGCATGCATGACAAGGTGCTCTAATGCCGATTCATTCCTCATCCTTCTTGTAAAAATCCGTTTTGTTGTTTTAAAGAAATTGTTAGTTTAACCAGTGACCAGTTGGAAAGGTGGGTCCCTGGTGACTTCTCCCTGTCCGCTGCCCTGGAGTGACCAGTCACTCGCTGTGTGTGAGTATAGGGAAAGACCTGCCACTCAAGGGCAGTGAGAACCCACCTGTCAGACTAGTCTCAAGTGCGGCTCAGTCCCCGCCAGCTACTAAACTATGTCTTTCTTGAGGATGGGGCTGCACGTATAAGCTGTCAGGTTCCCTTTAGGTGGGGGAAAAAAAATAAATATTGGTTTCAATCATCATCTCCCAAGATCAATATGGTTTTTATCTTTCCGTCGATCAGGCTGTGAATGTGCATTTTTTGCAGACAAGGTGACTGTTCTATTAATCCATTGGGGCAAATACAACACTGATCACTTATATTGTTTATGGAAGTGTGATAGCTGAAAAAATGCAATTCTGGCTTTTCTTTTTACAGTGCTTAACATACAAATTATCTAACTTTATATCTTGATAGAGAAAAATTTTACTGATATACTATAAAACTTTTTTTAATGGGTTAAAGGGAGAGAAATTAAAATTTTTATATTTTGAAAAACGTATCTTTTACATTAATTAAGTCACCTCTTGGGACTTGAACCATTGACAATCTGATCGCAATAGCACAGTATTTCAGTACATAGTGAAAACTATGGTCTCCTATGAAGCTCAGCCTATGGTAGCAAAAGGGGCATTCAGCAGGTCCCTGAGGATGCAATGACAACCCATTGGGGCAGATGGCAGCCGACGTGTATGAGAACCGGCAACCACAGCATTTTAATGCTGTCAGAAATTGACAATGGCATCTAAATGGTTAACAGCAACAGATGGAGACATACAGTAAATGCCGGATATTAAATTTACCAGCATCTGCCCATCCTACGGCATTAACCCCTTTCTGACATTAGACGTACTATCCCATCCATGGGACCCGGGCCCGTATGCCCATGGACGGGATAGTACGTCATGCGCGATCAGCCGCGCTCACGGGGGGAGCGCGGCCGATCACAGACGAGAGTCAGCTGACACCCGGCACTAAGTGTCAGGAGCAGTCACGGACCGCTCCCGGCACTTTTAACACCCGGCACACTGCGATCAAACATGATCGCAGCGTTCCAGCGGCATAGGGAAGCATCGCGCATGGAGGGGGCTCCCTGCGTGCTTCTCCGAGACCCTCAGAACAATGCGATGTGATTGCGTTGTTCCGAGGGCCTCCTTCCTGCAGGGCCCCGGATCCAGGATGGCTGCGGGGTCCTTCCGGGTCCGCTTGTCAGTGCCTACTGAGAGCAGGCGCCAGCAAGCCTCCTGCACTGCCTGTCAGATTGCTGATCTGACAGAGTGCTCAGCAAACTGTCAGATCAGCGATCTGACACTATACAGTGATGTCCCACCCTGGGATAAAGTAAAAGAGTAAAAAAATAAATAACATGAGTAAAAATGTTTTTTTTAAAAATCCCTAAACAAATTAAAAAAATAAATATTTCCCCAATAAACACATTATGTAAATAAAATAAAAATTAAAGTACACATATTTAGTATCGCCGCGTCTGTAACGACTCGCCCTATAAAACTGTCCCACTTGTTAACCCTTTAGTGAACCCCTTAAAAAAAAAAGGCCAAAAAACAATGCTTTATCATACTGCCGAACAAACAGTGGAATAACGTGATCAAAAAGACGGATATAAATGAACATGGTACCGCTGAAAACGTCATCTTGTCCCGCAAAAAACGAGCCACCATACAGTATCATCAGCTAAAAAAATTAAAAAGTTATAGCTCGCAGAATAAAGCGATGCAAAAATAATTATTTTTTATATAAAATTGTTTTTATTGTATAAAAGCACCAAAACATAAAAAAAAAATAAATGAGGTTTCGCTGTAATCGTACTGACCCGAAGAATAAAACTGCTTTATCAATTTTACCACACGTGGGAAGGTATAAATGCACCCCCCACAAAAGAAATTCATGAGTCGCTGGTTTTTGTTCATTCTGCCTCCTAAAAATCGTAATAAAAAGAGATCAAAACATGTCATGTGCCCAGAAATGTTACCAATAAAAACGTCAACTCGTCCCGCAAAAAATAAGACCTCACATGACTCTGTGGGCTAAAATATAGAAAAATTATAGATCTCAAAATGTGGTGATGCAAAAACTATTTTTTGCAATAAAACACATCTTTTAGCGTGACAGCTGTCAATCATAAAAATCCAATATAAAAACCAGCTATAAATAGTAAATCAAACCCCCCTTTATCACCCCTTAGGTAAAAATAATAAAATTTAAAAAATGCATTTATTGACATTTTCCCATTAGGGTTGGGGCTAAAGCTAGGATTAGGGTTGAGGCTAAAGTTAGGGTTAGCGTTGGGATTAGGGTTAGGGGTGTGTTAGGGTTAGGTTTGTGGTTGGGATTAGGGTTAGGGGTGTGTTAGGGTTAGGTTTGTGGTTAGGGTTATGGTTGGGATTAGGGTTGGAGTTAGATTTGGGGGGGTTTCCACTGTTTAGGCACATCAGAGGCTCTCCAAACGTGACAAGGCTTACAATCTCAATTCCAGTCAAAAGGCGCTCCTTCCGTTCCGAGCTCTGTCGTGCGCCCAAACAGTGGTTTCTACCCACATATGGGGTATCAGCGTACTCAAGACAAATTAGACAATAACTTTTGGTGTCCAATTTCTCCTGTTACCCTTGGGAAAATAAAAAATTATAAACTTCTGTGAAGCACTTGGGGGTTCAAAGTGCTCACCACAGATCAAGATAAGTTCCTTAGGGGGTCTAGTTTCCAAAATGGGGTCACTTGTGGGGGGTTTCCTCTGTTTAGGCACATCAGGGGCTCTGCAAACGGAACATGACGCCTATCAAAGTCTGCATTCCAAAAATTCATTACTTCCCTTCCAAGCTCTGTCGTGTGCCCAAACAGCTCCCCCCCCACATATGAGGTATCAGTGTACTCAGGACAAATTGAACAACTTTTAGGGTCCAATTTCCTTGGAAAAAATCAAAAATTGGGGACTAAAAAAATCATTTTTGTGGAATTTTTTTTTTCCACGCCCAGGCATTATAAATGTTAGTGAAACACTTGGGGTTCAAAGTGCTCACCACAGATCTAGATAAGTTCCTTAGTGGCTCTAGTTTCCAAAATGGTGTCACTTGTGCGGGGTTTCCACCGTTTAGGTACATCAGGGGCTCTCCAAACACGACATGGCGTCCAATCTCAATTCCAGCCAATTTTGGTTTGAAAAAGACAAAAACGGCGCTCCTTCCCTTCCGAGCCCTGCCGTGCGCCCAGTGGTTTTCCCCCACATATGGGGTATCGGCGTACTCAGGAGAAATTGCACAACAACATTTTCTGTCCATTTTTTCCTTTTACCCTTGTCAAAATAAAAAATTTATTGTAAAAGATCATTTTTGTGACTAAAAAGTTAAATGTTCATTTTTTCCTTCCACATTGCTTCAGCTCCTGTGAAGCACTTGAAGGGTTAATAAACTTCTTGAATGTGGTTTTGAGTACCTTGAGGGGTGCAGTTTTTAGAATGGTGTCACTTGTATTTTCTGCCATACAGACCCCGCAAAGTGACTTCAAATGTGAGGTGGTCCCTAAAAATTTGGTTTTGTAAATTTTGTTGTAAAAATTAGAAATCGCTGGTCAACTTTTAACCTTATAACTTCCTAACAAAAAAAAAAATTGGTTCCAAAATTGTGCTTATGTAAAGTAGACATGTGGGAAATGTTATTTAGTAACTTATTTTGTGTGACATTTCTCTGTTGTTTGAAAATTGCAAAATTTTCGCCATATTTCCATTTTTTTCATAAACGCAAGTTATATCGAAGAAATTGACATATGAAGTACAATATGTCACGAGAAAACAGAATCACGAAGATCCGTTGAAGCGTTCCAGAGTTATAACCTCATAAAGGGACAGTGGTCAGAATTGTAAAAATTGGTCCGGTCATTAACGTGCAAACCACCCTTGGGGGTAAATGGGTTAACAGCGTTTGTACAGAAAAAAAAAACTAAAATGTGAGTGATCAGAGAAAGGAATATGGCAGTGGGGTGGGAGAAGCAAGAGCCATCCTTAGGGTATGTGCACACAATCAGGAATTGGCAGCGGTTTGGACACAGCGCATGTCTGCTGTGTCCAAAGTGCTGCCGTCTACTGAACGCAGGAGAATACAGATGTGATCACTGAACAGTGCGGCTTCACCGCGTCCAATACATTGACATGCTGTGATCTGGAGACACCTGCATGTCCGTCTCCGTGGGTGATCCGCGGGCGTCGGTGCACGCATAGTAAGCATGGGATTTCTTGAAATCCCAGCCACTATGCGGTAACATCTGGATGCTGCACAAGTACGCAGGGTCCAACCTGCAGCGTTTTCTGATCGTCTGCACATACCCTTCGTCAGGCTTTATCCTGCACTTGGTACAGTGGGCTCCTTCTATCCGCTTCCCAACACATGAAGGTCTGATGCAGGTGGGGGTGCGCTCATTGGCGGGGAACTTGTTCCTTCTACTCGTCAGCACTACTGGATTTACTACTCACAGATTGATAGTGCCATGACAGGGAGAAGGAACATTTGACCCATGGCGGCACTGAAAACCAGAGGGAGTAACAGACATAATAAAGGTGGATGGGATTGGGGAAAAGTATAAGCAAATTGATAGAACTAAAGGGTTGTTCCTAAAATAGCTAATTCTCCCTTATCCAAAGGCGATCAGACAACTGACTCATCACTGTGGGGGGGGGGGGGTCTGACTGTTGGGACTCCCAGCAATTCCAAGAACAAGGCTCAGCCTCTCTGCTATTCACTGTCCAAAATAGCCAAGAACAGAGCTCGGCCGGACCCATAGACGATGAATGGAACGGTGGTTGATCTTGTGCACAGCCGCTCCTTCCATTCTTAATGGCCGAGCGCTGCGCTCCGGTATCTCCGCAGAGTGAATGGTGTGGCAGTGCGCATAGTCGACCAGTACTCTGTTCATACAAGGATCTTTATCGCCTAAGTTCTCAGGATCAGTAGGGCTCCCAGCAGTCAGACCTCCAGTAATGAGGACGTTATCCCCCTATCCTTTAAAGGATTTTTTAATCTGTCTCAGCCTAATAGTAAGGTCAGGATTCTGACAGCCGACCATCGCTAATCAGAGCATATTGTAGAGATGGAAAGAATATTGTAAGGGTGTGCAAAGTAAGATGGAGATGTTTGATAGATACAGCAGCCCCAAGATTATGGGAACGCTCCGCCGGCCTCATGGTATACAGCAGTGACGTCAAGGCATGAGATCGCGACCATGGTGACTATCAGCTCATACGCCACAGGATCCCTCTAATTAGTGAAGGGTGTAATGTTGGTGTAGAATCATCTCCGTTCATTGTTATTAGGTATAATAGCGCTTCCTTGTAGAAATAGTTTGTAAAGGGAACCTGTCAGGCGATACGTGCTGCCAATCTATGTGCAGCACATACCAGGCACTGAATGTACCATCTCAGCCGCGTATGTTTGTATCTGAAACAATGTGAGGTGTCAGGGACTGAGCAGCGCGATTGATTAGCCTTACAGACAGGTCCCTGGCGGCTTCTCCCCACCAGCAGTGACAGATAAGCCTCCGCCTACGTGCACGTATAGACAGTGACTGGGAGAAGCCGCCAGAGACCCGCCTGTATGACTGACTAGTCAATAGCACGGCTCGGTCCCTGACACCCTGCATCGTATCAGATACACACATACCCGGCTGTGATCGTACACACAGTGCCTGGTACAAGCTGCACACAGATTGGCAGCACGTATCGCCTGACAGGTTCCCTTTAACATTACAGCTTCTTTTACAACTTCGGGCTCTTGTAAGTTCTGCACTCCTCCTGGCTAAAAATACTTCTCAAAAATACAAGGAGTATTGTTACCCTCCTGTAAATCACGTAGTGCGACCTCTGAGATCTATGAATGTCTGCACACATATATATATAGAGACAGTGAAGGGGTGTGTGCTGGACGGCGTGTATATCTCGCCCAGGTTTCTTAGCTGGGGCGCATAAAATAGGTTGTCAGTGCGGTGTTCATTCCATTCCTATCTGGGACAGGTTTGCAGTGCAACCCGGAGTGAACACAGCTGCTTAATTAGGCATCCATAAGTACCTGCTTGAGAAGTTCAGAAGGGGGCTCTCTCTCAGTCTGGATCTGACTTCAGACGCCATTGGAGCCTCATGTGAGCTGCACACTGGTAACTACTGAACATATGTGTTGTTTTGGGCACAGGCTATTAGAGTCTGGACCCGGATAGAAAGGGAAAATCTATCTAAGTGTAATTAGTGGCGGGACACGCCTAGGCTTTATGTTTATGATTTTGTTTTAATTTATGTTCTGTTTGCTGTGGACTTTAATAAAACTGGTTGCGGCCAGTTTTTAACAGAACCACTGTCTGTGAATGGTCTCTTTATGCCACTCCGTCTCCCCAAGACGGCGATCCCAGAGCTATATCCCCTGAAAAGCTTACAATTGGTGCTTGAATGCTGGGGCAGCACAGTGGCTGAAGACTTTGAAAAAAAAAAAAAAAGGTGTCTGCACCGCAAAACTGAACTTATTGTGGAGAAGACTGTGGAGTGTATATGTCTTGGGTGAAGGCTGTCAGCCAGCCCAAGATGTCCGGCAGTATGGAGGAGCTCATTAAGCAGCTGGCCCAGAACCAGCAGGCCATGCAGCAGCAACATCAGCAGGCCATGCAGCAACAACAGCGGAGCCAGCAGCAACAGCAGGAAACCAACCGGTTGTTACTGGAGCAGCTTGCAGCACTAAAAAAAACTCCTAGCACCTCGTCCCTGAATGAAGACGCCGGGTTACCGGCATTATCCGCTGTAAAGAAGGCGGTAAAACAGACTCTGCAGAAGATGACGCCTCATGACAATGTGGAGGCATATCTGGCTATATTTGAGAGACTGGCAGAGAAGGAGAATCTGCCACAATCTGAATGGGCTATGGTGGTCGCGCCCTATTTGACTGGGGAACCCCAAAAAGCCTATTTTGACCTCAGCGAGCAGGACAGCAAAGACTATACTAAGTTGAAAGCGGAGATTCTTGCCCGCCTGGGTGTGACGAGGGCAGTTCGTGCCAGGAGAGTCCATAACTGGAGATACAGGCGAGACAAGCCTGCTCGCTCACAAATGTATGACTTGATTTCTTTGGTAAAGAAGTGGTTGGAACCTGACGTCAGCACCCCTGCCCAAATGGTTGAAAAGGTGGTGCTGGACCGGTACATCTGGGCCCTTCCCCCTGAGGTCCAGCTCTGGGTCGGACAGGGAGACCCCAAAGATGCCGATCAACTGGTCAGCCTAATAGAAAGGTATTTCGCCACCAAAGACTATCTACGTGACCAGCCGTCCGAGCGATCATCAGTTCGGAATACCCGGCCTCCGTCATCTCCCGGTAAGAGGGTTCCAGCTGTGGGGGCAAGGGGGGCTGTTGATAGTCCGGGTCAGCCCGAGGGGACATGTATGAGTGGAAGGGTGATACTTACCTACCAGGAGAACCCAGACCTAGGAAGGTCTCCCCGTCTGAACACCCTGACCTGAGACAGTGTTGGAGATGCCGTGAACAAGGTCATATTTCAGCCAATTGTCCACTAGTGGGGGAGCCTATGGACTGTGACGCTGGACAGTCTCTCTCGTTCCTCGCCGAGCCCGTGTGCGTGGCCACCCTAGTCGAGGAGACTGGCCCACAGCTGTGTCAGGTCGTGATAAATGGTTGCCCAGTACAGGCCCTACTCGACTCAGGAAGTCGAGTGACTCTGATACATGCTAGTCTGGCTGATGGGGACTTCGTCACAGATAGGTACCTAAGTGTGGTGTGCATACATGGAGACGTCAAAGTCTACCCAGTAACCTCCTCAGACTTCGTCACCAAACTCGGGGAGATCTCGTATGAAGTGGGGGTAGTGAAGAACCTGATGCATCCCGCCATATTGGGTCGTGACTTTCCCCTGTTTTGGGGTCTCTGGGGGAAAAATGTTTCTGCTGGACAGTGTGATGAAGCTCCTACTGAGGGTGCGCAGTCCCGAGGGGCGGAGCACAATGCTAGTGGGCCGGTAAACGTATGTGATGATAATGATAATGATGCTGATGCTGATAATGATGATGACCATGATATTGATGCTAATACTGATAAAAATGAATTTCCCTTACAGGTGATGTTGGGGGAGGGGGAGGATGTTTCTCTAGAACAGAATGTCCCTGACCTACCGGTGTCCCGTGGCAATTTTGGGAGTGAGCAATTGCAAGACCCCACTCTTAAACATGCCAGGGAGAATATAACTGTTCTGAATGAGATCCCACAAGAGCCCGGCTCTGATGAAAAATTTCCCCATTTTGCCATGAACAATGACCTGCTATATAGGGTCAATAAAGTAAAGGGAGAGGCCGTGAGTCAGCTCCTAGTACCTAAGCCATATAGAAGTATGGTGTTAAGTTTGTCCCATAACCACGTGCTGGGTGGGCACCTGGGGATGGACAAAACCCAGGAAAGAATTCTTCAGAGGTTTTACTGGCCCGGGGTTTATCGAGATGTGGAGGATTATTGTAAAACCTGCCCCTCGTGTCAGATAAATGCTCCGGTGTCTCACTTCCGGAGTCCATTAATCCCGCTGCCGGTTATAGAAATACCCTTTGAAAGGGTAGCAATGGACTTGGTAGGTCCTATTGTAAAATCAGCCAGGGGACACCAATACATCTTAGTTGTCCTTGATTATGCAACCCGGTACCCCGAGGCGGTCCCTTTAAGAAATATGGCATCTAAAAATATTGCACGGGAACTTTTTCATATGTTTTCCAGGACAGGAATTCCTAAAGAGATCCTCACGGACCAAGGCACACCTTTTATGTCCAAAGTGATGAAGGAACTGTGTAAGTTGCTTAAAATCTCGCACATTCGGACATCTGTGTATCACCCCCAGACGGATGGGTTGGTTGAACGTTTTAATAAAACATTAAAACATATGTTAAAGAAAGCAGTAGAGAAAGATGGGAGGGATTGGGACTACCTGTTACCCTACTTATTGTTTTCGGTCAGAGAGGTTCCCCAGGCCTCTACGGGATTTTCTCCCTTTGAGTTGGTGTATGGTCGGCATCCGCGGGGCTTGCTGGACATAGCCAAGGAGGTTTGGGAAACCGAGACAACTCCATACAAGAGTGTTATAGAGCATATTGCCCAGATGCAAGAGAGGATGGCTAAAATTATGCCATTGGTGAAGAATCATCTGCAGAGAGCCCAAGAAGCTCAAAGCAGAGTCTATAATCGGTCAGCAAAAATTAGGTCTTTCAACCCCGGGGATCGAGTCCTAATTCTAATTCCCACGGTGGAAAGTAAGTTTTTGGCCAAGTGGCATGGTCCATACGAGGTCGTACAAAAAGTGAGCGAGGTTACTTACAAAGTACACCAACCCGGGAGACGGAAGCCCTACCAGGTATATCATATCAATCTGATCAAGCCCTGGAGGGACAGAGAGGCATTGTTGGCCTCGGGTGAAATAGAGAAAAGGGGTAAAACCATCTCTACCTCCTGTGACCATAGGAGAGACGTTGTCCGTGCACCAAAAACAGGAAGTGCGGGAGTTTCTGCAGAAAAATCTGAAAAAATTTTCTGATTTGCCCGGCCGGACTTCTCTAATAAAACACCATGTCGAGACCGAGCCCGGTACTAAGGTCAAGATAAAACCGTACAGACTTCCAGAAGCCCGCAGAAAGATAGTCTCTGCTGAAATTAAACGCATGTTAGACCTCGGGGTCATTGAGGAGGCCCAAAGCGAATGGTGTAGCCCGATTGTACTCATCCCAAAACCTAATGGAACCTGGAGGTTCTGTAATGATTTCAGAAAGTTGAACGAGGTGTCAAAGTTTGACGCATACCCAATGCCACGGGTAGACGAGCTAATCGAGAGGTTAGGGGGTGCCCGTTATATTACAACCCTCGATCTGACAAAAGGGTACTGGCAGATACCCCTGTCTGAGGAGGCAAAAGAAAAAACGGCCTTTGCAACCCCGGAAGGTTTGTTTCAGTATCTGGTGATGCCCTTCGGGTTGCATGGAGCCCCAGCTACCTTTCAGAGGCTTATGGACCAGATCCTACGCCCGCATCAAGCCTATGCAGCTGCCTACCTGGATGATGTGGTAATTTTCAGTTCTGATTGGGAGAGCCACCTCGCTAAGGTACAAGCCGTCTTAGACTCGATAGGCGGAGCTGGGCTGAACATAAACCCAGAGAAATGTGCAATTGGCCTAGAAGAGGCCAAGTACTTGGGCTATGTGATTGGCAGAGGGCTGATCAAGCCACAAATCGATAAAGTAGAGGCAATTCGAAACTGGCCTGTACCCCTCACAAAACGACAGGTCAAAGCATTTTTGGCATCACTGGGTACTATCGCAGATTCGTACCAAATTATGCCTCCATTGCTGCCCCATTGACTGACCTGACAAAAGGGGGGAAGTCCAAAATGATAAATTGGAATCCGGAGGCAGAAAAAGCATTTCTGTCGTTGAAAATGGCTTTGTGTCAAAGACCAGTTCTGGTCACCCCTAATTTCAGGGAAGAGTTTCTTGTTCAAACTGATGCCTCTAATGTGGGGTTAGGGGCGGTGTTATCACAGGTCGTGAAGGGTGAAGAACACCCAGTCCTGTATTTAAGTCGAAAAATGACACCGGCTGAACAAAATTATGCCATTGTGGAGCGAGAGTGCCTCGCAATCAAGTGGGCGCTGGACTCGCTACGTTATTACCTCTTGGGTAGGAGATTTAAATTGCAATCAGACCATGCTCCTCTGGCATGGATGAAGCAGAACAAGGAAAGGAATGCCAGGGTGACAAGGTGGTTCCTTTCACTTCAAGAGTTCAATTTCTCGGTTGAGCATAGACCTGGGAAATTACAGGGTAATGCTGATGCCTTGTCCAGAGTTCACTGTCTCTTCGGAGTTTCTGACCAGTCCTCCGGTCTGGAGAAGAGGGGGGGGATATGTGAGACAGTGAAGGGGTGTGTGCTGGACGGCGTGTATATCTCGCCCAGGTTTCTTAGCTGGGGCGCATAAAATAGGTTGTCAGTGCGGTGTTCATTCCATTCCTATCTGGGACAGGTTTGCAGTGCAACCCGGAGTGAACACAGCTGCTTAATTAGGCATCCATAAGTACCTGCTTGAGAAGTTCAGAAGGGGGCTCTCTCTCAGTCTGGATCTGACTTCAGACGCCATTGGAGCCTCATGTGAGCTGCACACTGGTAACTACTGAACATATGTGTTGTTTTGGGCACAGGCTATTAGAGTCTGGACCCGGATAGAAAGGGAAAATCTATCTAAGTGTAATTAGTGGCGGGACACGCCTAGGCTTTATGTTTATGATTTTGTTTTAATTTATGTTCTGTTTGCTGTGGACTTTAATAAAACTGGTTGCGGCCAGTTTTTAACAGAACCACTGTCTGTGAATGGTCTCTTTATGCCACTCCGTCTCCCCAAGACGGCGATCCCAGAGCTATATCCCCTGAAAAGCTTACAATATATATACATACACACACACATATATATATATATATATACATACACACACACATATATATATATACATATACACAGTACAGACCAAAAGTTTGGACACACCTTCTCATTCAAAGATTTTTCTGTATTTTCATGACTATGAAAATTGTAAATCACACTGAAGGCAACAAAACTATGAATAACACATGTGGAATTATACATTACACTTTACAAAAAGTGTGAAACAACTGAAAATATGTCTTATATTCTAGGTTCTTCAAAGTAGCCACCTTTTGTTTTGATTTCTGCTTTGCACGCAGAAAAGGTGAACGGATGGATTCTACATGCCTGGTTCCCACCGTGAAGCATGGAGGAGGTGGTGTGATGGTGTGGGGGTGCTTTACTGGTGACACTGTTGGGAATTTATTCAAAATTGAAGCGGTGAGCGGTCCAGCTCACCCCAAACCATCTCGATTAGGCTCAGGTCTGGTGACTGTGGAGGCCAGGTCATCTGGCGTAGCACCTCATCACTCTCCTTCTTGGTCAAATAGCCCTTACACAGCCTGGAGGTGTGTTTGGGGTCATTGTCCTGTTGAAAAATAAATGATGGTCCAACTAAACGCAAACCGGATGGAATAGCATGCTGCTGCAAGATGCTGTGGTAGCCATGCTGGTTCAGAATGCCTTCAATTTTGAATAAATCCCCAACAGTGTCACCAGTAAAGCACCCCC
>JARQOD010000001.1:475911022-475949182 GCA_033576555.1 Oophaga sylvatica
CCTCTGCTTTGTCTCTGGCCCTGCCTCTCTTTGGCTCTTGCCCTGCCTCTGCTTTGGTCTGGCCCTGCCTCTTGCTTTGGATCTGACCCTGCCTCTGCTCTGGCCCTGCCTCTGCTCTGGCCTCCCTGGCCCTGCCTCTGCTCTGGCTCTGGCCTGCCTCTGCTCTTGTGCCCTGCCCTCTGCTCTGGCCCTGCCTCTGCCTGGCTCTGCCCTGCTCGCTCTGTCCTCCTGCTGCTGCTCTGCTCTGGCTCCCGCTCTCTGCTCTGCTCTGGCTCTGCTGCCTTGCTCTGGCCCTGCCTCTGCTCTGGCTCTGCCCTGCCTCTGCTCTGGCCTCTGCCCGCTGCCTCTGGCTCTGACCCTGCCTCTGCTCTGGCTGCTCTGCTCCTGGCCTCTCGGCTTGGTCCCTGCTCTGCTCTGGCCCTGCCTCTGCTCTGACCCTGCCTCTGCTCTGGCCTCTGTCCTGCTCTTGCTCTGGCCTGCCTCTGCTCTGGCTCTGCCCTGCCTCTGGCTCTGGCCCCTGTCCCGCCTCGGCTCTGGCTCTGGCCTTGCTTGGCCCTGCTCTGCTCGGCCCTGCCTCTGCTGTCTGCCTCTTGCCTCTGCTCTGCCTGCTTCTGCTGGCTCTGCCCTGCTTCTGGCTCTGGCCCTGCCTCTGCTCTGGCCCTGCCTCTGCTCCTGGTGCCTCCTGCCTCTGGCTCTGCTCTGCCTGCTTGCTCGGCTCTTGGCCCTGCTGGCTCTGCCCTTCCTCGCCTGGTCTGGCCTGCCTCTGGCTCTGGCTCTGGCCCTGCCTCTGCTCTGGCTCTGGCCCTGCCTGTCTGGCTCTGGCCCTGCCTCTGCTCTGGCTCTGGCCTCTGCCTGGCTTGGCTCTGGCCCTGCTTCCTGCTTCTGGTCTGCCTCTCTTGCTCTGTCTGGCCTGCCTGCTTCTGCCTGCCTTGCTTGGCTCTGGCCCTGCCTCTGCTTGGCTCTGCCTCTGCTCTGCCCTCTGCTTCGGCCCTGCCTCTGCTCTGGCCTGCCTGCCTCTGCTCTGCCCTTGGCCCTGCTCTGCTCTGGCTCCCTGCCTGCTCTGCCTGCCTCTGCTCTGGCCTGCCTGCCTCTGCTCTGGCCCTGCCTTGCTCTGGCTCTGCCCTGCTCTGCTCTGGCCCTGCTCTGCTCTGGCTCTGACCCTGCCTCTGCTCTGGCCCTGCCTCTGCTCTGGCTCTGACCCTGCCTCGGTCTTGGCCTGCTCTGCTCTGGCCCTGCCTCTGCTCTGCGCCTTGCCTCTGGCTCTGCCACTGCCTCTGCTCTGGCCCTGCTGCTCTGCTCTGGCCCTGCCTCTGCTCTGGCTCTGGCCCTGCCCGGCTCTGGCCCTCCTGCTTTGGCTCTGGCCTGCCTGGTTCTGGCTCTGGCCCTGCCTGGCTTGCTGGCCCTGCCTCTGCTCTGGCCTGCCTGCCTGGCTTGCTCTGGTCCTGCTCGCTGGCTGGCCTGCCTCGGCTCTGCTCCTGTCGGCCCCGCTCGCTCTGGCCTGCCTCGCTCTGGCCTGCTCGGTGGCTCTGGCCCTGCCTGTGTTCTGGCTCTGGCCCTGCCTGTGTTTGGCTCTGGCCTGCCTCTGCTTTGGCTGGCCCTGCCTCTCTTTGGCTCTGGCCCTGCCTCTCCTTTGGCTTGGCCTGCCTCTGCTTTGGCCTGGCCTGCTCTGCTCTGACCCTGCTTGCTTGGCCTGCCTGTCTGCTCTGGCCCTGCCTTGTCTGCCCTGCCTGCTCTGCCCTGCTTGCTCTGGCCCGCCTCTGCTTGGCCTGCCTGCTCTGGCTCTGGCCTGCTCTGCTTGGCTCTGACCCGCTCTGCTCTGGACTGCTCTGCTCTGGCTCTGCTGCCTTCTCTGGTCTCTGCTGCCCTGCCTCTGCTTGGCTGTCGTCTGCTCTGTCTCTGTCTGGCTCTGACCTGCTCTGCTTGGCTCTGACCCTGCTCTGCTTGGCTCTGACCTGCTCTGCTTTGGTCTTGCCTCTGCTCTGGCCCTGCCTCTGCTCTGCCCTGCCTCTGCTCTGGCCCTGCTTTGCTCTGCTCTGGCCCTGCCTTGCTCTGCTCTGGCCCTGCCTGGCTTGGCACTGGTCCTGCCTCGGCTCTGGCTTGGCCCTGCTGTGTTCTGGCTCTGGCCTGCCTGTGTTCTGGCTCTGGCCTGCTTGCTTGGCTCTGGCCCTGCTCGTCTGGCATGGTCTGCTCGGCTCTGGCCTTGCCGTGTTCTGCTTGTCTCTGGTTCGGCTCTGCTTTGGCTCTGCCTGCCTCTGTTTGTCTGCCCTCTCTGTTTGCTCTGCCCGCTGCTTCTGCCTTTCTGCTTGCTGCCGCTTGCTCTGCCTGCTCTTCTGCCCGCCTCGCTTGGCCTGCCCTGCCTCTGCTCTGCCCTGCCTCTGCTCTGGCCCTGCCTCTGCTCTGGCTCTGCCTCTGCTCTGCTCTGGCCCTGCCTCTGCTCTGGCTCTGTCTCTGCTCTGGCTCTGACCCTGCCTCTGCTCTGGCTCTGACCCTGCCTCTGCTCTGGCCCTGCCTCTGCTTTGGTCTTGCCTCTGCTCTGGCTCTGCTCTGGCTCTGCCTGCTCCTGCTCTCCTGCTCTGGCTCTGACCCTGCCTCTGCTCTGGCTCTGACCCTGCCTCTGCTCTGGCTCTGACCCTGCCTCTGCTCTGGCTCTGACCCTGCCTCTGCTTTGGTCTTGCCTCTGCTCTGGCCCTGCCTCTGCTCTGACCCTGCCTCTGCTCTGGCCCTGCTTCTGCTCTGTCTCTGGCTCTGCCTCTGCTCTGGCTCTGCCTCGGCTCTGGCACTGGTCCTGCCTCGGCTCTGGCTCTGGCCCTGCCTGTGTTCTGGCTCTGGCCCTGCCTGTGTTGGCTCTGCTCTGCCTCTCTGCCTGTGTTCTGGCTCTGCCTGTGTTCTGGCTCTGGCCCTGCCTCTGCTTTGCTCTGCCCTGCCTCTGCTTGGCTCTTGCCCTGCTCTGCTGCTGCTTGGCTCTGGCCCTGCCTCTGCTCTGGATCTGACCCTGCTCTGCTCTGGCCCTGCCTCTGCTCTGGCTCTGGCCCTGCCTCTGCTCTGGCTCTGGCCCTGCCTCTGCTTGATCTGCCCTGTCTCTGCTTGGATCTGACCCTGCCTCTGCTCTGGCCCTGCCTCTGCTCTGGCTCTGGCCCTGCCTCTGCTCTGGCCCTGCCTCTGCTCTGGCCCTGCCTCTGCTCTGGCTCTGCCTCTGCCTGGCTCTGACCCTGGCTCTGCTCTGTCCTGCCTTGCTCTGATTCTGCCTCTGCTCTGGCCCTGCCTCTGCTCTGGCTCTGACCCTGCCTCTGCTCTGGCCCTGCCTCTGCTCTGGCCTGACCCTGCTCTGCTCTGGCCCTGCTTCTGCTCTGGCTCTGACCCTGCCTCGCTCTGGCCCTGCCTCTGCTCTGGCCCTGCCTCTGCTCTGACTCTGCCTCTGCTCTGGCTCGACCCTGCCTTGCTCTGGCCTGCTCTGCTCTGGCCCTGCCTCTGCTCTGGCTCTGACCCTGCCTCGCTCTGGCCCTGCCTCTGCTCTGGCCCTGCTCTGCTCTGGCTCTGACCTGCCTCGCTCTGGCCTGCCTCTGCTCTGCCCTGCTCTGCTCTGGCTCTGCTCTGCTCTGTCTCTGCTCTGGCTCTGGCCCTGGCTCTGCTCTGGTTCTGGCCCTGGCACTGCTCTGGTTCTGGCCCTTCCTCTGCTCTGGTTCTGGCCCTGCCTTGACTCTGGCTTTTGCCCTGCCCCGGTCCAGCTCCTCACCCTGACCCGGCTCTGGCCCTACCCTTAGTCTTTCAGTTTGGTCCCTCAGATCTCATCTAATTTATGTGGACCTGTTGTGTAGATTTACACCATTAAGTCTATGGGTTTGATGGTCACAAAACTGATTCTTTTCACACCATTACCACATAAGACACATGTGATAGCACAAGTAAAGCTCAGTGCTCATCTCTTTTGAATTTAGCACTCTCATTTTTTTTTTTTTTGATACTGCAGGTTCACGCTGTGCATATCATGTGTTTTTCTTTAGTTGCCAATATTGCAATATTTTATTTCTAGTCATTTCTGTTTTTTTGTAGAAAAGGTCCTTTGATGAAGATGCCAGAGAAAGCAGATTAGCTGCTTTTCGAGTGGCCAACAAATCCGAAACTGGCTTTGGAGAAAGTTACAGTCTGGCTAACCCCTCGATAAGGGCAGGGGAAGATATTCCGCAACCCACCATATTCAATGGAAAACTCAAAGGGTACCAGCTTAAAGGCATGAATTGGCTGGCCAACCTTTATGAACAGGTAATGCAGTAAAAATATATATATAAAAAAAAATAAAGTCTTATCATGGACCAATTCTGTATATGTTTCCAGCATAAATATTTAGTTGGTCTGAGTACCAATGTTTCCTGGCCATGGAACTTCACTGATACGCCTTTTTGGCGGTGTGTCACTTACTGGACTGCTTGATGCTGTTTTGATAGAATCCCTGTTTTCACTGAGATGGATGCAGCAGTGCTATTATTGCTGAGCTGTGTATAACCCCGCCCACATCTGATAGGCAGCTTCCTATGTATATTGTCATCAAGCTGCCAATCTGTGATGGGGCGGGGTCACACAAATTAGCTGGTCTGCCTAGCATTCGACACCTAATCCAGCAGTGATAATTGCCTGCTGATAAAACATTACTTGTATTAAAACTACTGACTGCGGCTTAGCAAGTCACATATCCCTGGAATCAGTCTCTGCTCCTATATTATGCTGCTCTCAGATTAAATAGATTAAGTAGTAGTTCCTGAGCCCATTCCATAGACACAACAAAGAACATACTAGTATAGCCTATCCTATTTGGAAAGGGGGTTAATATTCTTGAGAGCATCCTCCACTGAACTGTTGCAGCTTCCAGCTGCTGCACAATAACTGCATGCAGTCTCCTTATATTTATATCTCAGACAGCGATCTGTTATTATTTTACTCCCTTTTTATTTCATCCTACTGGGAGAATAATCAGAGATCACCCCAATGTCTGTCTCCATTTACAGTTATTTTTGTCGTCACTCAAGTCTGATACTGACTGCTGTGCCAAACTGGTTTCTACATTTTTATTTTTCCATTTTAAACATTTTGTGTCATGTGTGATTTTAGATTTTTATTTTTTTGCTGAAAAAAAATCTAGTGAACATCCGCTAAAATGCGGTGATTCTGTAATTTGTACCCAAGGATTGTAGAATAATTCTTTCTGACAACACATACTAAATAGGTTTTACTAAAATATTTATGGAGGTATTCCAGTGTTGGTAAATTTATCAGATATCTACCAGTGTTGATAAGTGATCAACTATCTACTTGATAGCGAATAGTTGCTATATTGATGTCTGCCCGGCTGCTGGGACTGGTTTCTTCAGTGCCATAGATTTGACCAGACACTCCATTCTTCCTGCCAGTGCGCTTGTGGGGAAAAAAGGTTATCCATGGGGTAAAGGTAATTAATATCACAAGGCCTTTACCACCTAATCTGAGAGAATGTAATGTAAAAATAGATAGACCCTGATTTCAGCAAATGTCACTTACTGGGCTGCTTTCGGAGCTTTTATCAAATCATAGTTTTATCAGCAGGAGATTATCACTAGAGGACTGGTAGCCTGCCTAATAGTCCTCCACATTCATGAGTTCTTTATTTCCCCGCCCCCACCACTGATTGGCTACTTTCTGTCTGTTTCCAGTGTACACAGAAAGTTGCCAATCAGTGGTGTGGGCGGGGTTATTGAGAGCTCTGCATTCAGAGAACTGCTAGATGTACAGCAGATAAAGCAGGGCTTTTTTTAAATCAAAATTGCAGCAAGCAGCCCAGTAAGTGACACATTGCTAGAATCGAGATCACTGACTCTACATCATGCTGCTCTCAGATGGGTTAGGAAAAACCTGCTGACAGGTTCCATTTAAATGCTAAATTATAAACAATAACTCATATTTTTTAACTTGTTGATTTTTGATGTGCATTTTAGGGTATTAATGGCATCCTAGCTGATGAAATGGGCCTGGGAAAAACTGTCCAGAGCATAGCTTTACTAGCACATCTTGCAGAGGTAAGTGTGATCTTTTTATTTCTGAAGGTAAGATGTACAAAAAAAAAAAAAATTCACGTACGTATATCCCTATTTGTGTCCCTGTTTTTGGTTCCAGTCATTATCTAATAATATTAAAACAAGCAGATTATGGGCAATGGTTTGTGCTCTTTTTTGTTATTTTACCATAATATGTCTCAAATGACCTCATAAAAGAACTGTAGGATACAATGAATGAAGTAAACAAATGAACACCTTTCCATGTACAGCTAGCGGGCAAGGAATTCCAAAAAGCTGTTTACATGTACGGCCCTGTGATGACGCAGAAGCAGAGTTGATGCCATCAGCAATGGGTGCCAACTTTACATTAGAACTGACACCCTGCTGCAATGCCCATGATCGTTGCCAACACTTATCGTGGACGTTTAACGCTTTACGGGCTGCGATGCGACATGTAGATGGTTATGAGTGAGAGGGGGCTCATTTTTGTTTTCATTTAGCTCCATCTCTTCACCCAAGATCCGATTGTGGAGCACCCTGGAAACCGGAGACCAACTAATGACCCTTGGGTCTGGCAGCTACATTGGCATGTATGGCCTTGCTACAAGCAGGGTATAATGTTAAACTGACAAGTCTAATTCCCTGCAATACACAAGTATTGCAGTGTAATGGACCAGGGGTAAAACCAGTGAAAGTTCAAGTCCTAAAAGGAACTAAGTAAACAAAGCACCAACAAAATTTGTAAAAATGTAAAAAAAAAAAAAAAAAGCAAGAGAAACCTGAAAAAAATAATGCACCCTAAGAGCCCTAGTTTATGAAAAAGAAAAAAAAGACACTTAATTGGTATTACCACGTCTGGAACAACCAAATATACTGAACTGTAACATTAAATCAATTCCTGAATTTCTGGTTTTCGATCACTGACACTCAAAAATGGTGGGAAAATAATAAGGGCCTGTGCACACATTGCGGATTTGCCTGCGGATTTTTCCGCGCCGAATCCGCACCTCTTGGCAGAAAACGCATGTCCTTTTTGACGCGTTTTTGACGCGGTTTTTCATGCTTTTTCTCATGCGTTTTTGTATGCGTTTTTGACAGCTAAATAAAGATATGTTGTTTAACAAAAAAAAAAGATTTGTGATGTCATTTCTTGTCCAACCTCCTCTTTTACATTTGTCCAACCCACACTCCATTACACACACACAGATAGAGATAGGTCGGCGTCACACTTGCGAGTGTGTGCGAGTAAGTCGCACGACTTTCATGCATCAACACCCGGCACGGCCGCCTGCTCTCGGACCCGAGTGTGCGGCTGCATGTATTTCTATTATGAAAAAAAAATGAAGCAAAGAATGTGATCAATTCTGTACTTTATATCCCCTATCCTTAGTATATATGGTCCCCTCATCCCCATCCTGATACACATGACCCCCCTCATCCCTATCCTGGTATTCATGGCCCCTCATCCCTATCCTGTATGCATGGCCCCCCTCATCCCTGTCCTGGTATGCATGGCCCCTTCATCCCTATCCTGGTATGCTGGCCTCCCTCATCCCTATCCTGGTATGCATGGCCCCCTCATCCCTGTCCTGGTATGCATGCCCCCTCATCCCTATCCTGGTGTGCATGTCCCCCTTATCCCTATCCTGGCTTGAATGATCACCCTCATCCCTATCCTGGTATGCATGGCTCCTCATCCCTATCCTGGTATGCATGGCTCCTCATCCCTATCCTGGTATGCATGGCCCCCTCATCCTTATCCTGGTATGCATGGCCCCCTCATCCCTATCCTAGTATGCATGGCTCCTCATCCCTTTCCTGGTATGCTTGCACCCTCATCCTATCCTGGTGTGCATGGCCCCCATCATCCCTATCCTGGTGTGCATGGCCCCCATCATCCCTATCCTGGTGTGCATGGCCCCCCTCATTCCTATCCTGGTATGCATGGCCCCCTCATTCTTATCCTGGTGTGCATGGCCCCCCTCATTCCTATCCTGGTATGCATGGCCCCCTCATTCTTATCCTGGTATGCATGGCCCCTCATCCCTATCCTGGTATGCATGGCCCCCTCATCCCTATCCTGGTATGCATGGCCCCCTCATCCCTATCCAGGTATGCATGGCCCCCTCATCCCTATCCTGGGTACATGGCCCCTCATCCCTTCCTTGTGTGCATGACCCCCTCATCCCTATCCTGGTGGAATGATCACCCTCATCCCTATCCTAGCATGCATGGCCTCCTCATCACTACCCTGGTGTGCATGGCCCTCCTCATCCCTATCCTGGCTGCAATGATCATCCTCATCCCTATCCTAGCATGCATGGCCTCCTCATCCCTATCCTGGTATGCATGGCCTCCTCATCCCTATTCTGGTATGCATGGCCCCGTCATCCCTATCCTGGTATGCATGGCCCCATCCCTATCCTGGTATGCAGGGCCCCATCTCGTCCAAGTATACATGACCCCATCCCTATCTGTCATGCAGGGCCCCATCTTGTCCTAATATGCATGGCCCCCATCCTTATCCTGGTATGCAGGGCCCCCACGTGACCCCATCCCTATCCTGGTATGCATGGTTCCTCATCACTGTCCTGGTATGCATTGGCTCCTCATCACTGTCCTGTTATTCATTGCCCCCTCATCCCTATCCTGGTGTGCATTTCCCCCCATCCCTATCCTGGCTGCAATGATCATCCTCATCCCTATCCTAGCATGCATGGCCTCCTCATCCCTATCCTGGTATGCATGGCCTCCTCATCCCTATTCTGGTATGCATGGCCCCGTCATCCCTATCCTGGTATGCATTGCCTCCTCATCCCTATCCTGGTATGCATGGCCCCATCCCTATCCTGGTATGCAGGGCCCCATCTCGTCCAAGTATACATGACCCCATCCCTATCTGTCATGCAGGGCCCCCATCTTGTCCTAATATGCATGGCCCCCATCCTTATCCTGGTATGCAGGGCCCCCACGTGACCCCATCCCTATCCTGGGATGCAGGGTCCCCATATTGTCCTAATATGCATTGCCCATCCCTATCCTGGTATGCAGGGCCCCATCTCGTCCTAGTATACATGACTCCATCTCTATCCTGGTAAGCAGGGCCCTCATCTCATCCTGGTATGCATAGCCCCCATCGTTATCCTGGTATGCAGGGCCCCCATTTCGTCCAAGTATACATGACCCATCCCTATCCTGGGGATGCAGGGCCCCCATATTGTCCTAGTATGCATGGCCCTATTCCTATCCTGGTATGCAGGGCCACCATGTCGTCCTAGTATGCATGGCTCCATCCCTATTTTGGTATGATTGGCCCCCATCCCGGTCCTAGTATGTATGGCTCCATCAGAAAACATTAACAAAACCAAACCATTACACTTACCTTCCCGGAGCTCTCTTGCAGCATTTTGTTCCGATGTCAGCAGCTGCTTTATGCTTGTAAGCAGCACATGGCAGGGACGTCATGCGCTGCTAGCAAGCCGAAGGGCAGCTGCCGGAATACTCACTGCTCTGCCGGCCGGTACTTTGGGGGGCGTGGAATGCAGTGAATATTAATTTCTCTTTAGCAGCGGGCACAGGAGTAAGCTGCAGCCATCGGCTCCAGCCTCCTGTGACCCGCTGCTCCGCCAATGCCGTTCCCCGACCTCCCCACTACAGCCAGAGCCGGTACATCCGGACTATAAGACGCACCCCCACATTTTTGGAGGAAAAAGTGTGTCTTATAGTCCGAAAAATACGGTAGTTCTCTTAATTAGCTGTGTTGCTTGCCATATACAGGGCATTGCAGTAGCTTAATTATCCATGGTTACGACTTCTAGCTACTAACTAACTGTCGCTATATGAGTGGTCGTAACCATGGATACCTAAGCTACTGCAATGCCCTGCAGTGGAGTAAGCGACACAGTGAATCAGAAGAACTATACTACATTTCTAATAGGAGGTATATGCTAATATTATTAGAATTACACCTACTACATTTCGGGATAGGATCTTGGAGATGGGAGTACCTGATTGATATTAAAAACATGACCCAGGAATTCAAGATGTAGGGGGGGTGTATAGCAAATTGCCAAATTTAAATTGATGGTATCAAAATATAAAATATCGCCACCAGCTCATGAACACCATAAAAAGGAAACAAATTTTAGCATAGATTCTTATGGAGAGACTGCCCATATGAACTGAACGCAGAGATTGGCTAGAGATGACTGAGTCAAAAACCCCAGGATCGAAGCAGCGGCAGGGAGCTGGCATTGGACCCAGGGAGGTGAGGGTACCTGCCGAGTTTATTTTATGTACTTTACACAGTGTAGGGTCCTCTTTACTGAACGTAAAGAACCCCTTTAAGTTATCTTGCAGGTTTTTCTTCACTCTACCACACAAAAAAAACGAGGGGGAATAAAAAACAATTAAAAATTGTTCTGGCACCAATAAAAAATTCAACTCCTCCCTCACATTGCTCTTATGGGGGAAAATTAATTTAAAATTTTAACTCTCAAAATATGCGAAACCCACACCCCCTTCCAACCACCCAAAATAAACTTATAACCCTGGCATCACTGTAATCGTACTGAACTGAAGAACAAAATTGTCTTATTGCTTTCACTGCATGATGACCAGCGCAAAACTGTGTAAAAAAAAAAAAGAAACAACAAATTAATCCCACAAAACTGGTTATTAATTTTTAAAGGATTGGTCCGAAATAGTAATTCATTTTCATCCTAAATCCCTATGTAATGCCATAATGTAAACTATTTTCTAATTTACTTGAATTGATAATTGCCTATACTTCCCTCCCTACACTATCTAATTGATTTCCTTTTTTTTTCCTACTTCCTTTTTGATAACACTTTGAGAATTCCAGTGCATGCTGGGATACCGAAACGTAGTATCATAAAGGGGCAGAGAATGTGGTCACCGCCGCAGCCCTGCCTCCCTGAAACGAAGTGTCATCAGTTACCTTGTTTTCAGGGAATGGGCTAGGGTATACGTCATACAACACACACTAACAGTGCACTCTACACTGGTGCCTTCTCGTTACTGCTGATCTGAACTGGCGAGAGAGTGCACTGTCACTGTCCACTTTGCGCAGCACTAGCCCAGCCTCTGAAATGAACGTCACTGATGATGCAGCCACATACAGGATCTTATCACAATTGGGAAGTCTGTTTTCTCCTGTTATCTCTTGTGAAAATGTACACCCCTAGATCAACTCCTTGACAGGTGTAGTTTCTGAAATGGGGTCACTTTGTGCTATTCAGGCACCTTCCGATTCGTCATTTCCATTTAACATAAAGTACAATGTTTCATGAAGAAACCTGCTCAGTATCACTGGGATGTGTAGACTTGTTCTACAGTTACTACTTGCCTGGTCAGTTTCGGAAAATGGTTCTCTCGGAAGGAGAAGACAGGCTTTGGCTGTGAGGGGCTAATTGTTTCTTTTTCTTTGTCCAGCGAGAGAACATCTGGGGTCCTTTTCTAATTATTTCACCTGCCTCGACATTGAACAATTGGCATCAAGAGTTTTCAAGATTTGTGCCAAGGTTCAAGGTAAGAAAAAGCTGTATAAAGTTTTAGCACACACTTTTTTTGACTTTTTAATAAATCTACTACTAATCTTTTCCAAGTTTTCTGTCTGAAGACTCTGTTACGAAATGTGTGAAAGGGGTACAAAGTTCCTTATTAGACTATATAGCCCCTTTTTTAATTGGAATCCATCAGCAGGTTTTTTGCTATGGAGATTGAGAAACAGCATGATGTAGGGGTAGAGACCCTGATTCCAGCTATGTATCGCTTACTAGGCTGCTTACTGCAGTTTTGATACAATCCCCGTTTTCTCGGCTGTAGATGTAGCAAACCTCAGAATAAATGTGAGCTGTGAATATTCCCGCCACTTGTGATTGTCAGCTTCCTGTGTACATTGTCATCAAGTTGACAATCAATGGTGGGGATGGGGCTGCTCAGCTTAGCTGCCTGTCACGTGACACCTAGTCTTGCAGTGATAATCTCCTGATGATAAAACACCGATTGTATTGAAACTGCAGCAAGTGAAAGTAACACACTGCTGGAATCAGGCTCTCTGTCCTTACATCATGCTGCTCTCAGATTAAATAGCAAAAACTTGCTGACAGATTCCATTTAAAAGATGAGTTCCCTCTTCTTTTAAAACTGCTAACGGTACTGGTTTGGGGTCAATGAAGTCAGATCGTGAGACCCTGTAATGAGATCTGTGGCCCCTGCCACTGCCGGATATTGAAATGTTGCATGCAAATAGGGCCTTGCAGAAAACTTCTGCCACCTGCTTCAGCAGCCCTATCTTTCGCAGTTAGGAGTGCTCCCAGGAATCAGGCATTCAAGGACAGGCGCTACAATGCTGCAACTTGTGGTTGGGGAGCAATTAATAATGTGAATGAGCCTCGAATACACGAATTGCGGCATCAACTATTGGACCTATTTGTATGTGTTTAAAACACTGCTGCTTATTCCTTACTGGCTGTAACTTGACACAGTGGGGATTAGTTGGAAAGGGGCGTGCGCTAACCTACAGCAATGTGCACCAAATTTTGGTAAAAAATAAAGGGTCTAAAAGTAAGCCAACCAAGAAGTGGTGGAAAGTTAAAGAAATGTGTCTGTAGATGCGCACAATTTATCTTGAGCCATTGTATTAATTTAAAGAGTTTGTCCTGGCTTGGGATGAAACGCGTCGGCGTCTATCAGTAGGAATGAACTGAGAGAAACCAGATGAGTCTAGTCGGCAAATACCTGCTTGCTCACCCCCGTGAAATCACGCTGTCACAATTCAGCCATCTGCATTCACATAGGGATTTTTGTCCTAAGCCTGGACATCCCCTTTTTAATTTAGGCCAAAACGCTGTCTGAAAAGAATCCTCCTGCGTGCGCTCACAGACTGCTCTCCTCCTGCGTTCGCTCACAGACTGCTCTCCTCCAGTGTGCGCTCACAGACTGCTCTCCTCCTGCGTTCGCTCACAGACTGCTCTCCTCCAGCGTGCGCTCACAGACTGCTCCCTCCCAGCGTGCGCTCACAGACTCCTCTCCTCCAGCGAGAGCTCACAGACTGCTCTCCTCCGGCGTGCGCTCACAGACTTGCACATTCTCTCTCCGGCGTGCGCTCACAGACTTCTCTCCTCCGGCGTGCGCTCACAGACTTCTCTCCTCCGCGTGCGCTCACAGACTGCTCTCCGGCGTGCGCTCACAGACTCCACAGACTCCTCTCCTCCGGCGTGTGCTCACAGACTGCTCTCCTCCGGCGTGCGCTCACAGACTCCTCTCCTCCGGCGTGCGCTCACATACTGCTCTCCTCCGGCGTGCGCTCACAACTGCTCTCCTCCGCGTGCGCTCACAGACTGCTCTCCTCCGGCGTGCGCTCTCAGACTCCTTTCCTCCGGCGTGCGCTCACAGACTCTTCCTCCGGCGTGCGCTCACAGACTCTCTCCTCGGCGTGTGCTCATGGACTCCTCTCTTCCGGCGTGCGCTCACAAACTCTCTCCTCCGGCGTGCGCTCCAAAAGCTCCTCTCCTCCGGCTGTGCGCTCATGACTCCTCTCTTCCGCGTGCGCTCACGACTCTCTCCTCCGGCGTGCGCTCACGACTCCTTCCTCCGGCGTGCGCTCACGGACTCCTCTCCTCCGGCGTGCGCTCACGGACTCCTCTCCTCCGGCGTGCGCTCACGGACTCCTCTCCTCCGGCGTGCGCTCACGACTCCTCTCCTCCGGCGTGCGCTCACGGACTCCTCTCCTCCGGCGTGCGCTCACGGACTCCTCCCCTCCGGCGTGCGCTCACGGACTCCTCTGGCGTGCGCTCACGGACTCCTCTCCTCCGGCGTGCGCTCACGGACTCCTCTGGCGTGCGCTCACGGACTCCTCTCTGGCGTGCGCTCACGGACTGCTCTCCGGCGTGCGCTCACAGACTGCTCTCCACTGGCGTGCGCTCACAGACTGCTCTCCGGCGTGCGCTCACGGACTCCTCTCCTCTGGCGTGCGCTCACGGACTGCTCTCCTCTGGCGTGCGCTCACGGACTGCTCTCCTCCGGCGTGCGCTCACGGACTGCTCTCCTCCGGCGTGCGCTCACAGACCCTCACTCGGCCTCCTCATCTCTCTAACCTGTAACAGACGAGTGAGCAGTGGCAGCAGAGAGGTCTGTGAGCAGAGACATTGGCACCTGCTGTTCCACTGTGTGCGCATATGCCAGAGGACTCTTTTCAGGTAGCGCTTGCTCTGGCCAAGCGAGCGTTGTCATTCAATCAGCACAGAGGGAAGCAGCAGCTCATGTTAATTGAAAGGTGGAATGGCGCAGCAAATTCTTAGTCGCGCTGAGATTTGGCATGACGTCTTTTGTGTCGCACCACAATAATAAGTCACAGCAGGCCGGCTAATCAAAAAAAGAGCTGCGGCTTCTGGCAAGAAGAAGGTGGTACTACCACTCCTGTGCAGCGATCACAGACCACTGTAATAATCAGTGGAATGGGACGTGCAAATCGATTTGCACCAACTCTGGTCACTGTTGACTCAGAACCAATGCCCATTAGCACCTTTCTGACATTTGCTCTACACGTACGGTGCATGGATGGAGCGGGGCGCGGGAGTGGAGCCTGCTTCACACACAGTGGTTGTTGGCTGTGTTACTATATACAGTAATATATTTGCACCATCTCTGCTCACTGTCGATTCAGAACCAATTCCCATTAGCACCTTTCTGTTATCTTCTTTACATATAGGGTGCATGGATGGAGCGGGGGCTTGATTCGGGGCTTGGGAGAGGTTTGGGGCGCTGGAGAGGAGCAAGGAGCGAGGCACGGGAAAGGAGCGGGACGCGGGAGTTGACCTGCTCCGCACGCAGTGGTTGTTGGCTGTTACTACAGCTGACATCCAAAATGGCAGCACCAAATTACTTTCTTTTTTTTTTTTTTTCCTTTATAAACTTCTGATTTTTTATTTTTTTAAATCAATAAAATATAAAAAAAATAATTACAAGTTTGTCACTGCTGAAATTGTACTGTCCTGAAGCATCCTGTTGCCAGGGCACGCTGACCGCACACTGTGCACCGTACAAGGCGTTGTTTAATGACATTAACTCTCTGGCTGCCATCTCCCGGAAACTGACAAGGTTTTTTCTTTTCTAGGTCCTGCCTTACTGGGGAAATCCACATGAAAGGAAAGTAATTCGGAAATTTTGGGGTCAGGTGAGAATCGATGAGCAATTCTATTGAAAGTGCTATTGTGATACTTAGTCTCTTTTTTATTCTACCTACGGTAATATTTTTTAGAATTTAAGTGCGGATCCCTGCTTACTGTAATATAATACATCAGCCATTTGAAGTCATTAGTCCTTTTTTATATTTATTTTTTTAATTTGATTACTGTCACTACATATTATCTGCATTGCTCATAGGAGAGAAGAGAAATCCCATTAATATATGATGATAGAAAATAAACCCAAACAGTTTCTACCTCAACTTAGAAATTTCTGTTTCCTAAAGCTAAACCCAAAGGTTTTGCAGATTTTTTTCATGTATTTTTGGAGAGTGTGTTTTTTCTCTCATGGAATAAAAAAAATAGACGGTCCTTGTTTGCGTGCTGTCGTCTCCATCTTATCGAAGTGTACAGCCCCTTTTGTTAGGTCATGTTCACACCTTAAGTATTTGCTGCAGACATTCCTGTAGGAAAAGCGCTGCACAAAATGTGCACATTTTTGTGTGTGTTTTCTAATGCGTTTTTCCCGGTCATTAGAATGAGTGAAAAACGGTTAAAGAATTGACATGCTGCAGATCTGCAAAGAACAAATAAGCAGCGTGTGCATGAGATTATTTTTGGCTGCAAAAACGCAACATGTGCACATACCCTTATTTTAGGAAATCTCCAGAGATGATCATGACTCGGATTGGCCACCATTTATACCGCGTACATCAGCCAATGGAAATTCAGTTTCTGGGGTACACCCCGTGGTGGTTTGGGCTCCTGTGTGGGATTATCCTCATTTTAACCCTTACAGGAGTTGATTTGTGTAAAAATGATTTCCAAAATTCCTGCCCTCATGTCCACGACCATAAACCATGTTGCAGATCAGTCTTTTACTACGTACACTGAATGTAGTTGGAAACCACTTTTGTTTTTGTTTTATTAATCATGAGTGCATATGAAAATAAGAAAATCTGTTATATATCTCATCAGAAAAATCTGCTTCTTTCTCGGCCTGGACTGACGTTTCATTCTCAAAATTATCAAGCCATGGGTTTAATCTGTTTTAAGTGAACACAGATTTCCCCAACTGTAACTGTCATTGCATCAGAATGTCTGTCTTCCTCTAGCTCCTCCCTCCTCATAGAATCTTGTAAGCACCAACTGTCATCCCCTATCTCAGTAATGGGAAGGTCTATACTCGCTGAATGCAGATGTTACCCCTCAAAATGAGAGTGAAAAATCAGAAAGAAGCTGATTTCCTTGTACTCCCCGTACCCCTGACTCCTCTTTTTTTTTTCTTTTAGAAAACTCTGTATACACAGGAAGCGCCTTTCCATGTAGTGATCACTAGTTACCAGCTCGTAGTGCAAGATGTCAAATACTTCCAGCGGGTGAAGTGGCAGTATATGGTGCTGGATGAAGCCCAAGCCTTGAAGAGCAGTTCCAGGTACTTGTCATTCTCCACTTTCAGCTATTTTCCCGATGACGATCCATTGTACAATCACAATATTCTTCTCGCTGTCGTAAAATCACTCTTGGTAATGAAGCGTGAATTTATTATCTCCTTTTGACCTTTAGTGTTCGGTGGAAGATCCTGTTACAGTTTCAGTGCCGCAACAGGCTACTTTTAACAGGCACCCCCATCCAAAATACCATGGCCGAGGTACAAATTTATTACTGTTTTCGTTTCACAATGCTTAGGTTTTGGATTAATGGTTGCTAGTTGGAATTTTTGAAATCACCCGTACAGTTCCAGGCCTATTTTTAAATTTAGTGTTATTTTTTATAGTCTATATAAGGGGTCGTGGCTCTCAGGATTCTCTGGCGGTGTGTCACTGACCTGCTTCATTACCCTATGAGCCAAACCTCCTCTGTATAGACCAAAAAAATAGCAGTACATAAAAATGCTCATATGTCTGGAACCATATGATGGATCTAAAAAAAAAAAAAAAAGGAATAGTCAGGGGAGCAGCTGGAATAAAATAAGAACAAAAATTGGACACTTTTGACTTGCTGACATGTCCGTCCTAAAGGAGCTCCTTAAATGAAGGGGAGTAAGAGGCACATACCACTTAAAGGGAATTTGTCACTCCATTTTTCGTATATCAGCTGTAGCCACCGCCATCAGGGGCTTATCTACAGCATTCTGTAATGCTGTAGAGAAGCCCCCTATGTAACCTGAAAGATGAGAAAAACGAGTTCGATTATGCTCACCAGTGGGGCGGTCCGGTCCGATGGGCGTCACAGGTCCAGGTCCGTCACCTCCCAGCTTCTGAAGTGCGCAGGCGCTGGGCCTCTCTGACCTTTCCCAGCGCCTGCGCACTGCAGTGCTTTACTCTGCCCTCAACAGGACAGATAAAGTACACCTGCGCAGGAGCGCGACAGAAGCAAGGAGGAGGACGTCATCGCTAGAGGATGGGAGGTGACGGACACGGACCGCGACGCCCATCGGACCAGACCGCATTGGACCGCTCCCCCCGGGTGATTATAATATAACTTGTTTTTCTCATCTTTCAGGTTACATCGGGGGCTTATCTACAGCATTACAGAATACTGTAGATAAGCCCCTGATGGCGGTGGCTTCAGCTTATATACGAAAAATGGGGTGACAGATTCCCTTTAATGAATTAGGCGCATCTTAGGTCTTTTACGGGAGTACACACTGTATCGGCCACATTTTGTAAATTTTGCAAGGTCAGTATCAAGCAAGCGTATGACTGGCACATGTCCTGGGCTGACAGCGGTTGTAAAAAGCTTTTTGATCCCGCTAATCCTGCCATTTTGAATGGTGAAACCCACATATCCGTTATGTGCTTGTAATGTTGTTGGCCATATGTATAAATGGATGGCCAGACAGACAGATGTATCATGCCTCTTGCCACCTTTATCATTGTGAAAGGAAATCGATCACCAGGTTTTTGCTATGTAATGTGAGATCAGCATGATGTAGGGACAGTGACCCTGATTCCAGCAATGTGTCACTTGCTGGTCTGCTTGCTGTGATTTTGATACATTCCCTGTTTTCTCTGCTGCAGATCTAGCAGAATTCAGAATTCTGGGCTCTGTATAACCCGCCCACACCCCTGATTGGCCACTCTGTACATTGACAGAAAGTTGCTAATCAGTGGTGGGGGCGGGGTTACACAGAGCAGAAGGACTAGGAGGCACCAGACACTTAGCCCTGTAGTGAGAATCTCCTGCTGGTAAAACACTGATTATATTGAAACCGCAAAACACAGCCTAGTAAGTGACACATGGCTGGAATCAGGGTCTCTGTCTCCACATCACACTGCTCTCGGATTACATAGCAAAACCTGCTGTCAGATTCCCTTGAAGTAAGGATAGCCATTGTAGACTAACCTTTTGCAGACCGTGTCTCAAGGAAGGAATAGTGTTCTGTTCCTCATGCAATTAATCAATGTTTTCTTCTTCCTAGCTTTGGGCCCTGTTGCATTTCATTATGCCTACATTGTTCGATTCTCATGATGAATTTAATGAGTGGTTTTCCAAAGACATAGAAAGCCATGCGGAGAATAAGTCTGCCATTGATGAGAGTAAGTCTTTTTGTCTCACAATCATTTTTGTAATTAGTTCTCATTAACAATTTGACACTGTTTGCCTTTGGGAGCCTCCATTTTGTTTTGTTGGCTGCTGAACAGGTTAACGGAGAATCTCTCAGTGAGCTCAATCTTAAAAAGAAATTCTTGCTGGAAAAAATGAATATTGTTTTTTTCTTTAATTATTCAAAGTTTTGCCCTTACATACACTCCTCAACACTGAAATTACAATGGCAAGAATGAAGTTTGATGGGATTATGGAAATTACCGGATGGATAGACTTGTTACTGATACTGATATGAATATGCTGACAAAATGGATACAGAATTTTCATAAATTCTAGATTTAGTCAGTTTATTCAGTGACTCATGGGATGCTGGTTTCCTTATGGTGCCTTGTTTGGGAATTTTCCAAAAGATAGGCCTTGCAAATTCCCTTTAAAGGGAATCTGTTAGCAGGTAATTTGAGAGCAGCATTAGGTAGGGGCAGAAACCCTGAATACAGGGATGTGTCACTAATGAGGCTGTGTTTTGCGGTTTCAATAAAATTAGTGTTTTTACAGCAGGAGATTATCACTTGGAGCACTAGATGTCTCATGCTTCTGCCCCTCCCAGTGATTAGAAGCTTTTTGCCAATATACAGTGTACACAGGAAGCTGCCAATCAGTGGTGTGGGTGGGGTTATATACAGGAATCTAACAATCAGGTGTGGGCGGGACTATGCACTGGAAGCTGCCAATCAGTTGTGTGGGTGGGGCTATGCACAGGAAGCTGCTAATCAGTGGTGTGGGTGTGGTTATATATAGGAATCTAACAATCAGGTGTGGGCGGGGCTATGCACTGGAAGCTGCCAATCAGTTGTGTGGGCGGGGCTATGCACTGGAAGCTGCCAATCAGTGGTGTGGGTGGGGTTATATATAGGAATCTAACAATCAGGTGTGGGCGGGGCTGTGCACTGGAAGCTGCAATCATGGTGTGGGCTGGGTTTATTAGGAATCTAACAATCAGGTGTGGGCGGGGCTGTGCGTCGAAGCTGCCAATCAGTTGTGTGGGTGGGGTTTATATAGGAATCTAACAATCAGGTGTGAGCGTGGCTATGCACTGGAATAATAATAATAATAATCTTCATATAGCGCCATCATATTCCGCAGCGCTTTACAGTTTAACAGTTTCAGAACACAAGTCATAAGTAACAACGTTAATACAATAATTAAAGCAAAATAAGCCGCCCTGCTCGTGAGAGCTTACAATCTACAATGAGGTGGGGGAGATACAAAGTACAGGTGTGTATATACAATGGTGCATTTACAATGATGGTCCAGCCATCTTGAGGGAGTGAGGGATGGATGGAGATAGTGAATGGGTTACACATACACACTTACACATAGAATGACTTTGATTAGTGAATGTGATAGGCCGCTCTGAACAAATGTGTTTTGAGGGAGCGCCTGAAACCATGCAAATTGTGGATAGTCCTAATTTCTTGGGGTAGAGCATTCCAGAGGATTAGCGCAGCGCGAGGAGAAGTCTTGGAGTTGGGAGTGGGAGGTACGGATTAGTGCAGAGGTTAGTCGAAAGTCGTTTGCAGAGCGCAGCAGTCGGTTAGGCCGATAGATAGAAATGAGGGAGGAGATGTAGGGGGGTGCTGCACTGTGGAGAGCTTTGTGGGTGAGAACCAGTACTTTGAATTGTATCCTATAATGAATGGGCAGCCAGTGTAAGGACTGGCGAAGAGCGGACGCGTCCGAGTATCGATTAGCCAGATGGATTACCCTGGCTGCTGCATTAAGGATGGACTGGAGAGGGGATAGTCGAGTAATGGGGAGGCCAAGTAATAGAGCGTTGCAGTAGTCCAGGCGGGAGTGGATCAATGCTACAGTGAGGGTTTTTGTTGTTTCCATGGTGAGAAAAGGGCGGATTTTAGAGATGTTCTTTAGGTGTAGGCGGCAAGAGCGGGCAAGAGATTGTATATGGGAGGTGAAGGAGAGATTGGTGTCAAAAATAACACCCAGACAGCGAGCCTGCTGCCGGGGTTTTATTATGGTGCCGCCCACGGAGAGGGATATGTCAAATTTAGGGAGGTTAGTAGACAGCGGGAGCAGAAGAAGTTCAGTTTTGGAGAGGTTGAGTTTCAGATAGAGAGCGGACATGATGTTGGAGACTGCGGACAGACAGTCGGTGGTGTTCTGTAGTACAGCGGGGGTAAGGTCGGGGGATGACGTGTATAGTTGTGTGTCATCAGCATAAAGATGGTACTGAAAGCCAAATCTGCTGATGGTCTGTCCAATTGGTGCCGTGTAGAGAGAGAAGAGAAGGGGGCCAAGGACTGAGCCCTGGGGTACACCGACAGTGAGAGGAAGAGGAGATGATGTGGAGCCAGAGAACGAAACACTGAAGGAGCGATCAGAAAGATAGGAGGAGAACCAGGAGAGAACAGTGTCCTTAATACCTAGTGACTGGAGTCTAGACTGTAGGAGACGGTGGTCAACCGTGTCGAAAGCTGCAGAAAGGTCGAGAAGAATGAGCAGAGAGTGGTCACCATTACGTTTTGCTGTAAGAAGGTCATTGGTCACTTTAATGAGTGCAGTTTCGGTCGAATGTAGGGGGCGGAAGCCGGACTGTGAAGGGTCTAGAAGGGAGTGATTGGAGAGGTAATGGGTAAGGCGGGAGTAGACTAGGCGCTCCAAAAGTTTAGAGATGAAGGGGAGATTGGAGACCGGTCTGTAGTTGTTTGTGCAGGAAGGGTCGAGAGCGGGTTTCTTTAGTAGTGGAGTAATGATGGAGTGTTTGAAGGAGGATGGGAAAATGCCAGAGGAGAGTGAGAGATTAAAGATTTTAGTTAGGTGAGTTGTGACAACTGGAGAGAGAGAGACTGGAGGAGATGTGAGGGAAAGGGGTCGGTAGTGCATGTAGTCGGACGAGAGGAAGAGAGGAGTCTGGAGACTTCTTCTTCTGTGATGGGATCAAATGTGGAAAGTGAGCCAGGGGAACAGCAGGGTGGGATGGGAGTCACAGCCCTTGGTGGTTGAGAGCAGATTTCCTGACGGATAGTATCTATTTTTTCTGTAAAATGGGAGGCCAGGTCGTCAGCGCAGATGTCTGTGATAGGGGCTTGTGCTTTTGGCCTGAGGAGGGAGTGAAAAGTGTCAAAAAGTTTCTTGGGGTTGTTGGCTAGTGAGGAGATCAGGGTGGTGAAGTAGGTCTGTTTGGCGAGGTGAAGGGCTGCATTATATGTTCTTAACATGAATTTAAAGTGGATGAAGTCTTCTGGTGTGCGGGTTTTTCTCCAAAGGCGTTCAGCACTCCTAGAGCATCGCTGAAGAAGTTGAGTTTGCAATGTGAGCCAGGGCTGTTTTACTGTGTGTTTGGAAGTTCTGAGGGTGAGCGGTGCTACTTGGTCAAGGGTGCTTCTAAGAGTGTCATTGTAGTGATGAACAGCCAGATTAGGACAAGAAAAAGAGGAGATTGGGGACAGCGATGAGTGTAGGGAGTCAGAAAGTGTCTGAGGGTAATGGCTTGTAGATTTCTGAATGTGTGGTAGGTAGGAGTGCGCTGGGGTGGTCGAGGATTTGTGAGCGTGAAGGAGAGAATGTTGTGGTCAGAGAGTGGAAGCGGTGAGTTATTTAGGTGGGAGATTGAACAGAGGTGGACAAAGACCAGGTCAAGGGTGTTACCATCCTTGTGTGTCTCAGAGGTTGAAAGCTGTGAGAGGCCTAGAGAAGTGGTTAGTGATAGAAGCTGAGATGCAGATGTGGAAGTAGGGCTGTTAATGGGGATGTTGAAGTCTCCAAGGATAAGGGAAGCTGCCAATCAGTTGTGTGGGCGGGGCTATGCACTGGAAGCTACCAATCAGTGGTGTGGGCGGGGTTATATACAGGAATCTAACAATCAGAGGTGTGGGCGAGGCTACACACAGGAATCTGTCAATCAATGGTGTGGTCGGGGTTCTACAAAGGAAGCTGCCAATCAGTTGGGTGGACAGGGTTATACACAGCTCCACATTCAGAGCTCTGCTAGATCTGCAGCAGAGTAAACTGATTCTATCGCAACTGCTGCACCCAGTAAACTGACACATCACTGGAATCGGGGTCTCTATCATGCTGTTGTGAGATTACATAGCGAAAACCTGATGACAGATTTCCTTGAAAAGTGAAGTGCAATACAAATAAAGTACAATGTATCCCAAATACCAGTGACACATATCAGCTATGAAAACTGGGGCTCTGTCAGGAAGGTCAAAACTGACTTTGAGCCCTCCTGTTGGGAAAACTACTTCATGGTGTTTTCTCTGCCTTTGATGTATGAGGACTGTTCCTTCTGCCTCCTTCACATGTCCGTATAAAATATGTACGTGGACAGCCAGTACCGATTTCATCCATGTGTCTGTTTTTTACCATCAGTGGTCATCAGTGTTGTTCACAGATAGATTAAATAAATGACAAAGCTTATCCTATACTTTGCCATGTTAAACACTGACAGCACACGGATGTCATCTGTGTGCTGTATATGTTTTTCATGGACCCATAAATTTGTATGGACCTTTGTCATCCGTGTTGCCAGAAAAAAACAGACATGTGAATCGCAGCATAGGTTATAATGGGTATGTATGGTATCTGTAAAAAAACATATACAAATACATACTGGAAACACGGATGTGTGCAGGAGGCCCTACAGATATGTGAATTGCTCTTTTTGCTTATGGATGGACATGATAGTGCTATGGGTGCTTGACCTATATGTTCTTGTCATTAGATCAGCTCTCTCGATTACATATGATCCTCAAACCCTTTATGCTCAGGAGAATCAAGAAGGATGTAGAAAACGAATTGTCTGATAAGGTAAGCCTGTTTTTGTTTTTTGTAGAAATTTGTTTTTTATTGAACAATGGAATTGTTGCTTTTAATTAAAAAAATTATATATATATTATTAGTTCCATTGTACATTATTACATAATATATTTTTATTTTCTAAAATTAAGCAAGTAATATTTTTTCCTCTAAAATGCAGATTGAAATCCTTATGTACTGCAATTTGACTAGTAGACAGAAATTGCTATATCAAGCCTTGAAGAATAAAATCTCCATTGATGACCTCCTTCAGTCCTCCATGGGCACAACCCAACAAGCACAAAACACCACCAGTAGTCTCATGAACCTTGTTATGCAATTCAGGAAGGTGAGAATGAAAAATGTTTTAGTTTTCATTGATTTCCTTAGAAAAGGTGGTCCTGTATAAAAAAATGTTATGCAAATGTAACGTCCAGTTTGCTGGCCCAACAAGAACGTTGTTTCATCTTTTATGTTTTATTTTATGTAAGGTGCCAGGGAGGTTGTCGTGTGGTCCTCTATGACCAGTAAACTTGCAATATGTTTACTTGCTGGGAAAATTTGCAAGACCACTTACTAGTTGCATAAGTTCACACTAATTTATCCTTCTCAATGGAATGATCCTGGGGGCTTATGTGCAGCAGATTTCCGCTGTGGATTTAGATTATTTTCTGACAAAATAAGTGTTTAATGGACCAAAGACAACAGCCAATATGTTCGAGACCGTTCCCCTCTTTTGCTTGATTTATCTCTCCTCACTTCTGTTTGTTCTTGCTTTCTGCCCTCTTGTGCTTGCTTTTTACCCTCTTCTGCTGGATTTTTCTCTCTTCTGCTAGACTTCTGTATCTTCTGCTATATTACTCTCTCTTCTGTTAGATTTCTCTCTTTCTTCCTTTCTCTCTCCCCTTCTGCTTGATTTCTCTCTCTCCTCTTCTGCTTGATTTCTCTCTCCTCTTCTGCTTGATTTCTCTCCTCCTCTTCTGCTTGATTTCTCTCTCTCCTCTTCTGCTTGTTCCTCTTCTCTGATTCTCTCTCCTCTTCTGCTTGATTTCTCTCCTCCTCTTCTGCTTGATTTCTCTCTCTCCTCTTCTGCTTGATTTATTTTCCTCCTCTTCTGCTTGATTCTCCCTCCTCTCTGCTTGATTTCTCTCTCTCCTCTCTGCTTGATTTCTCTTCCTCCTCTTCTGCTTGATTTCTCTCCCTCCTCTCTGCTTCATTTCTCTCTCTCCTCGTCTGCTTGATTTCTCTCCCTCCTCTTCTCTAGATTTCTCTCCCTCCTCTTCTGCTTATTTCTCTCTCTCCTCTTCTGCTTGATTTCTCTCCCTCCTCTTCTTGATTTCTCTCCCTCCTCTTCTGCTTGATTTCTCTCCCTCCTCTTCTTGATTTCTCTCCCTCCTCTTCTGCTTGATTTCTCTCCCTCCTCTTCTGCTGATTTCTCTCCCTCCTCTTCTGTGATTTCTCTCCCTCCTCTTCTGCTTGATTTCTCTCCCTCCCTCTTCTTGATTTCTCTCCCTCCTCTTCTGCTTGATTTCTCTCCTCCTCTTCTGCTTGATTTCTCTCTCAATGCTTTCTTCGTTTTTGGACTGTTTTTACCAGATGACTTTCCCTACTCGCTCACCTTCATGCACTTATAAATGCAGCCTGACTGCCTATTACATGTCCCCGTGTTATGCCAGTGTATATGCCCACCTCCTCCTCTCTTTCTAGCATTTGTTTTACCCTGAACAGATTTCTATTGACTGATTTAGATTTCCGACAAATTTCAAAGCGGTTGATAGTTTAAAAAAAAGAGCTAAATGTTGCTAGTGCGGAGATGTTCCCACTTTCCTCTCTTTTTAAGGGATGTTCTCAAGTTTGAATGTTTTCTCCTATCAACAGGGAATGATTTTCTGATTGTGTCCAACCACTGTGACCCCCGCCGCAGTCTTGAGAATTGGAGCTCAACAAAGCCCCGGCTGAATGGCGTGGTGGTCAGTCATCGCCCCATGCACTCTTAATGTGAGCGCTCAACTGATCTTTGGCACTCCCATTAGAATGAATGGAGCGGCATTCATGATTGACCTCCACTCCATTCACCTGAAGCTCTTCAGAGCTCTGGTTCCCAAGAATACAGGGGGCCATGTCGGTTGGACCCCAATGATCAGAAAGTTATTTCCTATTCAGTGGATACTTGAGATGAACTTGCAATATTTGTCAGTTGCATTAACTCCTTCTTAATTCTTTTTTTTTTTCCTTCTTTTAGGTGTGCAATCACTCAGAACTATTTGAGCGCCAGGAAACGTGGTCTCCCTTTTACTTAGCACTGAGGCCATACCAGATATCGAAATTTCTCTATCGGCAGGGAAACTTAGAATTTTTAAATTACTCGCGTAACAGGTGAGTCTAAAAATATGGTACCAAGCTGAACTATTATAGCTAGTAATATTAGTGCACCCAAGGAAGGCATCTAGGCATCTCATGAATTAGTGAATTGACGCCAGGTTCACATTCGCATTTGTGTAGGCCTGCGTACTTCTTTCCTTAAGATCCGCATACTTCTTGCGTACCTATATTTAACATTGTGTACGCAGGGACATGCGTTGTATGTGGATGCGTCCCCGTGCGGCTTTTTGACATGCCCGCCGAACACAACATGTTGCATTCGGCGGGCATGTCAAAACGACTCATCCGCATACAACGCATGTCCCTGCGTACACAATGTTAAATATAGGTATGCAAGAAGCATGCGGATCTTAAGGAAAGAAGTATGCAGGCCAACGCTGCGCACACAAATGCGAATGTGAACCCGGCCTTAACTATGACAACTTTCTCTGGCAGAAAGTTAGAAAGTTTCCATTTCGCTGCTCTTACAGTAAAGAATCCACTTTTGTGTTGGTTTAGGCACTTTCTTTCTTCTAGGTATATAAGATGGCTCTTAATTAAGAGTTAGTTATGTGTATAAATAAGTCCTGAGAGAGTAGTTAAAAAAAAAAATGTTATGCAAATGAGATGTTAAGCACTCTGGAAGTGCTTGAGATCTTCCCGAGCCTGAGAATGTTTTCCTGCCCACCATCAGCCTCTTTACCTTCATTTATACCTCACTGCTATGTTATGTCATGCACCAGGCCAGGAACTGAGCTATCAAGTTCCAGAGGTTGGTGCTGGGAGAGGAAACATCCTCAGGAGTGCGGAGGCTCGGGAAGTGCTCTGCTTTATGCCTCATTTGGAGAACTGGAGAAAAAAAGATAGATCGATATCACTGCAGAGTGATCTGGCTACACCTGGCCTGCAGACACCGTGCCATTCAGTTCAGCGGAGAGTCACATAGGAGTCAGATACAGGTCTGAGTTTCAGTCCTGTTTTTGTCTGTTTTGTACTTACAGAAGCTAACCTCTCTCTTTATTTTTTTTATTTTGATCTTGTATAAGGGTTGGCTCCTAGGGGCCAGATCTCTGCCTTGGCTGTCCTTTAAAAGTGGTAACTGACTTCCAAGCCTCAGGTGAGAACCTTCCGCCTTGGGAAGGCAAACCTTGGCGGCCACTGTTTGGCCTTCATTGATCCTAGGGACCTAAGTCTGGTCCTGGACGCCCATCAGTCCCCTCCTGTCGATACTTTCAGAGAAATCTCTCCACTCCGGGTTTCTGACAAGGTGATCTACCTGAGTGTCACAGCTCCGTTCAGACGTTCTCATTCCTTATTAGTCCTCCTGGTATACCCTTGCTGAGGTCTGATCACCTCTACGACTGCTACTCCTTTCTGGTTTTGATCTGCCATTGCAGAAAATTAGGCTAAGCCAGGACGCCGCCATCTAGGCAAAGCTCGCCCTACCTGTGCTCTAGAAGCCTCCTGGGGCGTACGTGTCTTGGCACATGTTCTTCTACTCTGTAGACCTCTATCTGTCCACATCTTCACACAGCCTTTACCATTGCATCAAGTCTTGGCTGAAGGATACTGCAATCCTCAATCACTCGGTTGGTATTCTGAGGGATTGCCATTTCTCCTTCTGCAATATTATTAGTTTTCCCACCCTAGGAACTGCTTTTCGATATCCCATAGTTTCCTGTGTCCCCCAATGAAGCGTCTGAGGAAAGAGGATTTTGGTACTCATCATAAAATCTTTTTTGTAGCCTTCTTTGGGGGACACAGTTTCGTCTCTTTGTGTGGTCTTTGTTTTGCTTCTGCTACTGCTTTTTGCACTAACTTACCGTATTTTTCTGACCATAAGACGCACTTTTTTCCCCAAAAAATTTTGGGGAAAATGGGGGTGCGTCTTATGGTCGCAACATACCTAAAAATCTGGTGGCAGCGGCGGTCCCGATGCAGCCTCCCTGTGGTGCGGTGGTGTCGGGGCAGCAGCGGGCTCTGTGCTGCGTGGGGAGCTCTGCCGGCATTTGGCTCTTAGCCGGAAAGCCTCCCGCAGCTCCGCTGCTGCGAGGCGCTGGCCTCCTGAAAGATGGCCACCAGGGGCCTCCGGTGGCGGTCCCGATGCAGCCTTCCATGTGGTGCTGTGGTGTCGGGGTAGCAGCGGGGCTCTGTGCTGCGTGGGGGTCTCCTCCGGCATTTCGCTCTTAGCCGAAAGCCCCCCGCAGCTCCGCTGCTGCAACGCGGTGGCGACCTCAAAGATGGCCGCCAGGGGCCTCCGGAAAGATGGCCGCCGCATACTCATTCAAATCTCGGCAACGAGATCTCGTCTCCCGAGATCTCAGGACAAGATCTCGGGAGAAGAGATCTCATTGCCGAGATTTGAATGAGTATGCGGCGGCCATCTTTCAGGACGCCACCGCCTTGCAGCAGCGGAGCTGCGGGGGCTTTCGGCTAAGAGCGAATGCCGGCGGAGCCCCCCACGCAGCACAGAGCCCCGCTGCTGCCCCGACACCACCGCACCACATGGAAGGCTGCATCGGGACCGCCACCGGAGGCCCCTGGCGGCCATCCATCAGGAGGCCACTGCGTCGCAGCTGCGGGGGGCTTTCCGGCTAAGAGCGAAATGCCGGCGGAGCCCCCCGCGCAGCACAGAGCCCCGCTGCTGCCCCGACACCACCGCACCACAGAGCACAGTAGGCTGCATTGGGACCACCGCCACGGGATTTGTAAGTATATTGCGACCCCACAGAGCACAGCCACCCCCCAGAGCACAGCCACCCCACAGAGCATAGCCACCCCACAGAGCACAGCCACCCCACAGAGCACCCCTGCAACACAGAGCACCACCACCGCACCAGCTTGGACCACCGAACGACCCCTGTGACCACTCCTCTACCTGTGCTGATCCCTTCGCTTGTAAGCTGAATTCGGACTCTAAGACGGACCCCCATTTGACACATTATTATTTTTTCCCTATTTTCCTTCTGAAAATTTGGGGTGCGTTTTATGGTCCGGTGCGTCTTATAGTCCGAAAAATATAGCATAGTGTTGACAGGCGAGGTGTAGCCTTTTGTGGAGGAGCCGACATTTATCTTTAGCTGTACTCTTAGTTTTGGCTTCCAGGTGGGAGCAGACTTTGATGGTTTTCTGTGTCCCTCAGTGAAGGCTACAAGAAACAGATTTTACAGTAAGAACCAAATATCCTCCTTTTCACACTGACCAAGTGCCCATGTGAAAAAAAAATGCAACATGCAATAATAATTTCCATATTTTGGATGACTTGCCTAGAAAAGTCTATGGGTGCAAAGGAAAAAAATTGGTTCCCATGTGGATCATCCATATTGCATCCAATTTTTACCTATAAATTGCCATTATTATCCTAGGAAACTGTATGTGATCATGTACATTTTAAAATTATCAAAATGAATGTCAAACAGACGTAAAATCTGGACACAGAGATGGAAATCAGAGGCTTTTCCATACGCTCGTCTGACCCAGGTCCTAAAACACTTTAACATTAGAAAGGGATAAAGTAGCTGAGTATTTCACCTCGTGCATGGAGTCACTGCTGAAACCTCGTGGGTTCTTCTGATTTTGTCTCTGTAGGTGGTTACAAACTCTCCTTTCGCCATTTGCACCAGATCACATTCAGCAATCGCTCTTCCATAAGAAAAGTAAGTAACGTGAGTGGGCTTGGTAGTGTTTTTTTTTTTTTTTTAATCCTGACCTTTTCCATATTTATTCTCTACTCCCTGTACTCATATTCACATGCATGGCACATAGCATCCGGTTTAAAGGGCTTGAAAATGCAATATCTATGGGATATACTATAAACGGCCCATCATGGGAATAGAAATGGTCTGACTCATCCGATCCTAAAACCATTTGTACCTTGGTAAAACACCTTTAAATCTTTTGTTATCACATGCACAATATTCTGTAATGACATTTTTTATGTTGTGTGCCATTTTTATATGAATTTATCCTTTTTTTTTTTTTTTTAAACCAAGGGTCAGACGAAGAGAGCTGCTTTTCGTTTCTTCGTTTCATTAATATCTCTCCCGCAGAGATGGCCAATGTATTGCGCAATGGACACCAAGCCAGGTAAACTCAAGCTTATGTCTAGTCGAGTGTTAAAACTTTTCTGGGGTAGAGAAGCCATGCAGCGTGTGCCCATGTGTGGGGCTCTACAGATAACCGTGGAATAAAGGTCGAGCATGTACAGCCTTGCTCCATTCATTCTCTGTAGGACCGTGTAGTGTGTTTGGCAATATTTGATTGTCCCTTACAGAATAAATGGGGAGTAGGTGCACATGCTCGATCTCCGCACCATTCAGACTGCACTGCAGAACCCCTTGCTCAGGATTGTGAAAGATAAGAGTAGTAGTCTGCACTCCTGTTCTAGATTCAAGAAATCCAGAGGACGTGATGATGGATTGGATCATGCAGTTAATTCTCAACGCATTTCGTTCTTTAACATTGTGGTTCTCCTGATGAAAAAGTTGGTTCAAGTAAGAAACGCATTGAGAATAAACCATATGATCTACTCCATCACATTCTTCAATCTAACACAGCAGCACAGACTACTACTCCTTTCTTTCACCAATTGGTCTACATGACGGGATTTCCCAGTCTGAGTGTGAAGCAGCAGCTTGTTGCACCTTGATTTCCTCCGTTGTGGGTTAAGCAACCCCAAAACGTGAGCAATTCCTTTACCCCTCACCTAGGCGAATTTCTCCACCAGATAATACCCTGTTGCGCTTGCTTTCACCCCCCCTCTTTCAGGATTGGTGGGGGACTCAATTGTTGTATCCCAAGATCTATACGTTATCCTCTATCTTAATCCTACTCATTGGTTATAGCTTTTATATACTTGATGCAACCCCTTAAAGTTCATCCTTAAGCATAATTGAAAAGGTTTGTTAGTAGAAAAAGTCCTTTGTTAAAGAATATCTGGAAAATATATTAATAAATTCTAAAAAAAATTAACATTGAAAATCACGATAAGGGTAACATATTATTAACATACCACTTGTTAAATGATAAAAATGAAAACTCAAAAAGCAAAAATAATTGCTTGGGAATGGAGTGGGCAAACAGACGTCACTCGCTGTGTCCATCAACTCCGTAGATATTCGCACATAGCCTGTGCTGAGGTCTATTACATATATGCATATGGCCCGTCATGTTTGATTGGCCAGCAACATACAGGGGAAAAAGAACACGCCCCCAGAGACAAATCTATGGCAATGCCCCCTTGGGTTTAACATAAATTATAATCTACACTTTACAAGCTAATATCTCCACAATGGAGTGGAGAAATAAAAAAAATAAAAACTATGCTTCACTCAGCTCTGCAGCCAATATTCAGCGATGTGGCCAGTTTATTATTCTGAAACTGATGAAAGTTTGTTTTTAAATAGATGTTACACAGCTAACACCTGCCTTTTATTGAGTCGGCTCAGCTACTGAGCCTCCTCCATACACACCTGTATTCGACAGGACATATTGGTGCATCTTATGTCAGGATGAGAGGCAATCAATCAGTTTGGGCTCTTTTAGCTAGTGTTTGTTTTTATGACTTAAGCCATGTGTGGGGGAAAAAAGCGATAATTTCATAACCGGTCTTTGTGTTTGTCACAGTATTAGTTTTTTCATTTATTTGATTTTTTTTTGCCCTTTAAATAAAGAATGTATTAGGGAGGAATAGATTGTACTTGGGCCCTGATTTTTCATAATGTTTACACCAGAATTCTGGTATAAAACTCTTTCAAATGGGCAGAATTTTTGCGTTACACGAAGTTGTACAAAAATATTTAGATTTTTGTCATTTTCACGCCAGTTTCAGGTAACCGCACCAAAATTGACAGAGCCGAAACAATGCGTGGCAACATCTGCCTTACAAATTTATTAAAGGGGTTGTTTCACAAGCAAAGTACATTTTTATCAATAGATCTTGGAATAATAATAATTTCCACAATTGGATGTGTTTTGAATAAAATGTTCCCTGTGCTGAGATAATCTATATAAATGTCTCCTGCTGTGTACTGTGTAATGTCTGTGTTTGACCGTACAGGAACATGGTCTGAATCATACCACAATCCTGGGCAGGGGAGGAAGCAAAAGAGAGTATACTGACATTGCCGCACGGGATCACAATCAATTTTTTCTTTGAGGTAAAACATTTTTAAACACAGTCAGGGAAATGCTTTATCTCACAGAAAGAGTCGCTTTGATTCCGTGCTGTCCTGTCTGTATACTCTTTTGCTTCCTCCCCTGCCCAGGGGCTTTCGTATGATCAGACCATGTTCCTGTACGGTCAGACACAGCCATTACACAGTACACAGCAGGGGCACATTTATAAGATTATCTCAGCACAGGAACATTTTATTTAAACACATCCAATTGTGTATGTTATTATTATTCCAAGATGTATTGGTTAAAATCAGCTTTAAAATTAACTTTGTTTTTGGGAAAACCCCTTTAAAAGTGTCAGTGTTCTGAACACTAGTAATGTCACATCAGGCCCTGGAGGACTGTGCCTCTTAATGAATTAGGTGCATGCTATTCCTGCACACCCATGCAAACGCCAGTCTTGATAATCGAGGCCTTAAAGCAGTGTTTATCAACTCCAGTCCTCAGGACCCACCAACAGGTCATGTTTTCAGGATTTCCTTAGTATTGCACAGGTGATAATTTTATCACCTGCTCAAGCATTAATTCCATCACCTTTGCAATACTAAGGAAATACTGAAAACATGACCTGTTGGTGGGTCCTGAGGACTGGAGTTGAGAAACACTGCCTTAAAGGGAATCTCTCAACAGGTTTTTGCTACCTCATCTGAGAGCAGCCTGATGTAGGGAAAGGGAAGCTGAATCCAACAATGTATCACTTAGCTTACTGGGTGCTGCCGTTATGACACAGAGTTTTCAAATTTAGCAATACAGCAGAGCTGAGGAAGCCAACACCGCCCACATCACAGCTAACCCGCCCAATCCAGGCTCTGTATGTAAAATGACCATAGACAGGTGCCTATTACAGGAGGGGGGGTGTCGGACTAGCAAGCACACGCTGCTGTGTCCCAGAAATGTTAATCTCCTGGTGCTAAAATAATCATTGTAAGCAAACAAAACAGGGATGCATAGCTTAAATCTATGTTTTAACCCCTACAACATGCTGTCTTCAGATTACATATCAAAAACCTGCTGACAGATTCCCTTTAACCTGCACTGGGTTCATGACTTACATAATACACTGCACTACTTATGTAGTGCACTGTATTATTTATGTTGGTATTATATCGAAAGCACTTTTACACCTGTCATTTTGAGGAAGTTTTTGACTTGTAATAAAGAAAAAAAATACAGTAGAATCATTACTATATCATGCCCATCTTTTTCACTCTTTACTGCAGCTTTAATTTTATTTTTAAGTTGCATCAAAGTTGCCTGTGCAAGTGCTCCACCATGTTTTCTCCATAAGACAATGAAAAGATACATAAAAATAGCAGCAAGACATAAAAATGCACAATTCATTTGAAGGTCTGCATCGTGCAGATTTTTTTAGGCTGTGATTGAATTGGGTTTTGCTAAAACTTTATGAACTACGATGTACTGTACTTTATTCTGGAATTAATTGCGGGATCTGCAGTGAAATTCCCCACAAATACTTGCTTCTAGCCTGATGGAAAGGGGGCAGATCCCAAAAATTCATCAACCTTTTATGTCACTATATACTGTAAATAAAGTAACACACATCTCACCTCTGGCCTGATGCTACTTTCTGTTGGGTCGACAGTGTCATTGTAGCTTGTCTTCTACCATATACTTGCCTACAAGAGCGGTAATTGGCCCCAGGACTCGCTGGACTTTTACAGGCCATAAACTGAAGAAATTGTCATATTGTATCATGCACTATGTTCTGTTGCAGATGGTTAGCACTTTTCATGTCGCTGAAAGAAGCCTACAGGCTCCACCACTCTCGTTTTTGGCAGCAGAAGAGAATATCCGTTACAGCACCCTCATCCCTGAGTAACCAGGACTTTATCCTTTGGGTAGATTTTCCATTTGCTTTTCCAAGGATCCATACTTCTCGTGTTCTACAGGTAAAATTCCAATCAGACTAGGACAGTCGCACTATAACGCTTGTTGCTTTATATGTCCAGCTACTTAGAATAGTTCTAAATAAATTAGGTATTTCATATTACACTCGAAATAAAGTACAACTCTCATTATTCCCTTACAGCCACAGTCTAGGGTGCCACAGTGACCATCTGTATGTTCTAATTTAAGAAATTGTCTAACAACAGACACTTATGCAGGGTCTGACTGGCCGACCGGAGAACCTGAGGATTCTCCGGTGGGCCCAAGCACTAACACCTGCTGGCATACAGGGCTGGCAGCTGCCCCCGCTGCTCCACGGACCCCAGCCAGTGGTGTGTCGCAGCTGCTATGGGGCCCATGAGTCGGGGGCACACCCGGTGGCAGCGAAGCAGCAGTGGGTGACAGGAGGCAGAAGCCAGCTGCTGCAGCTAAAGCCTGTCCCCACTGCTAAAGAGAAATGCATGTTTCCTCTTCCCCATGCCCCATGGGCATGGAGAGGAGTGAATATTCATTTCACTTTAATAGCAGCAGTGTTAGCTGCAATCAGGGCCGGCAGACTAGGGCCCCCAGCCCACGCGGCCACTATGGGGCCCGTAAGTCAGTGCGCGCCGCATTCAACTGTATTGGCATCATAGAGGAGCTCCCTCTCCCATCATTCTCTTCTGCCTCTGACACAGCAGGTGCGTGATGATGTGACTTCATTGCGTACCCGCTGTGTGTCAGGCAGACAGCACTGCAGCTGCTGATTCAGGAGAAGTGAGTGAGTCCTGGTGGCCATAAGACTGTAGGACTGCGGGGCTTGATTATATTCTATGTGGGGGGGGGGCTACATTACACTCTGAGGGTCTACATTATATTCTGTGGGGGACTGCATTGTACCCTATGGGGGGGCTGCATTATACCCTATGAGGGGGGCTGTTACCTCTCCTGTCACTGCACACATGGCCACCACTATCCTGTTGCTGCACTCCCTGCTACCTCTCCTGTCGCCGCACGTTTGGTCACCACTCCCCTGTCGCTGCACTGCTTGCTACATCTCCTATCACCCCATGTGCGACCACCCTCTCCTGTCACTGCATTGCCTGCTACCTCTCCTGCCACTTATCCTGTTGCCACCCACGCGACCACCAGTCTCCTGTCGCTGCACTTCCTGTCACCTCTGCTGTCGCTGCACTTCCGGCTACCATTCTCCTGTCGCTGCACACCCTGCTGCCTCTCCTGTCTCTGCACTCCCTGCTATCCTATCGCTCCATGCGCGGCCACCTCTCTCCTGTCTTCCTGCCACATCTCCTGTCCCTGCACATGCAGCCACCACTCTCTTGTCTTCCTGCCACCTCTCCTGTCGCTGCACTTCCTGCCACCTCTCCTGTTGCTGCACTTCCTGCCCCTCTCCTGTCGCCGCACATGCAGCCACCACTCTTCTGTCGACGCACGTGGCCACCACTCTCCTGTATGCTCGGCTACCTTGTATTAGATATTTATGGTAAAATCCAGTGGATATGCCATAAATGTCTGTCATGAGACACACCTTTAAATGACACTTTTCTTCATGTTTGCTTACGGCAAAGAATATTGTTTATAGAAGACATAAGCATGTAATACGTAGTTGAATAATATTATTTTTTTTTTTAGAACATGGTCTTCACCTGCCATTGTGAGCCAGTCTCTGGGTTTACAGACCACGTGATAATTCAGAAAAGCACTGGTTCAGAACTTGTACAGCGTTGCCAAGTCACTGAGCTGATGTCGTTCCTGTGTATCTCCTCACCATTGGTAAGTAGCTTTTACTCACTTGTTTTAGAACTTCATTGTAAGTATACAGCAGGACAGAAAATCCAAGGTACTGTCCCTGTTTCCTTTAGCAACAGACTATAGCTAAACATGAGAGCTACACTATAATTGATTGATTGCTCTGGGCATCAAACCACCTTTCTGTTATACAGTTTTGATTCCTTGAGACGACAGAATAAGAAAGTAGTATGTCAGATATGGGTTTATATGGTATCAAGGTTTGTTTGGTCTCATCTTTATTTTTTGTATCATACACGATATTCCGTATATAAGCAGTGCTATTGCTTTATTGCAGTTCTTTTATGATTACAAGGTAGCACTTTACATAAGTGTCTGAATTTATTTTAATCTTAAGTGTAGTACTGTGTTTACACTGCTGTCAGATCAGATTTGATGTAAGGAATAGTGATGGGTGAGCATGTTCCTTTTCAGGGCTCATTCCAATATATTCTATTCTCTAATAGTACGACTCTTAGCTGAAATTAGTGCTAGCTACTGGAGTAGGGATAGTGTATTACTGGCATTTAGGCAGTGATTATTGCCTTACAGTCCTTGCTGCAGAAACCAAAAACCTAAATTCCTTTAGAGGACTACATCTATTCTATTCCTACTGCTTTTAGTGTAGGGATAGGTGCTGGAGTAGGGATGGTTTTGGATTAAAGGAGGAGGACAAGAAAACCATGAACCGTATACCGTTTTGTTGGGTGGGAAGTGATGCATGGGAATGCACAAAAAAAAAAAAAGGAACACCTAACCATAAGCCTGAGAACTTGCTGCGTGTGGGTAGCCTGGGAGAACAGTTGCCCGCCTTCTACCTCTGGCCACTTCACTGTCTCTTTCTGCCTGTTGCAGTGCTGAGGATTCCCACCACCTCTGCACTGCTGTCTTCGCTCTGCATGGCATCTTGTCAGGTTGGGTCAGTGACTTCATTGTCCTCCATCTCGTCTTCCTCTTCCGCACTTTGGTCCTCCTCCTCACTTGTTGACTTAACACCATAACTTGTTGGCAACTGTGTCTCATAATCATTGACCACTTCAGACACGAATTGCTGTTGCACACCGTCATCTTCTGACCATGACTGCTCAAATATTTTGGCATCACTACACATGAGGCCTCATGTCTTTCTTGAAACGTGCAGAGCAAGAGACCAGAATCAATAAATGGAAATGCAAAGACTTGCTCCTCGGAGTGTTTGATTGTGGGATTACTTATCAACTGGGACTCACCGTGGTGGGAGGAAGGAGGATCAGATTGACGATTATGTGGTCCAGACTCTAGGCTAGTGAGGTTGGACCGCATGGTAAACAGGGTGGTGCTGGGAAACATCCTAGAAGCATTATCTGCCATCCATCCCACAACCTGTTTTCACAGTATGGTGTTATTTTTCAAAATAAAACATATAACCCTGAAAATGAATTTAGTGTGAGGGCCGCCTACTAGCCCTCTAAAATGTATGATTGAGTGATGCCTGATGGGCCTCCAAAATGTATGACTGAGGGCCACCTGATGGGCCTCCAAAATGTATGACTGAGGGCCACCTGATGGGCCTCCAAAATGTATGACTGAGGGCCACCTGATGGGCCTCCAAAATGTATGACTGAGGGCCACCTGATGGGCCTCCAAAATGTATGACTGAGGGCCGCCTGATGGGTCTCCAAAATGTATTACTGAGGGCCGCCTGATGGGCCTCCAAAATGTATGACTGAGGGCCGCCTGATGGGTCTCCGAAATGTATGACTGAGGGCCGCCTGATGGGTCTCCGAAATGTATGACTGAGGGCCGCCTGATGGGTCTCCGAAATGTATGACTGAGGGCCGCCTGATGGGCCTCCAAAAATATGACTGAGGGCCGGCCGCCTGATGAGTCTCCGAAATTTACGACTAAGGGCCGCCTCATGGGCCTCCAAAATGTATGACTGAGCGCAACCTGATGGCCTCCAAAATTTATGACTAGGGCTGCCTGATGGGTCTCCGACATTTATGACTGAGGGCCGCCTGATGGGCCTCCAAAATGTATGACTGAGGGCGCCTGATGGTCCTCAAAAATTACATAACACTATTGATATGGTGTAGGATGAGGACAAGAAAATAAAAAAACATGAACCTTATACCCTTTTTGGAATGGAAAGGGGTTAATGGAATACACCAAAAAGAACATTTGAATTGCTTTTATGTTCCGCTGCTGCATCCGATGGGGTTAAGAAGTCTACGTTTGGGCAATCCAGTGCTTTGTTCATTTTAAGAGTAGTCATCCTGTCAGCATTTTCAGTTGACAAGCAGATGCGCCTATTAGTTATTATGCTTCCGGTGGCACTAAAAACC
>JARQOD010000001.1:475949282-475968549 GCA_033576555.1 Oophaga sylvatica
CATGTCTTCAGTTGCCAACGGGTGCTGGGTAGCATATCCGCAGGTGCATTTTCTAGTCCCAACTCAAGTGCACCACATATGTCAACATGGTTTGCCAGCATCGGGATCCAACATTATGTGGTTCAACATCGTGGACAATAGATTCCTAAATGCGCTTGGACGGCATATTCTGATCTCCGGCAGGCATGTGTCTCTCTCAGAGGGTCAGGCATGTTTCATCCAATGGTAGATGTATTCTCAACTGGGTGGATTTTTCTAGATCATTGGGAGGACATGTACTTAGTCTCCAGCATCGGGCAGCATAGTCACATCTGTATGCAGGGGCAGCATAGTAACTTTTTTCCCATCGGCGGATAGATTTTTTAGTTCATGAGATTTATTCAACAAATTCTTGTGTAGTAATTTTATTTCAGCATATGGGTGGCTAGTATCTTAGTCGCATGATTGGGTTTGGCATGTCTCCCAATCTATCAGTCGGCGCATGTGTTGTCATATTCTGTCAGCCATATTAGGCTTTATCTTCTGTTCAGCATCGGTCGCATATAAAATTTAGGCTCAGCATCTAGGTATCGGCAAGACTTCTGTCATAGGTAGGAATAGTATTTCAATTCAGCCCTGGGTGGCATTATCTTAGTCCAAGGTGGGCATGACTTTAGTCTCCATCATGGGTAGGCATAGTATTTATCCCAGATGAGGTGCAGGATATATTTTCATATGCGCATGGGTTCTGCTAATTAGTCGCAGCTGTCTCTATACTTTGTCGCATCGTGTTCAGCATGTATTTCTTCTAGCAGTGGGTGCTAGTATTTCTATCTCAGCATCGGGTGGGCAAGTATTTTCTCAGCATTGTGCAGCATAGTATTTTAGTCTCACATCTGGGTGCAGGATAGTATCTTCTAGTCCACTTGGGTGGCTAGTATCTTCTAGTCCAGCATTGGGTCAGGCATAGTATCTTAGTCTCAGTTACTTCTAGTCAATCTGGTGCAGCAGTTCTTGCTGTGGATTTCTTGGGATTTCTAGCTGGTGCATATCTTTCATGGTGAGCATATTGTCGTGGGGAAAAAAAAAAAAAAAAAAAAAAAAAAAAAAAAAAAAAAAAAAAAAAAAAAAAAAAAAAAAAAAAAAAAAAAAAAAAAAAAAAAAAAAAAAAAAAAAAAAAAAAAAAAAAAAAAAAAAAAAAAAAAAAAAAAAAAAAAAAAAAAAAAAAAAAAAAAAAAAAAAAAAAAAAAAAAAAAAAAAAAAAAAAAAAAAAAAAAAAAAAAAAAAAAAAAAAAAAAAAAAAAAAAAAAAAAAAAAAAAAAAAAAAAAAAAAAAAAAAAACTTTAGTCTCCAGCATTGGGCAGGCATAGTATTTCTAGTCTCCAGCATCTGGGTGCAGCATAGTATCTTTAGTCTCCAGCATCTAGGGCTCGGCATAGTATCTACAGTCTCCAGCATCTGTGGTGCAGGCATAGTATCTTCTAGTCTCCAGCATTTGGGTGCAGGCATAGTATCTTCTAGTCTCCAGCATCGTGGGTGCAGGCATAGTATCTTCTAGTCTCCAGCATCATGGGTTGCAGGCATAGTATCTTCTAGTCTCCAGCATCGTGGGTGCAGGCATAGTATCTTCTAGTCTCCAGCATCGTGGGTGCGGCATAGTATCTTCTAGTCTCCAGCATCGTGGGTGCAGGCATAGTATCTTCTAGTCTCCAGCATGTGGGTGCAGGCATAGTATCTTCTAGTCTCCAGCATTATGGGTTCAGGCATAGTATCTTCTAGTCTCCAGCATCGTGGGTGCAGGCATAGTATCTTCTAGTCTCAGCATCTGGGTGCTGGCATAGTATCTTCTAGTCTCCAGCATCGTGGGTGAGGCATAGTATCTTCTAGTCTCCAGCATCGTGGGTGCAGGCATAGTATCTTCTAGTCTACAGCATCGTGGGTGCAGGCATAGTATCTTCTAGTCTCCAGCATCGTGGGTGCAGGCATAGTATCTTCTAGTCTCAGCATCGTGGGTGCAGGCATAGTATCTTCTAGTCTCCAGCATCGTGGGTGCAGGCATAGTATCTTCTAGTCTCAGCATCGTGGGTGCAGGCATAGTATCTTCTAGTTACAGCATCGTGGGTGCAGGCATAGTATCTTCTAGTCTCCAGCATTGGGTGCAGGCATAGTATCTTCTAGTCTCCAGCATCTGGGTGCAGGCATAGTATCTTCTAGTCTCCAGCATCTGGGTGCGGCATAGTATCTTCTAGTCTCCAGCATCGTGGTGCAGGCATAGTATCTTCTAGTCTCCAGCATTTGGGTGCAGGCATAGTATCTTCTAGTCTCCAGCATCGTGGGTGCAGGCATAGTATCTTCTAGTCTCCAGCATCGTTGGGTGCAGGCATAGTATCTTCTAGTCTTCCAGCATCGTGGGTGCAGGCATAGTATCTTCTAGTCTCCAGCATCTGGGTGCAGGCATAGTATCTTCTAGTCTCCAGCATCGTGGGTGCAGGCATATATCTTCTAGTCTTCAGCATCGTGGGTGCAGGCATAGTATCTTCTAGTCTCCAGCATTGGGTGCAGGCATAGTATCTTCTAGTCTCCAGCATCTGGATGCAGGCATAGTATCTTCTAGTCTCCTCATGTGGTTGCAGGCATAGTATCTTCTAGTCTCCAGCATTGGAGTGCAGGCATAGTATCTTCTAGTCTCCAGCATTGTGGGTGCAGGCATAGTATCTTCTGTTCCATCATCGTGGTGCAGGCATAGGATCTTCTAGTTCCATCATCGTGGGTGCAGGCATAGTATCTTCTAGATCCATCATTGGGTGCAGGCATAGTATCTTCTAGTCTCCAGCATTGGGTGCAGGCATAGTATCTTCTAGATCCATCTTCATGGGTGCAGGCATAGTATTTTCTGTCTCCACATCATGGGTGCAGGCATAGTATCTTAGTCCTCCAGCATCGTAGGTGCAGGCATAGTATCTTCTAGTCTCCAGCATCATGGGTGCAGGCATAGTATCTTCTAGATCCATCTTCATGGGTGCAGGCATAGTATCTTCTAGATCCATCTTCATGGGTGCAGGCATAGTATCTTCTAGTCTCCGCTCATGGGTGCAGGCATAGTATCTTCTAGTCTCCACATCGTGGGTGCAGGCATAGTATCTTCTAGTCTCCAGCATCATGGGTGCAGGCATAATATCTTCCAGATCCTTCTTCATGGGTTCAGGCATAGTATTTTCTAGTCTCCAGCATCATGGGTGCAGGCATAGTATCTTCTAGTCTTCAGCATCATGGGTGCAGGCATAGTATCTTCTAGATCCATCTTCATGGGTGCAGGCATAGTATCTTCTAGTCTCCAGCATCGTGGGTTCAGGCATAGTATCTTCTAGTCTCCAGCATCGTGGGTGCAGGCATAGTATCTTCTAGATCCATCTTCATGGGTGCAGGCATAGTATCTTCTAGTCTCCAGCATCGTGGGTGCAGGCATAGTATCTTCTAGTCTCCAGCATCATGGGTGCAGGCATAATATCTTCCAGATCCTTCTTCATGGGTTCAGGCATAGTATTTTCTAGTCTCCAGCATCATGGGTGCAGGCATAGTATCTTCTAGTCTTCAGCATCATGGGTGCAGGCATAGTATCTTCTAGTCTCCAGCATCGTGGGTGCAGGCATAGTATCTTCTAGTCTCCAGCATCGTGGGTGCAGGCATAGTATCTTCTAGATCCATCTTCATGGGTGCAGGCATAGTATCTTCTAGTCTCCAGCATCGTGGGTGCAGGCATAGTATCTTCTAGTCTCCAGCATCATGGGTGCAGGCATAATATCTTCCAGATCCTTCTTCATGGGTTCAGGCATAGTATTTTCTAGTCTCCAGCATCATGGGTGCAGGCATAGTATCTTCTAGTCTTCAGCATCATGGGTGCAGGCATAGTATCTTCTAGATCCATCTTCATGGGTGCAGGCATAGTATCTTCTAGTCTCCAGCATCATGGGTGCAGGCATAGTATCTTCTAGATCCATCTTCATGGGTGCAGGCATAGTATCTTCTAGTCTCCAGCATCGTGGGTGCAGGCATAGTATCTTCTAGATCCATCTTCATGGGTGCAGGCATAGTATCTTCTGGTCAACCAGCCCACATATAATTTTGCCTCCCTGAAACCTCAAAAAAACAGGTTGCGATATGCATCATGGAATCATTTTCTTTACTTGCCACGTTACGCCCTATGAGGGATTGTCTTGTGCTGTTCACTTCTGCATTGGGAGGTGAGCGACGCTAATGCTATTTTGTCTGCATATACCTGGAGGGATGTGTACACAATTGGCATGTTTTGTCCACCTATACTACAAAACAGCTAATGATGAACCCTCCACACTTCAATACATAATGTGTAGCCAGTATAGACAGTCCAGGAAAAAAATACTTAAAACTATGTTAGAAACACAATGATGACTATCTACATGTGATACCTCTAATACCGACCAAATAGAGACATCAATTACTGACTTGACTATCAGTAAGTGTGGACCCTAACCTCATCACTAAACCTTTATTTGGCCAAAATTGAAAGTACATCACACTTGTTTAGTTGGTGGTGCTCGTGTCTAGGAAAGGTGTATCATATGAAATCAAAGATGGAAAGTCCAACGCTGACATAGTTGGAGAAATTTCGAAGGTTATTCCATGAGTAGCATCGAATATAACAACATCAATGACGCGTTTCCGCTCTAACTGAGCCTTTTTCACACTTAATCCTAAAGCTGAAACGCGTCGTTGTCATATTTGATGCTACTTATGGAATAAACCTTTCAAACTTCTTTTACTATGTGTCAGCCTTTCTACCTTTATTAAACCTATATGGACTCTGTGCTGCCTATTATTAGAATGACCATACATAATAGAAATAAAACAAATATGAATGCAGAGCTACTGAATCCTGAGTGCGCCTTCATTAGGATTCCTCCACACACAGTTTGATGTGAGCCTGCTTGCACTCGACTCCTCTATACCTCCACTCGGACCTTGATGACTCTCAGGAGCCACCAATGAAATGTTAACTTCTAGGCACATTGAAAATACAAAATATTTATACATGCAACCTGCTATTGGTCTACTAGTGAGTAATAGTAGTAACAAATAAGTCATGTTAAAACCATCCCTTCCTGTTTTCTTGAGTAGAATTGTACATCCCGAGGGTGAGTAAAAAAAGAAAAGATTTATGGTTACTCATTAGAGAAGAGTGTGGGGGCCTGCAGTACCGAGGAGAAGCAGGGTGTTGCTAGTAAAAGTATCTTTAGCAAATCAGAAAAGCACCGCCCATTCAGCTATAAGAAGCTGGATGTACAGAAGGGGAGGAAGAAGAAACTTTATTTTGGGCTATTAATAATAGTTATGCAGATACTTTGCTTTGTGAAAATATTGTGATTGATGGCATAACCCTTTCATAGTTGAAATAATCTTGTAGCAGCACATAACACTGTGCAGGGATGTAGCTTGGAACTCTTGCCTAGTTCCTTGTCATTGAGCCTTACAGTCCTGTAATATGAAGCATTAGTACATTCACTTTGTGTTCATTGCAGATAAGGAGAGTCTCATTACTGACAGTGGAAAGCTGTACGCACTGGATCTGCTGCTTACCCGTCTCAAGTCACAAGGACACAGAGTTCTTATTTACTCTCAGATGACTCGGATGATAGATTTGCTGGAGGTAATCTGCCGTCTCGGAGAAATCCTATATATAGAATGAGACCTTTGCAATGCTAGCGGGTTGTATATTTACTGTGAGTTCCCTGTAGAAAGAAATGTAAATCGGCATTTCACAACATGTTATATTGTAGGGTTTCAGAACACTAGCTGACACTCTCATGACCAGGACAAATTTACGAAAGAACGCATCCCAGCGTCTTATGGGGTTGCGTGTTTCTGCACAGTGGATGGCACTAGTGCAAAGGGGACAAAAAGACTGTGATCGCCGGTCTGGATCGTGATGTAACGGGATGTGTCATACCATTATTACATGAGAATACCTCTTTAAGTGTATTATTCATTCAGTTATAACCATTCACTATTTATCCACATCTTTATTTTAAAGCAGCTATGACATAATGCAGAGATTCCATGATTTAAAGGGATTTTCCAGTTTGGGAAATCCTCTTTCCCTTGGGTGCAGTTTGTATATATAACAAATCTGTGCTTTACTCGCCCTCCTCAGGTCCAGCACTGAGTCTCCGCCGCTGGTCCTGGTGTCTGTTATCGTCACATTGTCTGCAGCTCTGTCAATCAGTGAGCTCAGTGAATCTGCTGATGTAAATACCACCGAGCTCAGTGATTGGCTGCAGTGCTATTGACTTGATGTGCGGACACTGGGGACTCAGCGCAGGAGCTGGGGAAGGTGAGTAAAGCTCAGTTTGTTTGCAGTTTAACCAAACCACAGCTACGGAACAAGAGTTTTGTGAAACCAGGAGACCCTTTTAAGTTCTTGCATAGTGTGCAGTACTTGTCATAATGAGAAAACTGGGAATATAGAGCATTGGACTTTTGACCCTTGCGTTGCCACGTTCATTGCACAATGTCCCTTTTCCATAGACCTGTATTTTGCAGATATTAGTATGTGAGCTTCGATGCAGTTGCTGTAACTTAAACATATTCTCTTGTTGTAGGAATATATGGTATATAGAAAGCACACATACATGCGATTAGATGGGTCTTCCAAGATTTCTGAGAGACGAGACATGGTGGCTGACTTTCAGAGCAGGTAAAGGAAATGGACTTGGCCAGATGTATGTTGGGAAATATTTAGCATACATTTCACATTGTGTTAAAGGGAATCTGAGAGAAGCACATAGTAGGGTCCGAGCCCCTAATTCCAATGATGTGCCACTTACTGGACTGTTTGCTGTAATTTTGAAACAATCACAGTTTTCTCTGCAGCAGATGCTCAGAATGCTGAGCTGTGTATAACCCCGCCCCATCATTGACTGGCAGCTTTCTGTAAATATTCATTATACTCATAGAGCTGCCAATCAGTGGTGGGGGCGGGGTTACGAAGAACAGGAGGAAACACCTAGTCCTGAAGTGATAATCTCCTTCTGATAAAACACTGATTTTATTAAAACAGCAACACTCAGCTCAGTAAGTGATACATCCGTGGAATTGGGGTCTCTGTCCCTACATTTATGCTGCTGTTAGATGGGGTAGCAGAAACCTGATGACAGATTTTCCTTAAAGTCATCTTCTGGGACTCCTATATTTATGACATACTTAAAGGACCAATAGGCCATCAATATGAGATCATAGGAGTCTGACGCGCGGTTCCTCCAGCTGATATCTGCTTCGGCAGCAGCCGGAGGTCAATATTGTATGGCACTCCACCTGAGTGGGAAATAAACTGCAGCACTCAGCAAGGGCCACAAAACACTATACAGAGCCGCAGGGGCCACACCACACATTGCTTACATTACACAGCTGCTCAGTGCTAGGTGTCATATGGATAGGCTATCAATGAGTAACTTCTGGATTCAAGTCAGTCTAATTTTAGGAAGATAGTTTTTATTTTTTTAAATTTTTTTTTTCCCTTATCCCATAGATTTATGTTATTTTTTTTTCCCAATTAGGACTGACATATTTGTGTTCCTGCTGAGTACTAGAGCCGGGGGCCTGGGTATTAATCTCACTGCTGCTGATACGGTAAGGCTCGGGAAACCTCAATCTGTGATAAAGCTTCTACCTGCAACTCCTGTTTGGAAGGCAACATTTTGCTTGGAGCAGTTTATTTAAAAATATCGTCCCCACCATTGAGTTTCTGCCGCTGATCCCAGTGCCTGATATTGGCTGCAGCCAATCACTGAGCTCAGCGGCTCTAAGCAGGGTGTCCATTCGGTACTGGATGCGTTTTTTTAGCATTGACTTACATTAGCGCCGGATCGCGCCTGATGTCACTGCGTTGCATCCGTTTTTGGCCGGATCCGTCGGAATTGTACATTCCGGCGGCCGGACAAGACGGTTTTTGTAACGTTTTTTTTTTTTTCCGGAGGCACCTGACAGTGCCTGAATCGGCACTTCAGGCGGCCGGAAACAATGCAAACCTATGGAGCCGGACCAGTTTTTTGACAAATCCGGAGTCTGTCTCTCTCCTCCTCTCTCTCTCTCTCTCTCTCTCTCTTCTCTCTCTCTCTCTCTCTCTCTCTCTCTCTCTCCTTCTCTCTCTCTCTCTCTCTCTCTCTCTCTCTCTCTCCTTCTTCTCTCCTCTCTTCTCTCTCTCTCTCTCTTCTTTTTTCCGGGTTCAAAAGGTCAAGCCGGATCAGGCAAAAAACCTGATCAGTTACATCAGTTTTTTAAAATCAACGCCGGATCCGTCCTATCAGGCATGAGACGGATCATGCCTGATTCAAAAGCCTGATGTGTGAAAGTAGCCTAAGCCCCAACTATTTTCAATCCGTTGTATCAATGTACAGGTGTTGTTTCCCACCGCCACATGTGCACAGGCGTTCATTCCACTCCACACTTGTGCATATGACTCACTAACCATCCCCATTGCAAAAAAATCACTACTGCCCTAATACTGCCCATTTTTTCCCCGTCTGTTGTTCTTGTTTAGGTGATTTTCTACGATAGTGACTGGAATCCGACTGTGGACCAACAGGCCATGGACCGAGCCCACCGTCTTGGTCAGACCAAGCAAGTCACTGTTTACAGACTGATATGTAAAGGCACCATTGAAGAACGTATACTTCAGAGGGCAAAGGAGAAAAGTGAGGTACAGCACTTTGGGTGTCCATTTCTTCAGACCCCTCCATCAACATGTGATCCACAAGGCGCGCACGTCCCCCTATGGTCGTTATTAGTACACGTTGGGTTTTATGCCATATCTGGGTTTTTTTTATTTCATTTATTGCTTTGTTGCACACTCAGGATTCATGTTTCGTCTTCTGTAACAGATCCAGCGAGTTGTGATCTCTGGAGGAAATTTTAAACCGGACACTCTGAAACCAAAGGAAGTAGTCAGCCTGCTTTTGGATGATGAGGAATTGGAAAAGAAATGTAAGCTATTGGATCATTTTTATTATTAAACTATTGCAAGAGTCATTTCTACGCTTATTTCTTATACTATAACATCCAATATACTTAGAATAACCACCATTTTAATTTTAATTATTTTTTCCATATCTGAATAGTACATATGAAATTAAGGAATTTTATAGTGTACTATATATATATTAGTATGGTACACTACAAAATTCCTTAATTTCACGTGTACTGTTCATATACGGTATATGATATATAGAAACATAATTAAAAGGGCTGTTACTCTAAGTATACTTGATTCCACATTCACCATGCGCATATGTGGGCATGTATACAGTATGTGTCTTTATGTGCTTGTGTATGTATATATAAAATATATATGTATGTATATATAGTATATCTGAGAAATCTGCTCCTTTGTCCTCCTCAAATTTCTTAATTCACGGGTAAAATCTATATTCAGTGAAGACAGATTTTTCCATTACAGAAATAGGAGATGACAGTTGGTGCTTATAAAGTTCTATGGAAAACTGTAACTGCCATTCCAGGAGAGTTTTCTGCCTTTCCACTCCTTGTCTGTTTTCCTGCTGTCCTCCTGTTTCCATCGAATTTTGAAGCACTAACTTTCCTCTCCTATCCCAGTAATAGGATAATCTGTATTCACAGTAGGTAGATTTTAGCCAGGAATTTTGAGTAAATTATCAGTGCAGAAGGAGAGAAAATCAGATTTCTCTGATAAGATTTATTACAAAGTTTTTTATTTTTATGTGTGCTATTGATGAAATAAAAATGAAAGCGACGGTGACTCTTTTAAGGGTTTTTACCCTTAATTGAGGCTTATCACTCTATCTTGGGATGGGTGATAAATGTCTGATTTCTGGGATTCACGACTGAGTAGTAAAATATACTGTTGGTTATCTCAGACTCTAATTATTGTTTGATAGCAGTAATATGACTACATATTAGGGACAACTTCTAGATATATAGTCATCTCCATTCTGTCCCATAGAAATGCAAGGCATTCTGGAATTAACCATAATATGGCACAGGTCTAGATCACAACATAGACTGTATTCATGTTTCTATTTTGTAACAGACAAATGTAATAAATGATACATTGCATAAGATAAGCACAAGGATGCAGGAGAATCCCATTGACTATTATGGGGTTTATCAGGGTTTTTTTTTCAGAACGAAAGAAAAAGTTTGTATAATTTCAACCACTACTGGCCTGTGTCAAATATGCATGTGCCTGGGTGAATAATAAGCATTGCATGATAGGATGTAGCAAGGACTTTTTCATAGTTTTATGTTCATAGTAAAAAAAAAAAAAATAACCAGGCAGGTAGTTGCTACATACCTATTGTGCCCGGCACTGACCTCTGCTGTCACAGACCGCTGCTAACGATTATTCAGCTGCTTCTGCTGACGTCACAACGAAAGAGCATTGGCTTCTCTTCCGCTCTGCCCTGTTGACAGAACGTGACTGCCGACATCATGCTGACTGATAGCCAGCTCTCCGCTGCACCATTAGAGGGGCCAGCTGTCCATCAGCATGACGTCAGCAGTCACGTCCTGTCTACAGGGCAGAGCGGGAAAGAAGCCGATGCTCTGTCTAACAACTACCTGCTTGCTAGTTTTTAGACCCATAATAAAAGAAAAAAAAGGGGGCTTTGAAGCTGAATAGAACATTTTTATTTTTTCATTTTTTATCTCTGTTGCAACGATATTAGCTTGTAAAGTTTAGATTTAATTTAAACATATGACCCAAGGGTCGTCAATAGTAATTCTTCACTGGGGGCATTTACCTTTTTCACTGCAATCATAAGCAGGAGCTATTATTGGAGGGGGGGGGGAAAGAACACACCCTCAGAGAATGTCAGACCAGGCCTTCTCTGTGTGACATGTAATGACACACTGCTCTTCTCTGCTCGCTGATTTCACTGCTGGCATCTACTGTGATTACAAGCGAGAGAGGGAGTAAAGCAGAGCTGTGTATCATTTCATACACTACTTGCTGCTCTTATTTTACTGCAGTCAGTGTGGGAGAGAGTGAGTTTAACAGAGCTGACAGTGCAGTGAGTGGAGAGCTGCAAGAGGTGTTTGAAGTGACACACAGTTCTACTCCCCTCTCCAGCTTGTAATCACAGTAGGTTTCAGCAGAGGATTAGTGAGGAGAACAGAGCTATGTGTCATTACATGTCCAGCATGGAGAAACCCGGGTTTGTCCTTCTCTTGGGGAGTGTGCTTTTTACTCCCTTCTTATTCTGTTCTCCTTGTGTTTTGTGTGGCTTTCCTCCAGGTTCTCCGGTTTCCTTTTTTTTTTTCTTTTGACAATTTTTTTTCACCACTTAGAAAACAAACAAAAAACATTACATGTTTGCTATCACTGCAATTGTACTGACCTAGAGAACCATATTGTCAGGTTAGTTTTTGCTTATAGTGAACATGGTAAATAAACTTTTTTTTTTTTTGCAATTTCAACGCACTTGCAAATTTTTTCCCCCGCTTTCCAGTGCATTACATGATAAAATGAATAGTGTCATTCAAAAGTACAGCTCGTCCTGCAAAACACAAGCCCTCATATAGTCATTTGAACCGAAAAAGAAAAAAAAATGTTATGGCTCTTGAAAGAAAAAGAGGAAAATAGTACGGTCATGAACAGGTTAATTAACAGATTGGTTTTGTTTTTTTTTTTTTAAAAAAACAAAAACAGTCTTGCCAAACAGTAGAAAAAATACATTAAACACAAAAGCCTGATTTAAACAGTAGGCTTCCCTTTAACACCAGTATAATTGTGTTATTGGTCCTAATCTGATGTCGACTACCCCTGTGTGTGGCCCTCGTATTTCGATGCGCTCGAAGAGTAAATGCTTCTGTTAGAAATCATTTGTCTTGGATACTTCTTATATTTTGCGCTGCATGCAGTGTTGTGTTAGGTGAAGCGTGGATCTGTGGTGCAGGGAATGCACACGACTACTGGCAAAACTAAAATAGCCATCAAAAAGGGTTGTGGACAGATCTTTAGGCACTTTCCAAAAGCTTACAAAACATTTGTAACGTTTCTTATTACATATTTTTTCCAGTACGCCAGAGACAAGAGGAGAAAAGACAGCAAGAAGAGACCAACAAAGTGAAAGAGCGCAAGAGAAAAAGGGAAAAATATGCAGAAAAGGTTATTTCCTCTCTAAATTTTGTATTGTTGCATGTACAAGCTATTTAAAGGGAACCGCTCACCAGTTTTTTAGTATCCCAACGAATGTCACCATCTTTTTCTGCTGATGTTATGCATTTCACAAATGATTACATTACCTCCTGACTCCCTCTGTACACCTCAAAATACAGCGCAGGACTAAATCAAATGGTATTTACATGAGGCTTTCCGGCCCGATGAGCTTTTTCCTTGTGTCATCTGTTCCTCCTCTCTGCTAGTAAAAACCTTCCTCCGGCTCTGGTTGATGTGGATGACGTGTCCTGCGTCATTCACATAGCTGCACAAAGTTTCGTGCATACTTAGTAGCAACGCTGGCCGAGTAGGTGCACTTTGCTTTGTCCTTCTGCGGGCAGAGAAAAGGACATCAATGCGCATGACCGCAGTAGGGCAAAGCAGAGTGCGCAAGTGCCAGACTTCCTTCAGCTATGTGGATGATGCTGGATACATGACGTATCCACATCAATCAGAGCTGCAGGACCACTTTTACTAGCAGAGAAGAGGAACAGACGCCGCAAGGAGGACACACATCGGGCCGGACAGCCTCATGTCAATACAGCGCGGGACCAAATCAAATGGTATTTTTGAAGTCTACAGAGGGAGTCAGGAGGCAATGTAATCATTTATGAAATGCATAACAACCCTCCAACAGATGCCCCTCTTTTTTTTTTTCCCCTTCAGTTTCCATTGTTCTGCTGATTGTGCGCAGTGCTGTCTCAGATGGCTTCCTGCTAACATAGCTCTGCTTGGCCTCCACCTCTGACATTAAGTGTATTCTACCTTTTAAATACACTCTGTGCTTCTGTACAGTGCCCTGCGTGGCCTGTTCTATCTTCTGCCATCTACAACAATATAGCTGCCTAAAGGCACTGTCACACTTAGCGATCGCACTAGCGATCACGACAACGACACGACATGGCGAGATCGTTGGTGCGATCGCTATGTGGTCGCTAGTTAGCTTCCAAACACAAAGATCTCATCAGAGATCAGCGATCTGTATAACGACCTCTGCGGTCGTTGGGGAAAACCTAGTCCCACCTGCGACGCTGGTAAAGTCGTTCATAAAGGGTGTCACACTCAGCGATTCAGGCTCACCAGCGGGACACCAACGACCAAAAAACGGCTCAGAACGTTCATGAACGATCAGCGACATCGCAGCAGGGGCCACATCGCCGCTACATGTCACACACAGCGACGTCGCTAACGAGATCGCTACTGCGTCATAAAATCGCTGACGCGCTAGCGATCTCGTTAGCGATCTCACTTAGTGTGACAGAACCTTAACTGTCTGCGTGTTTTAACATCATTGCAATGTTAGCTGGTTTTCAGCAGAGTGCAACTGTCCTGCGCTCCTCCACGACAGAGCTTGTAATTATTACGCAGTACAGATGGGAGAAACGAGTCATAGGACTCTGGTACATCAGACAGGTTAGTAATCTGTAACTGCTGGGCTGGAGATCTGCAAATCTCCTTACTTCTTGGCATTCCTGTCTTTTCTTTTGATTAGCCGGGCCCGGTGCGACGCCTTGTGTGCGTAACACCACAATGAGGATGTCGTGCCAGCCCGGCTAAGCCGATGAAGAGCCAGGAATGCCAAGTAGTAAGGAGATTTGCAGGTCTCATTGCCAGATTACTGCTGGATTCCTGACAATCGATTCTCCCTTCTGTACTAAGCAGAGCTGAGCTGTGTTTGATGCCTGCTGCAGACTGATCAGTGATTTTGAAACTGCAGATGTCGCTTTAGTGATGCACATGCCTGAAGCATTGTCAAAGTGTAAACCTTTTATTCAAAGAAAAAATAGCCTTATTTGCTCATCCTCATCAAATTTATGATTATTGTTTTGTAGGTTTTCTTGCATCCTCTTTCTTTTCTTTTTTTTTTTACTACTTACCGTTTATTACTGACCATTTTTTATTCATTTTCTTGTCATTGCAGAAGAAGAAAGAAGATGAAATTGATGGGAAGAAGAAAAGAGATGCCATTAACTTGGTTATTCCATTTGTGCCCTCAGCTGATAACTCAAACCTGTCTGCAGATGGAGACGACTCGTTCATCAGCGTGGACTCCGCCATGCCCAGTCCCTTCAGTGAGGTGAGTGCGGCTGCCATAGCTGATATATTGAAGTTATGTAGAACCAAGAATGATCTCATTGCCAAAAATATTTGGCTCATTAAGGCCGCACAAATCTGCAGTGTATGTAGAGTGATATTTCTCTATATCTAAATGGTGAAAAAAATCAGAACTTAGAAAATTATGATACAAAACTTTTTTTTTTCTGTGTGCACTCAACCTCTCCTGGCGCTCCGCTTACTCTGCTCCCGCTCAGATTTTAGCTGCTCCAACCAATCACAGTGGCTCTGCTGTCCCTTCCGTACTGCCTGTTCCACCAATGACAGCAGAGGGGGCGGAGCAGAAATCAAATTTTCAATTTTGTTATAAATAAAATTTGTGCCAACCTACAAAGGAGAATTAATCTGATCAATCGCACAGCCCTAATTCCCACAATAGATTGCTGTAATGTCCAGCTTGTGAGAAAGCTGGGTCACCGCTGTGCTTACTCTGACAGTCACAGTAATCCAGCTTTTTACTGTTGCTATGCACATCACAAACCAATAGGAAAAGCTGGGTTACAGTGACTAAGCACAGCGGTGACCCAGATTGCTCCCAAGCGGTACAGCAGCAGGTGAATGCCCAGTGACTGACATGATAACCAGAATACAAAGTAGTGGGAAAGATGAGTGACGGAGGACGTTTCAGAGTGAGCACAGCTGCAACCAGCCCAAAACTGAAAACAAGAAAGGGAAACATGCACTGCTGGCCTGCCATGAAGGAGAGGAGGGAAGCAGAGGGTAGAGATGCACAGCTAATATAGACAGTCACAGACAGATCCAGGCAGGAGATTAGGTGCTGTATGAGGAGCAGCATCAAGCTTTTAAATGGAATGTGTCATTCCCCCTTCCAAAAAATTGTTTTTAACAGTAGAAAAAAAGTATTAATGTTTCATTTATTTTATATAATTATATAAAAGTATCAAAAAGAATAATAATGATTCAAGTTTTGCTATTTTCAACTTTGAAACTGTACTGTTTACTGTTAGCTCACATAACGGCTGCAGTAAATGTGTGCAGGGTCTGCAGTGTCTGGTGTGGGTGGGGTCTGTCATGTCTGATATGGTTGGGGTCTGCAGGGTCTTATGTGGGTGGGGTCTGCAGGGTCTGATGTGGTGGGGTCTGATGTGGGTTGGGTCTGCCATGTCTGATGTGGTTGAGGTCTGCAGGGTTTTATGTGGGTGGGGTCTGCAGGGTCTGATGTGTGTGGGGTCTGCAGAGTCTGATGTGGGTGGGGTCTGCAGGGTCTGATGTGGGTGGGGTCTGCAGGGTCTGATGTGGGTGGGGTCTGCAGGGTCTGATGTGGGCGGTGTCTGCAGGGTCGGATGTGGGTGGGGTGTGCAGGGTCTGATGGTGGGTTCTGCAGGGTCTGATGTGGGCGGTACGCAGGGTCTGATGGTGGGGTCTGCAGGGTCTGATGTGGGTGGGGTCTGCAGGGTCTGATGTGGGGGGGTATGCAGGGTCTGAAGTGAGCAGGGTCTGATGTTGGTGGGGTGTGCAGGGTCTGATGTGGGATGGGGTCTGCAGGGTCTGATGTGGGTGGGGTCTGCCATGTCTGATGTGGTTGGGGTCTGCAGGGTCTTATGTGGGTGGGGTTTGCAGGGTCTGATGTGGGTGGGGTCTGATGTGGGTGGGGTCTGCAGGGTCTGATGTGGGCGGTGTCTGCAGGATCTGATGTGGGTGGGGTCTGCAGGGTCTGATGTGGGTGGGGTCTGCAGGGTCTGATGTGGGTGGGGTCTGCAGGGTCTAATGTGGGCAGTGTCTGCAGGGTCTGAAGTGGGCAGGGTCTGATGGTGGGGTCTGCAAGGTCTGATGTGGGTGAGGTCTGCCATGTCTGATGTGGTTGGGGTCTGCAGGGTCTTATGTGGGTGGGGTTTGCAGGGTCTGATGTGGGTGGGGTCTGATGTGGGTGGGGTCTTCCGGGTCTGATGTGGGTGGGGTCTGCAGGGTCTGATGTGGGCGGTGTCTGCAGGGTCGGATGTGGGTGGGGTGTGCAGGGTCTGATGGTGGGTTCTGCAGGGTCTGATGTGGGTTCTGCAGGGTCTGATGTGGGGGGGTATGCAGGGTCTGAAGTGAGCAGGGTCTGATTGTTGGTGGGGTGTGCAGGGTCTGATGTGGGATGGGTCTGCAGGGTCTGATGTGGGTGGGGTCTGCCATGTCTGATGTGGTTGGGGTCTGCAGGGTCTTATGTGGGTGGGGTTTGCAGGGTCTGATGTGGGTGGGGTCTGATGTGGGTGGGGTCTGCAGGGTCTGATGTGGGCGGTGTCTGCAGGTCTGATGTGGGTGGGGTCTGCGGGTCTGATGTGGGTGGGTCTGCAGGGTCTATGGGGTGGTCTGCAGGGTCTGAATGTGGGTCCAGGGTCTGGTTCTGATGGTGGGGTCTGCCATGTCTGATGTGGTTGGGGTGTGCAGGGTCTTATGTGGGTGGGGTTTGCAGGGTTGATGTGGGTGGGGTCTGATGTGGGTGGGGTCTTCGGGTCTGATGTGGGTGGGGTCTGCAGGGTCTGATGTGGGCGGTGTCTGCAGGGTCGGATGTGGGTGGGGTGTGCAGGGTCTGATGGTGGGTTCTGCAGGGTCTGATGTGGGCGGTACGCAGGGTCTGTGTTGGTGGGGTCTGCAGGGTCTGATGTGGTGGGGTCTGCAGGGTCTGATGTGGGGGGGTATGCAGGGTCTGAAGTGAGCAGGGTCTGATGTTGGTGGGGTGTGCAGGGTCTGATGTGGGATGGGTCTGCAGGGTCTGATGTGGGTGGGGTCTGCCATGTCTGATGTGGTTGGGGTCTGCAGGGTCTTATGTGGGTGGGGTTTGCAGGGTCTGATGTGGGTGGGGTCTGATGTGGGTGGGGTCTGCAGGGTCTGATGTGGGCGGTGTCTGCAGGATCTGATGTGGGTGGGGTCTGCAGGGTCTGATGTGGGTGGGGTCTGCAGGGTCTGATATGTGGGCAGTGTCTGCAGGGTCTGAAGTGGGCAGGGTCTGATGGTGGGGTCTGCAAGGTCTGATGTGGGTGAGGTCTGCCATGTCTGATGTGGTTGGGGTCTGCAGGGTCTTATGTGGGTGGGGTTTGCAGGGTCTGATGTGGGTGGGGTCTGATGTGGGTGGGGTCTTCCGGGTCTGATGTGGGTGGGTCTGCAGGGTCTGATGTGGGCGGTGTCTGCAGGGTCGGATGTGGGTGGGGTGTGCAGGGTCTGATGGTGGGTTCTGCAGGGTCTGATGTGGGTTCTGCAGGGTCTGATGTGGGGGGTGCAGGTCTGAAGTGGAGGTCTGATGTGGTGGGTGTCTGCAGGGTCTGATGTGGGAGGGTCTGCAGGTCTGATGTGGTGGGGTCTGCAGGTCTGATGTGGTTGGGGTCTGCAGGGTCTTGATGTGGGTGGGGTTGCAGGGTCTGATGTGGGTGGGGTCAGGGTCTGATGTGGGTGGGGTCTGCAGGGTCTGATGTGGGTGGGGTCTGCAGGTCTGATGTGGGTGGGGTCTGCAGGGTCTGATGTGGGTGGGGTCTGCAGGGTCTGAATGTGGGTGGGGTCTGCAGGGTCTGATGTGGTCAGGGTCTGATGTGGTGGGGTCTGCCATGTCTGATGTGGTTGGGGTCTGCAGGGTCTATGTGGGTGGGGTTGCAGGGTCTGATGTGGGTGGGGGTCTGATGTGGGTGGGGTCTCAGGGTCTGATGTGGGTGGGGTCTGCAGGGTCTGATGTGGGCGGTGGTCTGCAGGGTCGGATGTGGGTGGGGTGTGCAGGTCTGATGTGGTGGGTGTCTGCAGGGTCTGATGTGGGGGGGTCTGCAGGGTCTGATGTTGGTGGGGTCTGCAGGGTCTGATGTGGGTGGGGTCTGCAGGGTCTGATGTGGTGGGGTCATGCAGGGTCTGATAGTTGGGAGTCTGCAGGTCTGATGTGGTGGGGTTGCAGGGTCTGATTGTGGGATGGGGTCTGCAGGGTCTGATGTGGTGGGGTCTGCAGGGTCTGATGTGGTGGGGTCTGCAGGGTCTATGTGGGTGGGGTCTGCAGGGTCTGATGTGGGGGGGTCTGATGTGGGTTGGGGTCTGCAGGTCTGATGTGGGTGGGCGGTGTCGCAGGATCTGATGTTGGGTGGGGTCTGCAGGGTCTGATGTGGGTGGGGTCTGCAGGGTCTAATGTGGGTGGTGTCTGCAGGGTCTGAAGTGGGCAGGGTCTGATGTGGTGGGGTCTGCAAGGTCTGATGTGGTGGGTCTGCATGGTCTGATGTGGTTGGGGTCTGCAGGGTCTATGTGGTGGGGTTTGCAGGGTCTGATGTGGGTGGGTGGTCTGATGTGGGTGGGGTTGCCGGGTCTGATGTGGTGGGGTCTGCAGGGTCTGATGTGGGTGGTGTCTGCAGGGTCGATGTGGGTTGGGTTGCAGGGTCTGTGGTGGGTTCTGCAGGGTCTGATGTGGGTGGTCTGCAGGGTCTGATGTGGGTGGGGTCTGCAGGGTCTGATGTGGGTGGGGTCTGCAGGCTGAGTGGGCAGGTCTGATGTTGGTGGGGTGTGCAGGGTCTGATGTTGGTGGGGTCTGCAGGGTCTGATGTGGGTGGGGTCTGCATGTCTGATGTGGTGGGGTCTGCAGGTCTTATGCGTTGGGGTCTGCAGGGTCTGATGTGGGTGGGTCTGCAGGGTCTGATGTGGTGGGGTCTGCAGGGTCTGATGTGGGCGGGGTCTGCAGGGTCTGATGTGGGTGGGGTGTGCAGGGTCGGATGTTGTAGGGTCTGATGTGGGTGGGGTCTGCCAGTCTTATGTGGGTGGGGTCTGCAGGGTCTGATGTGGGTGGGGTCTGCAGGGTCTGATGTGGGTGGGGTCTGCAGGGTCTGATGTGGGTGGGGTCTGCAGGGTCTGATGTGGGCGGGGTCTGTAGGCTGATGTGGTTGGGGTCTGCAGGTCTGATGTGGGCGGTGTCGCATTGTCTGATGTGGGTGGGGTGTGCAGGGTCTGATGTTGGTGGGGTCTGCAGGGTCTGATGTGGGTGGG
>JARQOD010000001.1:475968649-476064676 GCA_033576555.1 Oophaga sylvatica
ATTAAAGGTGTAAATTCGTAGCAAAAAAGTCTGTTTTTTTTACAACGAATTTACACCTTTAATTAACCCCTACAGGTGTGAAATTTTGCACACATAGACTGATGTAAAGGTACTGCCACACTAAACGCTCCCGCTAACGATCACAATAACGACGCATACTAATGCGATCGTTTTTGTGATCGTTTTAATGTCGCTAGTAGCTGCCACACTTAGCGATCTCGTTAACGACTCATAAGCGGTTAGCGATCTCATTAACGACTTTAACGGTCATTGCGATGTAAAAAACAGCGCACATCGCTCACAAAAGGTGCCAGACACAGCGATATAGCGTCACCAGCGGGACGCCAACGATCTAAATACGGTCCAGAACTCTAGTGAACGATCAGCGAGATCACAGCAAGGGCCACGTCGTTGCTACATGCCACACACAATAGCGTCACTAACGAGATCGCTAAATAGTGACTTTTTTAGCGATCTCGTTAGCAACCTTGTTTAGTGTGGCATACCCTTAATTGTTTGTGCAAATCAGATAGCAAACGACATGAAAAGACATGGTTAACCCTATGTACACCGAGTGTCATTTCATGTTGGGTGCTTCTGTCTTTTCACAGAAGTCGGCTTTACCCGGCAATTGAATCAGAGGATATTTTACTATGTAGAAGTGTATAAACTATACATATATGTATATATATATGTCACAATGACATGTATATATATATATATATATATGTATTCTATGTGTGTATATTTAGTGTTTACAAGGAAAGAATGGGGTTTTTTTAGTTACGATATTTTGTTCCCATAGACTTACATTGGATTTCCGGTATCGGTATCGGGTATCGCCGATATTTTAATGGTATCGGCGATACCATTCCGATTCCGATACTATTGGATATCGGAAAGTATCGCTCAACTCTACTGTTGACATGTTCCTTGAAACTCAGTTTTCCGTCGGCCATTTTGCTTTCTGTCTTTCTGCAGCTCTTGCCCTCAGTTAATATGGAGTTTCCAGTTTTCATGTTCCCGCCCTGATTCTTCCCTCTTGCTTCTTAAGCAGCCTCAGCTGAACAATCAGTGCTCCTGAATCAAGCCTCAGTCAGTCTGTGACCTGACTCCTGGAAGCCTTGGACTTGTACTCCAGCTATTCCCTACTGAGGAACTTTGGAACACTTTTGGACTCTGGAAACCTGCTGTTTGGTGAATCCATGTTTGCAGAGGAATTACGGTACAGAGAAGAGATCCTGAACCTGCTTTGGAGATTTATTGTAGTGCTTGAAGTTACTCTGGCCTGCTGTGTCTCCTGTCGCTGTTCCTGCAAACTGTGTGAACTTTTCAGCATGCTTGTATGAAGTAATACAAGTCATTTCATTTCAACCTATGTCTCCTGTGTTTTCCTCGCACCCAAGCACAAGACGCTATAGGAACTGTACACTATACATGACAAGATTCAGGAGCCAATGTTTAGTGTCTGCTGGGTCTGGGAAAGCCGTGTCTGCTGTGACTGTGGATATCAGATGTCCGTTTAATACCTTATGTGATGACAGTGGTTGTGACTTCTCACAACCATTCCAGGTGAGCGCATTCCCTTAAAATTTTACTCTGGAGTGTTACCACAGGTAAACACTATTGTTTTTTTTTTTTTCCTTTCCTCTTCTCCTTCCAGCACTTCTGCCTTAAAAGATCTGGAAGATGGAGGCCCGCATAAAGGAACTTTGCAGAGTGACTGATACAATCCTTTCAGATGTACAGACTTTAAAAACCCGTTTTGCAAGCCTACAGGACCTCACTAATCATAATTTGCAAGTGTTTGGACAGACTACCCAGGAATTGCGAGCCAGGATTGAGGCTCTAGAGGAACGAGCCCAGGCTCCTGCCATAACCCCAAGTTCTGGGATCCCCAAATTACCTCCTTTTCATTTTGGCGGTGAACGTGAGAAATTCAGGGGATTTATTAATCAATGCAATTTATTTTTCTCTGCACGTGCTTCACAATTTCCCACTGAACGATCCAAAGTGCTTACTATAATCATGTTGCTTACCAATAAGGCTTTGATGTGGGCAAACCCTCTGATTGAGACTGAGGATGATTGTTTGAATCACCTTGATGCTTTTATTTCAGCCATGGGGCAGGTGTTTGATGACCCCAATCGAGGTGCAACAGCTGAAGCAGCCATGTTAACTTTGCGCCAATGTAAGCGTTCAGTAGCCGAATATGCCTGGATTTCAGGAGATGGGCTCTTGATACCACTTGGGACACTTCCGCTAAAAAATCTATTTTTCGGAAAGGGTTGTCTCCACTGATTAAGGATGAACTTGCTCGTGCCGACCCTCCCACTGCGTTAGGTGACTTTATTAACTATTGTATCCGTATTGATGCTCGTCTGACTGAACGCAGACAAGAGAGATGGTTCGAAAATAATCGCACTAACCTTTTACTACCTCCCTCCTCAGCTAAGGAACCTTTGAGTAGGATCACAAGGGAACCAGAACCTGAACCCATGCAGGTGGACTCTTTACAAAGACGGGTTAGTGTTATGTTACGGTAGCTGAGGAGTGCAGGTAAAAAAGGAAATACACCAGAGCAGTTGGAATCTATGAGATTGCAGTACCCTGACTAACCACCGCAACTAGAGGCAGCCGTGGAGCGTTCCTACGTTGGTCCTAGACGCCTCGTCACAGCCTGAGAAACTAACTACACCTAAAGATAGAAATAGGAAAGCTATCTGCCCCGGAGCAGAACCCCAAAGATAATAGAAAGCCCCCAAACATGTAATGGCGGTTAGACAAGAGGAAATACTGACACAGAAAGAAAATAGTATGAGCAAACGCTGGGGCCCAAACTATCTAAATAGAAAAGGATAGGAAGGGTACTTACTGCAATCTCAGAAAACCCTGAAAAAACACCAACTCTACTCATTTCAAAATCACCTGAGATCACACGACCTCTACCACCTAAATTAGTTCTCTGGTGTAACAAAAACAAAACAGCAGCCACTGAAAAAAAACTGGAAAAAGCAAAAGTACAAAACACAGTGGCTGGACTAAACTGAGAGGGCAAAAGCCCCCGGAGGGGACCCTGAAGGCCCCCACAGAAGTGCAGGACAAAATGCAAAAATATAGCAAAAACACAAAATAAGAAATTGTCTTATCTGATAGCAGGAGATGCAGACACGACACAGCAGGCTACAAGGGAAACTGGAAAGAAGGATTCAGACCAGAACAATTTATCACCGGCAACCCTGATGGGAAAATGACTCCCTTATATAAGACCAATCAGTAACACCTGATTCCCAGTCCTCACAATCCTCACTAGTACCGCTTGTAACCACCAGAGGGAGCCTCTGCTCAGAACTCATCTCAAACCCATTCACAACAGTACCCCCCCCTTGAGGAGGGGTCACCGAACCCTCATTTGAGCAACCAGGTCGGTCAGGATGAGTTCTATGATACGCACGGATAAGTCTCCTAGCATGGATGTCCGAAGCAAACACCCAAGAATTGTCTTCCTGACCATAACCTCTCCATTTAACCAAATACTGGAGTCTTCGTCTAGAAAAACGAGAATCCAATATTTTCTCAACCACATACTCCAGATTGCCCTCAACCAAAACAGGGTCAGGAGGCACAGCAGCAGGAACCACTGGCTCAACAAACCTCTTCAACAAGGACTTGTGGAACACGTTATGGATCTTAAATGTCCCTGGAAGAAGCAAACGAAAAGAAACAGGATTAATAATCTCCATGATCTTATAAGGTCCAATGAACCTAGGCTTAAATTTAGGAGATGCTACTCTCATAGGAATATTCTTTGAGGACAACCAGACCAAGTCCCCCACTTTAAATCGAGGACCATCAGTCCTATGCCGGTTAGCAAACCGCTGGGCCTTCTCCTGAGAGAGGGACAACCTCTCCACTACCTGGTCCCAAATCTGCTGCATACGCTCAACAACAGAGTCAACACCTGGACAGACAGAAGCCTCCGTCTGTCCTGAAGAAAATCGAGGGTGAAACCCAGAATTACAGAAAAACGGAGACATCAAAGTGGCAGAGCTAGCCCTATTATTAAGAGCAAACTCAGCCAAAGGCAAAAAAGAGACCCAGTCATCCTGATCAGCAGACACAAAGCATCTTAGATAAGTCTCCAATGTCTGGTTTGTTCTCTCAGTTTGACCATTGGTCTGAGGATGAAATGCCGAGGAGAAAGACAATTGAACACCCAGTTTTGAACAAAAAGTCCTCCAAAATCTGGAAACAAACTGGACTCCTCTGTCAGACACAATGTTCTCAGGAATGCCGTGTAAACGAACCACGTGCTGAAGGAACAACGGCACCAATTCAGAGGAGGAAGGCAACTTAGGTAATGGCACAAGATGTATCATTTTGGAAAACCTATCACAAATTACCCAGATGGTGGTCATTCTCTGAGAAACAGGAAGATCGGAAATGAAATCCATAGAGATATGGGTCCATGGTCTCTTGGGCACAGGCAATGGCATCAACAAACCACTAGAGCGAGAGCAAGGCTTGGAGCGAGAGCAAGTCCCGCAGGACTGCACAAATTCCCTGACATCGCGAGACAAGGTAGGCCACCAAAAGGACCGACTAACCAAGTCTCTGGTACCAAAAATTCCGGGATGCCCAGCCAATGCGGAACAATGAATCTCAGACATCACACTCTTTTTCCATTGGTCCGGGACAAACAATTTTCCAACAGGGCAGCGCTCGGGCCTATCCTCCTGACACCCTCCAGAGCAAGTCTCAAATTGGGCGAGATGGCGGAAAGAACTACACCCTCCTTCAAAATAACAGAGGGATCAGATAGCTCAGGAGAGTCCGCAAGGAAACTCCTCGAGAGGGCATCCGCCTTAACATTCTTAGTGCCAGGAAGAAAGGAAACCACAAAATTAAAACGTGTGAAAAACAAGGCCCACCTGGCCTGTCTAGGATTGAGTCGCTTGGCAGATTCCAGATAGACCAGATTCTTATGGTCCGTAAGGACCACCACCTGATGTTTGGCTCCCTCCAGCCAATGTCTCCACTCTTCAAAAGCCCACTTCATGGCCAATAACTCCCGATTACCCACGTCATAATTACGTTCAGTAGGAGAAAATTTTCGAGAGAAAAAGGCACAAGGGTTACTTTTAGAGGTCTCTGGATCTTTTTGGGACAAAACGGCACCTGCCCCAATTTCAGAGGCATCAACCTCCACCTGAAATGGCAGAGAAACATCAGGCTGCCGTAGAACAGGAGCAGAAGTGAATCTCTGCTTAAGTTCCTGAAACGCAGAGACTGCCTCAGGAGGCCAATTCACCACATCAGAACCCTTTCTGGTCAAATCAGTTAATGGTTTAACAATAACCGAGAAATTACCAATAAATTTACGATAAAAATTGGCAAAATCCAAAAATCTCTGAAGAGCCTTTAATGAAGTAGGTTGGACCCAATCACAGATGGCCTGAACCTTGACCGGGTCCATTTCAATAACAGATGGGGACAAAATGAATCCCAGAAATGAGATCTTCTGTACGCCAAAAAGACACTTTGATCCCTTCACATACAGAGCATTCTCTCTCAAAATCTGGAATACAGTTCGAACATGTTTCACATGAGAGTCCCAGTCATTAGAAAAATCAAGATATCATCCAAATAAACAATCAGAAACTTGTCCACAAAATCCCTGAAAATGTCATTCATGAAGGACTGGAAGACGGAAGGAGCATTAGTGAGCCCAAAGGGCATCACAAGGTACTCAAAATGCCCTTCAGGGGTGTTAAATGCCGTCTTCCATTCATCCCCGTGCTTAATGCGAATAAGGTTATACGCCCCCCTGAGGTCAAGCTTGGTAAACCAAGTAGCGTTTTTCACCCTGGAAAACAGGTCAGAAATCAAGGGTAACGGGTATTGATATTTCACAGTAATATTGTTCAAGAGACGATAATCAATACACGGCCTTAATGAACCATCTTTTTTGGCCACAAAGAAAAAACCGGCACCTAAGGGTGAAGAGGATGGTCTGATATGACCCTTCTCCAATGATTCCTTGATATAAGACCGCATAGCGTCATGTTCAGGTACAGACAAGTTAAAAAGGCGACCTTTAGGGAATTTACTACCTGGCACTAATTCAATAGCGCAGTCATAGCTCCTATGGGGAGGTAAGGATGCAGATTTACTTTCGCTAAACACATCAGAAAAATCAAACAAAAAGTCAGGAACATCCTCAGCCTGGGGGGAGGCAGAAAAAACAGGAGTGTTGGTATTAACACATTGGCAGCCCCAACTGGTTACAGACACAGATTTCCAATCCAAAACAGGATTATGAGACTGTAACCAAGGGAAACCCAGCACTATAATGTCATGCAGATTATATAGAACCAAAAATTTGCAGCACTCCTGGTGATCAGGTTCAACCCTCATTATCACCTGAGTAGAAAACTGGGGTTTATTCTCAGCCAAAGGGGTAGAATCGATCCCCAGTAAAGGAATAGACTTCTGTAGGGGTATCAAGGGAAACCCACAACGTTTAGCAAAATCATAATCCATCAGGTTAATAGCTGCTCCAGAATCAACGAAATCCTGAGCAGAAAATGAGGACAGAGAGCATATCAGAGTGACAGTTAATAAAAACTTAGTCTGAACACTACCCAAGACAACTGAGCGTGCAAAATGTCTTCCCCGCTTAGGGCAGACTGAAATAGCATGAGAGGCATCACCACAGTAGAAACATAACCCATTGCGCTTTCGAAACTCATGACGCTGTGCCCCAGACACCACTCCATCACACTGCATGGGCTCAGCAGCTGGCTCACAAGGCAACACCACTCCACGCATACTTCTCCGCTCACGCAAACGTCTGTCAATTTGAATCGCTAATGACATAGAATCATTGAGACCAGAGGGGACAGGGAATCCCACCATAACATCCTTTACATTATCCGACAGACCCTTCCGGAAAAGGGCCGCCAAAGCGTCGTCATTCCACTTGGTCAGGACTGCCCACCTACGGAATCTCTGACAGTATAACTCAGCGTCATCAAGCCCCTGATTTAATGCCAACAAGGCTTTTTCAGCTTGATCAGTGACATTAGGCTCATCGTACAATAACCCCAAAGCCTGAAAAAATGCATCAACATCACTCAAAATAGGATCCCCAGGTATCAGGGAAAAAGCCCAATCCTGAGGATCGCCGCGCAGGAGAGAGATGATAATTTGAACCTGCTGCGCTGCGTTTCCTGAGGACTTAGATTTTAAGGCAAGAAACAATTTACAATTATTTTTGAAATTCTGAAACTTAGCTCGATCCCCTAAAAACAAATCTGGCATGGGGATCCTAGGTTCCACAACAGGCAACCTAGCAAGATATGCAGCAATACTCTGAACCTCAGTGGCAAGCTGATCCACACGGCCAGACAACTGTGCAAACTCCATTGGGAGAAAAGATCCTCCCCAGCACCCAGAGATACAGAGGGAAAAAAAAAAAAATGCAACAAACAGAAAAATATCTCTGACAACTTTTCTTCCTTCAAAATATTTTTTCCCTTCTGTGAGTACCATACAATTTTTATGGCCGGTGATACTGTTATGTTACGGTAGCTGAGGAGTGCAGGTAAAAAAGGAAATACACCAGAGCAGTTGGAATCTATGAGATTGCAGTACCCTGACTAACCACCGCAACTAGAGGCAGCCGTGGAGCGTTCCTACGTTGGTCCTAGACGCCTCGTCACAGCCTGGGAAACTAACTACACCTAAAGATAGAAATAGGAAAGCTATCTGCCCCGGAGCAGAACCCCAAAGATAATAGAAAGCCCCCAAACATGTAATGGCGGTTAGACAAGAGGAAATACTGACACAGAAAGAAAATAGTATGAGCAAACGCTGGCGCCCAAACTATCTAAATAGAAAAGGATAGGAAGGGTACTTACTGCAATCTCAGAAAACCCTGAAAAAACACCAACTCTACTCATTTCAAAATCACCTGAGATCACACGACCTCTACCACCTAAATTAGTTCTCTGGTGTAACAAAAACAAAACAGCAGCCACTGAAAAAAAACTGGAAAAAGCAAAAGTACAAAACACAGTGGCTGGACTAAACTGAGAGGGCAAAAGCCCCCGGAGGGGACCCTGAAGGCCCCCACAGAAGTGCAGGACAAAATGCAAAAATATAGCAAAAACACAAAATAAGAAATTGTCTTATCTGATAGCAGGAGATGCAGACACGACACAGCAGGCTACAAGGGAAACTGGAAAGAAGGATTCAGACCAGAACAATTGATCACCGGCAACCCTGATGGGAAAATGACTCCCTTATATAAGACCAATCAGTAACACCTGATTCCCAGTCCTCACAATCCTCACTAGTACCGCTTGTAACCACCAGAGGGAGCCTCTGCTCAGAACTCATCTCAAACCCATTCACAACAGGTTAGTGATGCACGCAAAGAACATCGTATAAAGGAAAATCTATGTTTCTACTGTGGTAAGTCAGGGCACTTCATTATAAACTGCCCCAGCCGTTCTCGTAAGACTACTGCAGCAGTCATTCACTGTGAGTGTTGCGAGAGGAGCTCTGTCATGTCCGAGCCTCAGGCTCCAGAGAGATCTGCTGCAAGAGATCTTGATTTCTCGGACTTAAACTCTGTTAGTTCTGGGGACGATGACGGTATAAACGCTGCAATTTTTCAAGTTTCCTCAGCGGTGTCCCAGCTGAGTTGTAAAAGAAACAATTCTCATTGCTTCCTTTCCATCAAACTCTGGGTTGACTCAGTCTGGGTGTCTAGCTCTGCTATGATCGACTCAGGAGCAAGTGGAAATTTTATGGATATCTCCTTTGCTCTGAAACAGGGGATACGTTCAGTGAAGAAGGCTACTCCAGTACAGATGGAGACTGTGGATGGCTCTCTACTGACTTCTGGACCAGTGGATCAAGAAACAGAGCCTTTGAGGGTCCTTATGGGTAAAGATCATCAGGAGAAAATGTCTTTTATGCTTATCTCTTCTCCCCACTTTCCCATTATTCTAGGGCTACCATGGCTGCAGGCGCAGAATCCTACGATTAACTGGGAGACCAAGGAATTACACTTTCCGGAGAAACAGATGAGTCAAGGAGTTTCAGCTTGCTCTGTTCCTAAAGGAACCATGTCAGTCCCTGAACTACCAGCTGTATACCAGGACTATGTGGATTTATGTGACAAGAAGAACACTGATCAGCTTCCTCCTCACCGTCCATATGATTGTCCAATTGAATTATTGCCTGGAGCCGAGATACCTTTTGGTAAGATCTACCCCTAGCGGGGCCCGAGCTAAAAGCTTTGAAGGATTATATAGACGAAAATTTAGCCAAGGGCTTCATACGCCCCTCTTCATCTCCCGCAGGTGCACCCATCTTCTTTGTGAAGAAGAAAGATGGATCTCTGAGACCCTGCATAGACTATAGGGAACTCAATAAGGTTACTATTAGAAACCGTTATCCATTGCCTTTAATCCCTGAATTGTTGGAGAGAGTGCGGCATGCCAAAATTTTCTCTAAACTGGATCTCCGTGGGGCCTATAACTTGGTCCGCATTAGACCTGGGATGAATGGAAGACTGCTTTCAGGTCACGCTATGGACACTTTGAATATCTAGTTATGCCTTTTGGTCTGAGTACCGCCCCAGCCACTTTCCAACACTTCGTGAATGATATCTTCAGGGATCTCCTAGATACATTTGTGGTGATTTATCTGGATGATATTCTAATTTTTTCTAACTCCACAGAGGAACATTATGGACATGTGAGAATGGTCTTAGAACGCCTAAGACAAAACCATCTCTACATCAAACTTGAAAAATGTGAATTCCATAGGACCGAAATTCAATTTCTGGGGTATGTACTATCTACGCAAGGGATTAGTATGGATGGAAGCAAGACCCAAGCCATCAAGGATTGGCCAATTCCTAGAAATGTGAAGGAGGTGCAGCGTTTCATCGGGTTTGCCAACTTCTATAGACGTTTCATTAAGAATTTTTCTGAGGTAGTGTCACCTATCACCCAACTTACCCGGAAACAGTCTAGGTTCTCCTGGACCCCGCAAGCTCAGGAAGCATTTTCCTGTTTAAAGGATAAATTTACCACTGCACCTATCTTAGTACATCCCAACCCCGAGCTTGCCTTCATAATAGAGGTGGATGCTTCAGACTGTGCCGTTGGAGCTATACTCTCTCAGATAACAGGTGAGAAGAATGTCTTGCATCCCTGTGCCTTCTTTTCCCAGCAGTTGTCTTCGGCTGAGAGGAACTACGATGTGGGCAATAGAGAATTGTTGGCCATTATTGCCGCCTTCAAGGAATGGAGACACCTTCTTCAGGGAGCTGCACAGCAAATAGTCGTCCTGACAGACCATCGTAACCTTGAATTTATCAGGTCGGCTAAGTGCCTGACTCCTCGCCAGGCTCGCTGGAATCTTTTCCTAAACCAATTTAATTTTGTCATTTCTTATAGACCAGGATCGCGCAATGGAAAGGCTGATGCACTCTCTAGGATTCATTCAGCAGAGACACGTCCACTTACTCCTCCTAAGACTATTCTTCCTGACTCTAGATTCCTGGGAGTGATTCATAATCAAGACCTACTTAAGGACATCAAGGAAGCATACCATGCGGATTCTTTGTTGGCTCAACCCCAAGGGACGTAAGTCTTGTCTTTAAGAATGGTGTGTGGATTCAGGGACAACGTCTGTATATACCTGAAACAGTCAGATTGAGAGTATTGCAACTCATCCACGATTCCAAGATAGCCGGGCATAGGGGAATTCTAAAGACACAAGAATTTCTTTCTCGTTTCTTTTGGTGGCCCACTTACAGGAAAGATGTTTTAAACTATGTCACTTCATGTGAAGTCTGTGCAAGATGCAAAACACCTCGCTCCTCACCAACTGGTCTGTTGCAACCTCTTCCCACCCCGTCCCGCCCGTGGGGATCCATTTCTATGGACTTCATTGTGGAGTTACCAACCTCTCAAGGGAAGAACACCATTCTAGTGGTGGTTGACGGTCTAACAAAGGCAGCTCATTTTATCCCTTGTGTCGGCTTACCCACTGCAAAACAGACATCAGACTTGATGATTAAGAATGTGTTTCGCTTACATGGAGTACCGGATGAGGTCATTTCGGATCGAGGGGTGCAATTCACTTCAAGGTTTTGGCAAAATTTCTGTGCAGCATTGGACATTAAAGTAAACCTTTCTTCTGCTTTTCATCCCCAGACTAATGGACAGACAGAACGAACCAATCAGACCCTGGAGCAGTATCTCCGCTGTTTTATCTGCCACCTACAGGATGATTGGGTGGATCTACTTCCACTGGCTGAGTTCTCTTATAACAACTCTCAGAGCGCCTCCACTAAGCAGTCTCCTTTTTATTCCAATCTAGGTTATCATCCTAACATTCTTCCTCGATTTCCCATAGATACGCCCTTGCCGGCAGTGGCTGAAAGAATCACTTCTTTACAAAAGAATATGGATCTTCTAAAGGAAAATCTAGAATTGGCTCAGGAAAGGTACAAGAAAGCAGCAGATAAATTTCGTAAACCTGCACCAGCTTTCAAGGTAGGAGATTTGGTCTGGCTGTCAACCAGAAATCTTAAATTAAAGATTCCATCGTCTAAATTGGGACATAAGTACATTGGACCTTATAAGATCAATAAGATTATAAGTGCTGTTGCTTGTCGTCTTCAACTGCCCAGAACTATGAGAATCCACCCTGTCTTTCATGTATCCCTACTAAAGGCTGCAACACCCAATACGTTTCCTGGACGTTCTTCTCCTTGCCCTGACCCAGTGCTGGTCGATGGTCAGGAAGAATTTATGATGGAAAGGATTCTAGATTCCAGGTTGTACAGAAATCAGTTGCAATATTTGATTAAATGGCAGGGCTACCCAGTGGAGGACAACTCATGGGAACCAGTCAATAATGTAAATGCTCCTCGCCTGCTCCGCCAGTTTCATCATAGGTACCCTGACAAGCCTGGTCTGAGGTCATCCGGAGGTTGTCCCTAAGGGGGGAGTAATGTAAGGTTCTTTGTCTCTGTTGACATGTTCCTTGAAACTCAGTTTTCCGTCAGCCATTTTGCTTTCTGTCTTTCTGCAGCTCTTGCCCTCAGTTAATATGGAGTTTCCAGTTTTCATGTTCCCGCCCTGATTCTTCCCTCTTGCTTCTTAAGCAGCCTCAGCTGAACAATCAGTGCTCCTGAATCAAGCCTCAGTCAGTCTGTGACCTGACTCCTGGAAGCCTTGGACTTGTACTCCAGCTATTCCCTACTGAGGAACTTTGGAACACTTTTGGACTCTGGAAACCTGCTGTTTGGTGAATCCATGTTTGCAGAGGAATTACGGTACAGAGAAGAGATCCTGAACCTGCTTTGGAGATTTATTGTAGTGCTTGAAGTTACTCTGGCCTGCTGTGTCTCCTGTCGCTGTTCCTGCAAACTGTGTGAACTTTTCAGCATGCTTGTATGAAGTAATACAAGTCATTTCATTTCAACCTATGTCTCCTGTGTTTTCCTCGCACCCAAGCACAAGACGCTATAGGAACTGTACACTATACATGACACTGGCATTCTATGGCCCAAACCCTGCAGTAGAGATCGTACAAGGTGATGGCTGATGTGCGTACTGATCTGAAGGAAAAGATGGCAGAGCGGACCAGGATAGAGCTAGCCAAGATGGAGATGGCAGAGCGGACAAAAGTAGCGCTAGCCAAGATAGAGCTAGCCAAGATGGAGATGGCAGAGCGGAGAGAGGAGAGTCAGCGAGCAGGAGGAGCTCTGGCCTCCGCCCAGGTATCCTCAGCAGTATGCCACAAAAAAATCCAGTATAATGCCTTCCGACAGTTGGGGGAGGCAGAGGAAGACATTGATGGCTTTCTGCAGGACTTTGAGCAACAGTGTGCCCTTCATCAAGTGAAGCCGGAGGATTGAGTTCAGGTTCTGGCCAGAAAGCTGATAGGCCGGGCAGCGGACGCCTATCGCATGGTACCTGATGAGAACTCTATGGACTATGAGCGGGTCAAAGAAGTGATCTTGGCCCGGTATGTGCTGACACCAGAGGCATACCGCCAAAAGTTCAGCGGACTTATAAAACAGGTAACAGATACCCACGCTGAATGGGCCTGTAAACTATGGCGGTCACTGCTACAGTGGGCACAAGGGAGCGAAGCAACCACTAAGGAGGACGTCCTCCAGCTCTTCTTGCTAGAGCGATTCTTTACTGGACTAACCCCCGAGACACAAGAATGGCTTCGGGGCAGACGGCCAACGACTTTTGAGGAGGCCGCTCGTCTGGCCGATGAACATCATGATGCCAGGAGGTCTCAGTTGTCAGGCTCAAAGACTGTTACTAGGGGCCTCCCATGGGTCTGGAGGCCCCTAAACCACAGAAGCTTGTCGGGGGACCAGCTAAAACCCCGACCTACCAGAGTCCCCTTGGTGCGTGATGCCACACCTGCCATCAGCTGGGCCACCTGCAAAGACAATGTCCCAACCAGACTCAGAGTACCCAGAGGCCAAAGGCGGGAATGGCTACCGTCAACCGGGCCGCTGTACACTGCTACCAAGGTGAAGTGTTATGTTTTGGTAGCTGAGGAGAAATTGCAAAAATAACAAAAGTAGTAATACACCAGAGAGGCTGGATACTTAGATTGCAGTACCCTAAACTAACTGCCACACTAGAAGTAGCCGTCGAGCGTACCTACGGTGATCCTAGACGCCTCGTCACAGCCGGAGAGATAACTACACCTAAAGGCAGAAAGATGAAAGTTATCTGCCCCGGAGCAGATCCCCCAAAGAAATAGGAAGCCCCCAAACATGTAATGGCGGTTAGACAAGAAGAAAGTACGGAGACAGACAGAAAATAGAATGAGCAAACGCTGGGGCCCAATCTGTCTAGATAGAAAAGTATAGGAAAGAATTCTGACTGCAACCCAAAAAACCCTGACAAAAATACGAACACTTCTGATTAACAAAAAACCTGAGATCACACGATCTCTACCACCTAAATCAGATCTCTGGTGTAACACACAGCAATTCAGCAAAAAAGTGACAAAGGAACAGAGCAAAAGTGCAAATACAAAATGAGCACAATTGCAGCGCCAGACCCCAAAAGGGGGCCAGGCTGCAGTCCCCTGCAAGCAGCAAAACAGGCAAGGAAAATCCAAGAAGAGGAAAAAAAGGCAAATCACTTATCTGAAAGAGAGCAGGAATGCAAGCTGAGCTCCAAGCAAAACCAGGAAGAACAATTGATTACCGGCAAGGCTGATGGGAACTCAGGTCACTTATATCAGACCATTCAGAGCCAGCTGAAGGCCATTCAGCAATTAGTTCATTACCCTCAGCAACCACCGGAGGGAGCCCCAGCTCAGAAGTCGCCTCCAGAGTATTCACAACAGCGAAGCTGACCCGGCATTGGGGGCTATGACTAATCCGGGGATGGAAGAGATGGAGGAAGTGCTGCATGAAGTAGACCCCGTGCAGGCAGCCCGGGCAGATAATCTACAACAGCATCGACAGGTGGTGTGGGTTAATGGGAAACGTATGCAAGGAATAAGAGATTCCGGAGCAACTTTGACCCTTGTGAAGCCTCATCTCGTCCGGGACCAAGAGAAGACGGACCGGACAGTGGCAGTCCGTGTAGCAGGGGGAGCCATACATCGACTGCCCACTGCCAGGATTCACCTGAACTGGGGAGTCGGGGATGGCCTTGTTGAGGTCGGCCTGATGGAGGATTTGCCTGCAGACGTCTTGCTGGGAAATGACTTGGGGCCCATGTTGTCTGCATTCTCGGTCACCTCTCTGGCTGAGACCTATCCTGTGACCACCCGGAGACAAGCTCGAGCTGTGGAGATGGAATCACACTCAGAGGAGACCCAGGTAAGACACCCCAGCCCTACACATATTCCAATAGCCAGACACATTTCTTGGGCCACCCCAGCTGAGTTTAAAAGGGAGGTACTTGAGGATCCCTCATTACAGGGGTATCGTGGGAAGGCACAGGAGGGGAGAGGAGTACTGGAAGGGGAACAATTTGTATGGCATCAGGGACTCCCCTACCGGGTTACAGAGCAGCGCCACACAGGGACGAGCCCCACTATAAATCGACAGCTGGTAGTTCCCAAGAAGTATAGGCAGGAGCTACTGCGAATCTCTCATGATATACCCTTGGCCGGGCACCTCGGCGTCAGTCGCACCAGGCATCGTATGACACAAAACTTCTTTTGGCTGGGGGTAACCTATGATGTTAGTCAGTACTGCCAGACCTGTGACTGTAGCCAACGCATTGGCAAGAGGGGAGATCGCTGCAAGGCCAAATTACACCCCCTCCCTATTGTGGAGGAGCCATTTAGCCGAGTAACGGTCAATCTGATAGTGCCATTAGCCAAACCCAGTCCGTCAGGGAAAAAGTATATATTGACAGTGGTAGATTATGCCACACGGTATCCAGAGGCGGTTGCATTACCTAATATACTGGCAGAGACTGTGGCGGCTGCCCTGCTCCAGGTTTTCTTGCGGGTTGGATTTCCCGGGGAGGTTATCTCAGACCAGGGTACCCAGTTTACAGCAGAGGTGACCAACCAACTGTGGAAGCTGTGCAGCGTAAAGTCCATTAGAAGCGCCCCGTACCACCCGCAAACCAATGGGTTGTGTGAACGTTTTAACGGAACATTAAAACAACTCATTGGGACTTTTACCAGGACCTACAGGGACTGGGAGAAATTCTTGCCACACCTCCTGTTTGCCTATCGGGAGATGCCCCAAGAATCCACGGGGTTCTCCCGTTCGAACTGTTATACGGGAGGCGGGTAAGGGCGCCCTTAGACTTAGTACGAGAACACTGGGAAGGGGAGGGAACCGTAGAAGGGATACCTATTGTGCCCTATATGCTGGAATTCCGGACCACCTACAGGAGCTGATTAAGGCTGTACGTGGGAACATGCAGGAGGCCCAACGGCGTAATGGTACGATCGGAGGGCCAGAGACCACACCTTTGAGATAGGACAGAAGATCCTGGTGTTAGAACCAACTTGGCAGAACAAGTTCAAAGCTGCATGGCAGGGGCCCTACCAGGTAGTGGGGAAAATAGCCGACACCACCTACAATGTCGCCGATTGTGACGACCCCAGGGTTATCCGCATGTTCCATGTGAATATGCTGAAGCCCTACAGTGAGCGCCGTGAAGAGGTAGTGGCCATCTGTGCACCCGATGCAGAGGATTTAGCTGGACTCCCCTTGCCTGATGTCTTAGTGGAGAGGACTCAGTCTAAAACATGGGACCAGGTACACTTGGGAGAAAACCTAGGGCCCCGGGAGAGACAGCAAGGGGAGGCGTTGTTGAGGCAGCGACAGAGGATGTTTTCAGAGAGACCGGGGTACACCCTCCTGGCACAACACAAGGTTGAGACCCAGGATCAGACCCCCTGAGACAACCCCCCTTCCGCATCCCTGAGTCTGTACGAGAAGGGATGCGACAAGAGATACAAGAGATGTTGCATTTAGGGGTCACTGAAGAGTCAGATAGTCCCTGGGCATCCCCCGTAGTGTTAGTGCCCAAGAAGGATGGGACTACCCGGTTTTGTGTAGACTATCGCAAGATAAATGAGAAAACGATGACAGATGCGTATCCCATGCCGCGTGTGGATGAGTTGTAAGACCGGCTGGCGGGGGCAAAGCATTTGACCACCATCGATCTATGCAAAGGCTATTGGCAGATCCCCTTAAGTCCTGACGCAATTCCCAAGTCTGCATTTGTCACCCCATTCGGCTTATTCCAGTTTCGAATTATGCCACTCGGGATGAAGAATGCCCCTGCGACCTTCCAGAGGCTGGCTGACCGGCTTCTGGATGGTATCCAGGACTATGCTTGTGCCTACCTGGATGACATCGCCATCTACAGCGCGACATGGGATGAGCATCTAAATCACCTAGAGACAGTATTGGACAGGATCCACAAGGCTGGAATCACCCTGAACCCCAACAAGTGTCACGTGGGCAAAGCAGAGGTTCAGTATTTAGGACATTGGGTGGGAAGTGGGAAACAGCGACCAGAACCAGCCAAGATTGAGGCCGTAGCCAAATGGCCCACCCCACTCACTAAGACCCAGGTCATGGCGTTTCTAGGGACAGCAGGCTATTATAGGAAATTTGTCCCCAATTACAGCAGCATAGCCAAGCCCCTCACTGATCTGACAAGTAAGAACCTCCCCCACCAGGTAACCTGGACCCCTGAGTGTGAGGAAGCCTTCTGCCAGCTAAAGGACGCCCTCACAAATACCCCGGTATTGGCCGCACCCGATCCAACTAAACATTTCCTTGTTCACACAGACGCTTCTATGTTTCGATTGGGGGCAGTGCTGAGCCAAGTCGGGCCGGACGGCCAAGACCACCCGGTAGCTTACCTGAGTCGGAAACTATTGCCCCGCGAAGTAAGCTATGCGGCCATCAAGAAGGAGTGCCTGGCAGTAGTATGGGCACTCAAGAAGTTACAACCATATTTGTATGGACAACAGTTTTCCCTCCTAACGGACCATAATCCCCTAGTGTGGCTTAATCGGGTCTCTGAAGACAACGCCAGATTACTGCAGTGGAGTTTAGCCCTACAACCTCTAGACTTCACCATCCACTACAGACCCGGCAAATAAAATGGTAACGCCGATGGACTAAATCGACAAACGAAACTTGTACCAACCCCATAAACTTCGGTCATCCCCAAGCCGATCCGTTAAGAATCAGACTGTGTATGCCGATCGCGTCGCTGAAAAGGGGAGCCGTGTTGCAGAACCCCCCAGCAACCCGAATATGTTATGCATGTATGATAGGTGCAATGTGAGGTGCATGTCCCTAATGCATCAGCCGACCGGCTGCGACCCCTGGGCAGAGGTAAACGAGATATCCCACTTCTGACCTCCCCCCACCTTTGTAAATCCCATGGTAAATGATCGGGGGCCGCCGGCCACCTGCAGCTATTGTAATGTACTTCTGGCATCTTAATTGGAGCCTGTTATCTACTGGGTCACCCCATATTGATTGTCCTATCCTCTGTATGTATATATATTCTGAGACCTGTGAGTAAAAGGTTGTCACACTGGAAATACGTGGAAAAGCAGTGATCTTTTATATGTTCCCATGTAACAAAGCCTTTTGGGCCAGCGTCCTTCATTCAGAAGTCAGGAAAAGCAGAGTGGACCTCCTGAAACACGGGGTGGTAATGTAAGAGGTATTACAGCAGAGTAGACCCCGTTACACACACCTATATATACAGATATACACAGCTATATACAGATACACACCTATATATACAGATACACACAACTATATACAGATACACACAGCTATATACAGATACACACCTATATATACAGATACACACAGCTACCGTATTTTTTGGACTATAAGACGCACCGGACCATAAGACGCACCCCAAATTTTCAGAAGGAAAATAGGGGAAAAAAATAATGTGTCAAATGGGGGTCCGTCTTACAGTCCGAATTCAGCTTCCCAGAGAAGGGATCAGCACAGGTAGAGGAGTGGTCACAGGGGTCGTTCGGTGGTCCAGGCTGGTGCGGTTGTGGTGCTCTGTGTTGCAGGGATGCTCTGTGGCGTGGCTGTGCTCTGTGGGGTGGCTGTGCTCTGTGGGGTGGCTGTGCTCTGTGGCAAGGCTGTGCTTTGTGGGGTGGGTTTGCTCTGTGGGGTGGCTGTGCTCTGTGGGGTGGTTGTGCTCTGTGTGGTGGTTGTGCTCTGTGGGGTGATTGTGCTCTGTGGGGTGGCTGTGCTCTGTGGGATCGCAATATACTTACAATAAATCCTGTGGCGGCGGTTCCGTGGCGGTGGTCCCAATGTAGCCTCCTGTCATCTGTGGTGCGGTGGTGTCGAGGCTCTGTAGTGTAGCTCTGTTCAGCGTGGGGGGCTCCGCCGGCATTTCGTCAAAGCCCGAAAGCGCCCCGCAGCTCTGTTGCTGCGACGCGGAGGCCTCCTGAAAGATGGCCGCCAGGGGCCTCCGGAAATATGGCCGCTGGAGGCGGCGCATGCTCAGATTCAGATCTCCGCAACGAGATCTTGTCCCGAGATTTCGGGAGACGAGATCTCGGGAAGAGATCTCGTTGCCGAGATTTGAATTTGAGTATGCGCTGCCCCCGGCGGCCATCTTTCTGGAGGCCCCTGCGGGCCATCTTTCAGGAGGCCACCGAGTTGTAGCAGCGGAGCTGTGGGGGGCTTTCGGGCTATGACGAAATGTCGGCGGAGCCCCACACGCAGCACAGAGCTCCGCTGCCGCCACATCACAGAGCCCCGACACCACCGCACCACAGAGCACAGGGAGGCTGCATCGGGACCGCTGCCGCCAACGGATTTGTAAGTATATTGCGACCATAAGACACACCCCCATTTTCCCCAAAAAATTTTGGGGAAAAAAGTGCGTCCTATGGTCTGAAAAATACGGTATGTAGTTTATATATGCATGGTTCTGCTCCCACCCTCCCATCCTTCTATGCATGGCTCCCCCTCCCATCCTTGTATACATGGCTCCCCCCTCCCATCCTTGTATGCATGGCTTCCCTCTCCCATCCTGTATGCATGGCTCCGCTCCCCCCTTCCCTCCTGGTATGCATGGCTCCGCTACATCCTCCCATCCTTGTATGCATGGCTCCGCTCCACCCTCCCATCCTTGTATGCATGGCTCCGCTCCCCCCTCTCATCCTTGTATGCATTACTCCGCTCCCCCCTCCCCTCCTGGTATGCATAGCTCCGCTACACCCTCCCATCCTTGTATGCATGGCTCCGCTCCACCCTCCCATCCTTGTATGCATGCCTCCGCTCCACCCTCCTTACTTGTATGCATGGCTCCGTTGCACCCTCCCATCCTGTATACATGGCTCCGCTCCCACCCTCCCATCCTGTATACATGGCTCTGCTCCACCCTCCCATCCTGTATACATGGCTCCGCTCCACCCTCCCATCCTTGTATGCATGGCTCCGCTCCACCCTCCCATCCTGTATACATGGCTCTGCTCCCACCCTCCCATCCTGTATACATGGCTCCGCTCCACCTTCCCATCCTTATATACATGGCTCCGCTCCACCCTCCCATCCTTGTATACATGGCTCCGCTCCCACCCTCCCAACCTGTATACATGGCTCCACTCCACACTTCCATCCTGTATACATGGCTACGCTCCACCCTCCCATCCTGTATACATGGCTCAGCTCCACCCTCCCATCCTTGTATGGATGGCTCCGCTCAACCCTCCCATCCTGTATACATGGCTCCGCTCCCACCCTCCCATCCTGTATACATGGCTCCGCTCCACCCTCCCATCCTGTATTCATGGCTCCGCTCGACCCTCCCATCCTGTATACATGGCTCCGCTCAACCCTCCCATCCTGTATACATGGCTCCGCTCCCACCCTCCCATCCTGTATACATGGCTCCGCTCCACCCTCCCATCCTGTATACATGGCTCCGCTTCCACCCTCCCATCCTGTATACATGGCTCCGCTCCACCCTCCCATCCTTGTATACACGGCTCCGCTCCACCCTGCCATCCTGTATACATGGCTCCGCTTCCACCCTCCCATCCTGTATACATGGCTCCGCTCCCACCCTCCCATCCTGTATACATGGCTCCACTCCACCCTCTCATCCTGTATACATGGCTCCGCTTCACCCTCCCATCCTGTATACATGGTTCCACTCCACCCTTCCATCCTGTATACATGGCTCCGCTCCACCCTCCCATCCTGTATACATGGCTCCGCTTCACCCTCCCATCCTGTATACATGGTTCCACTCACCCTTCCATCCCGTATACATGGCTTCGCTCCCACCTTCCCATCCTTGTATACATGGCTCTGCTCCCACCCTCCTATTCTTGTATACAAGGCTCAGCTCCACTCTCCCATCCAGTATACATGGCTCCGCTCCCATCCTTGTATACATGGCTCTGCTCCCACCCTCCCATCCTTGTATACATGGCTCTGCTCCACCCTCCCATCCTTGTATACATGGCTCTGCTCACCCTCCCATCCTTGTATACATGGCTCCGCTCCACCCTCCCATCCTGTATACATGGCTCCGCTTCACCCTCCCATCCTGTATACATGGTTCCGCTCCACCCTTCCATCCTGTATACATGGCTCCGCTCCACCCTCCCATCCTGTATGCATGGCTCCGCTCCACCCTCCCATCCTGTATACATGGCTCCGCTCCCACCCTCCCATCCTTGTATACATGGATGGGCTCCGCTGGGCTCCCCCATCCTCCCCATCATACTTACCCTCACACCACCACTGCACATCCCTGCATCTCTATCCCGGCGCATCAGCTTCTTCCTGTGTGGTGCGGTCACGTGGTATCGCTCATTAAGGTCATGAATATGGACGCCACGCTTATGGGAGTGGAGTCGCGTCCATATTCATGACGTTAATGAGCGGTACTATGTGACCGCACTGCACAGGAAGAAGCAGACGCGCCGGGACAGGGATGCAGGGAACGAAGGTGAGTATGTACGTGGAGATACAGTCAGGAGATCAGCGGCGCTAGCTCCCGACGATAGCGGTAGCGTGCGTGGTTCAAATCCTGCGCCAATTTGCGGCCGGACTGTGCCTGTCGCTGATTGGTCGCGTACGGCGGGCGCGACAAATCAGCGACGCAGGATTTCCATTACAGACAAACAGAATTAGACAATTATATAGTAGATTCATCTCTGTATTACAATGTATTATTAGTGCAAACCTACAGAAATCTGCAGTGACATATCTTGGCAGTAATAATAGTAATAATAAAACATACAACGTAATAATAAAACATATACAGTAATAATAAAACATATACCGTATTTTTCAGACTATAAGATGCACCGGACCATAAGATGCACCCCAAATTTTCAGAAGGAAAATAGAGAAAAAAATGTGTCAAATGGGGGTCCATCTTACAGTCCGAATTCAGCTTACCCTGGGGATATCGGCAGTGCTGGTGGAGCGTGGCCACAGGGGGTGTTCGGTAGTCCGGCGATATGACTCACATCCCAGACTGGTGTGGCCGCTTCGGCGGTGGTAAAGGTGCGAGGGCTACGCCGACATTTTGTGACCAGCACATACATTGCTGCGATGTGGTGGCCTCTGGGAAAATGGCCGCCGGGGGCAACACATGCTCAGATTGAGAACTTGGCAACGTCCCGAGATTTCAGGACGAGATCTCGTCAGCAAGATCTCAATCTGAGCATGTGCAGCCCCCGGCCGCCATTTACCCGGAGGTCACCGCATCGCAGCAATGGATGTGCTGGGCCTCCGGGCTCTCACAAAATACCATCACAGCCCCCGCACCACAGAGCATTGCCGAACCTGCCGCACCAGCCTGGGAAGGGAGTGTGATCATGACCCTGCAGCGTTGGACAGTGGCAGAGTCACCCGACTCCTGCTGCCGCCACACTACTTGTAAGTATATTCCGACTATAAGATGCACCGCCATTTTCCCCAAAATTTTTTTGAGAAAAAATTGCGTCTTATAGTCTGAAATATACGGTAATAAGACCCTGAGGCCTCTTTTAGAAATTATTAATGTATCCTTAAAGGGAATCTGTCAACCCATTTTTCGACTATAAGCTGCGGCCACCGCCATCAGGGGCTTATCTACAGCATTCTGTAATGCTGTAGATAAGCCCCCAATGTAACCTAAAAGAGAAGAAAAACAAGTTAATTATACTCACCCAGGGGCGGTCCGGTCCGATGGGTGTCGCGGTCCGGGTCCTCCCATCTTATAGCGAAGACGTCCTCTTCTTTGCTTCCCGTCGCTGCTCCGGCGCAAGAGCACTGCTCTGCCGTGTTGAGGGCAGAGCAGAGTACTGCAGTGTGTAGGCGCCGGGAAAGGTCAGAGAGGTACGGCACCTGCGCACTGTAGTACTTTACTCTGCCCTCAACAGCTCAGATCAGTGCGCCTGTGCAGGAGCCGCTAGGGGAAGCAAAGAAGAGGACGTCTTCGCTAGAAGATGGGAGGCACCAGACAAGACCGCGACACCCATCGGACCGGACCGGACCACCGGGCTGCCATCTCGGGAAGAGATCTCGTTGCCGTGATTTGAATTTGAGTATGCGCTGCCCCCGGCGGCCATCTTTCTGGAGGCCCCTGCGGGCCATCTTTCAGGAGGCCACCGAGTTGTAGCAGCGGAGCTGCGGGGGGCTTTCGGGCTATGACGAAATGTCGGCGGAGCCCCCCACGCAGCACAGAGCCCCGCTGCCGCCACATCACAAAGCCCCGACACCACCGCACCACAGAGCACAGGGAGGCTGCATCGGGACCGCTGCCGCCAACGGATTTGTAAGTATATTGCGACCATAAGACACACCCCCATTTTCCCCAAAAAATTTTGGGGAAAAAAGTGCGTCCTATGGTCTGAAAAATACGGTATGTAGTTTATATATGCATGGTTCTGCTCCCACCCTCCCATCCTTCTATGCATGGCTCCCCCCTCCCATCCTTGTATACATGGCTCCCCCCTCCCATCCTTGTATGCATGGCTTCTCTGTCCCATCCTGTATGTATGGCTCCGCTCCCCCCTTCCCTCCTGGTATGCATGGCTCCGCTACATCCTCCCATCCTTGTATGCATGGCTCCGCTCCACCCTCCCATCCTTGTATGCATGGCTCCGCTCCCCCCTCTCATCCTTGTATGCATTACTCCGCTCCCCCCTCCCCTCCTGGTATGCATAGCTCCGCTACACCCTCCCATCCTTGTATGCATGGCTCCGCTCCACCCTCCCATCCTTGTATGCATGCCTCCGCTCCACCCTCCCTTACTTGTATGCATGGCTCCGTTGCACCCTCCCATCCTGTATACATGGCTCCGCTCCCACCCTCCCATCCTGTATACATGGCTCTGCTCCACCCTCCCATCCTGTATACATGGCTCCGCTCCACCCTCCCATCCTTGTATGCATGGCTCCGCTCCACCCTCCCATCCTGTATACATGGCTCTGCTCCCACCCTCCCATCCTGTATACATGGCTCCGCTCCACCTTCCCATCCTTATATACATGGCTCCGCTCCACCCTCCCATCCTTGTATACATGGCTCCGCTCCCACCCTCCCATCCTGTATACATGGCTCCACTCCACCCTTCCATCCTGTATACATGGCTCCGCTCCACCCTCCCATCCTGTATACATGGCTCAGCTCCACCCTCCCATCCTTGTATGGATGGCTCCGCTCATCCCTCCCATCCTGTATACATGGCTCCGCTCCCACCCTCCCATCCTGTATACATGGCTCCGCTCCACCCTCCCATCCTTGTGTGCATGGCTCCGCTCCCACCCTCCCATCCTGTATACATGGCTACGCTCCCACCATCCCATCCTGTAGTCATGGCTCCGCTCGACCCTCCCATCCTGTATACATGGCTCCGCTCCCACCCTCCCATCCTGTATACATGGCTCCGCTCCACCCTCCCATCCTGTATACATGGCTCCGCTTCCACCCTCCCATCCTGTATACATGGCTCCGCTCCACCCTCCCATCCTTGTATACACGGCTCCGCTCCACCCTGCCATCCTGTATACATGGCTCCGCTCCCAACCTCCCATCCTGTATACATGGCTCCGCTCCCACCCTCCTATCCTGTATACATGGCTCCGCTCCACCCTCTCATCCTGTATACATGGCTCCGCTTCACCCTCCCATCCTATATACATGGTTCCACTCCACCCTTCCATCCTGTATACATGGCTCCGCTCCACCCTCCCATCCTGTATACATGGCTCCGCTTCACCCTCCCATCCTGTATACATGGTTCCACTCCACCCTTCCATCCTGTATACATGGCTTCGCTCCCACCTTCCCATCCTTGTATACATGGCTCTGCTCCCACCCTCCTATTCTTGTATACAAGGCTCAGCTCCACTCTCCCATCCAGTATACATGGCTCCGCTCCCATCTTCCCATCCTTGTATACATGGCTCTGCTCCCACCCTCCCATCCTTGTATACATGGCTCAGCTCCACCCTCCCATCCTTGTATACATGGCTCTGCTCACCCTCCCATCCTGTATACATGGCTCCGCTTCACCCTCCCATCCTGTATACATGGTTCCACTCCACCCTTCCATCCTGTATACATGGCTCCGCTCCACCCTCCCATCCTGTATGCATGGCTCCGCTCCACCCTCCCATCCTGTATACATGGCTCCGCTCCCACCCTCCCATCCTTGTATACATGGATGGGCTCCGCTGGGCTCCCCCATCCTCCCCATCATACTTACCCTCACACCACCACTGCACATCCCTGCATCTCTATCCCGGCGCATCAGCTTCTTCCTGTGTGGTGCGGTCACGTGGTATCGCTCATTAAAGTCATGAATATGGACGCCACGCTTATGGGAGTGGAGTCGCGTCCATATTCATGACGTTAATGAGCGGTACTACGTGACCGCACTGCACAGGAAGAAGCAGACGCGCCGGGACAGGGATGCAGGGAACGAAGGTGAGTATGTACGTGGAGATACAGTCAGGAGATCAGTGGCGCTAGCTCCCAACGATAGCGGTAGTGTGCGTGGTTCAAATCCTGCGCCAATTTGCGGCCGGACTGTGCCTGTCGCTGATTGGTCACGTCCGGCGGGCGCGACAAATCAGCGACGCAGGATTTCCATTACAGACAAACAGAATTAGACAATTATATAGTAGATTCATCTCTGTATTACAATGTATTATTAGTGCAAACCTACAGAAATCTACAGTGACATATCTTGGCAGTAATAATAGTAATAATAAAACATACAACGTAATAATAAAACATATACAATAATAATAAAACATATACCGTATTTTTCAGACTATAAGATGCACCGGACCATAAGATGCACCCCAAATTTTCAGAAGGAAAATAGAGAAAAAAATGTGTCAAATGGGGTCCATCTTACAGTCCGAATTCAGCTTACCCTGGGGATATCGGCAGTGCTGGTGGAGCGTGGCCACAGGGGGTGTTCGGTAGTCCGGCGATATGACTCACATCCCAGACTGGTGTGGCCACTTCGGCGGTGCTAAAGGTGCGAGGGCTACGCCGACATTTTGTGACCAGCACATACATTGCTGCGATGTGGTGGCCTCTGGGAAAATGGTCGCCGGGGGCAACACATGCTCAGATTGAGAACTTGGCAACGTCCCGAGATTTCCCCCGATAAGCCCCCGATGTAACCTAAAAGAGAAGAAAAACAAGTTAATTATACTCACCCAGGGGCGGTCCGGTCCGATGGGTGTCGCGGTCCGGGTCCTCCCATCTTATAGCGAAGACGTCCTCTTCTTTGCTTCCCGTCGCTGCTCCGGCGCAAGAGCACTGCTCTGCCGTGTTGAGGGCAGAGCAGAGTACTGCAGTGTGTAGGCGCCGGGAAAGGTCAGAGAGGTACGGCACCTGCGCACTGTAGTACTTTACTCTGCCCTCAACAGGGCAGATCAGTGCGCCTGTGCAGGAGCCGCTAGGGGAAGCAAAGAAGAGGACGTCTTCGCTAGAAGATGGGAGGCACCAGACAGGACCGCGACACCCATCGGACCGGACCGGACCACCGGGCCGCCATCTCGGGAAGAGATCTCGTTGCCGTGATTTGAATTTGAGTATGCGCTGCCCCCGGCGGCCATCTTTCTGGAGGCCCCTGCAGGCCATCTTTCAGGAGGCCACCGAGTTGTAGCAGCGGAGCTGCGGGGGCTTTCGGGCTATGACGAAATGTCGGCGGAGCCCCCCACGCAGCACAGAGCCCCGCTGCAGCCACATCACAGAGCCCCGACACCACCGCACCACAGAGCACAGGGAGGCTGCATCGGGACCGCTGCCGCCAACGGATTTGTAAGTATATTGCGACCATAAGACACACCCCCATTTTCCCCAAAAAATTTTGGGGAAAAAAGTGCGTCCTATGGTCTGAAAAATACGGTATGTAGTTTATATATGCATGGTTCTGCTCCCACCCTCCCATCCTTCTATGCATGGCTCCCCCCTCCCATCCTTGTATACATGGCTCCCCCCTCCCATCCTTGTATGCATGGCTTCCCTGTCCCATCCTGTATGCATGGCTCCGCTCCCCCCTTCCCTCCTGGTATGCATGGCTCCGCTACATCCTCCCATCCTTGTATGCATGGCTCCGCTCCACCCTCCCATCCTTGTATGCATGGCTCCGCTCCCCCCTCTCATCCTTGTATGCATTACTCCGCTCCCCCCTCCCCTCCTGGTATGCATAGCTCCGCTACACCCTCCCATCCTTGTATGCATGGCTCCGCTCCACCCTCCCATCCTTGTATGCATGCCTCCGCTCCACCCTCCCTTACTTGTATGCATGGCTCCGTTGCACCCTCCCATCCTGTATACATGGCTCCGCTCCCACCCTCCCATCCTGTATACATGGCTCTGCTCCACCCTCCCATCCTGTATACATGGCTCCGCTCCACCCTCCCATCCTTGTATGCATGGCTCCGCTCCACCCTCCCATCCTGTATACATGGCTCTGCTCCCACCCTCCCATCCTGTATACATGGCTCCGCTCCACCTTCCCATCCTTATATACATGGCTCCGCTCCACCTTCCCATCCTTGTATACATGGCTCCGCTCCACCCTCCCATCCTGTATACATGGCTCTGCTCCCACCCTCCCATCCTGTATACATGGCTCCGCTCCACCTTCCCATCCTTATATACATGGCTCCGCTCCACCCTCCCATCCTTGTATACATGGCTCCGCTCCCACCCTCCCATCCTGTATACATGGCTCCACTCCACCCTTCCATCCTGTATACATGGCTCCGCTCCACCCTCCCATCCTGTATACATGGCTCCGCTCCCACCCTCCTATCCTGTATACATGGCTACGCTCCACCCTCTCATCCTGTATACATGGCTCCGCTTCACCCTCCCATCCTGTATACATGGTTCCACTCCACCCTTCCATCCTGTATACATGGCTCCGCTCCACCCTCCCATCCTGTATACATGGCTCCGCTTCACCCTCCCATTCTGTATACATGGTTCCACTCCACCCTTCCATCCTGTATACATGGCTCCGCTCCACCCTCCCATCCTGTATACATGGCTCCGCTTCACCCTCCCATTCTGTATACATGGTTCCACTCCACCCTTCCATCCTGTATACATGGCTTCGCTCCCACTTTCCCATCCTTGTATACATGGCTCTGCTCCCACCCTCCCATCCTTGTATACATGGCTCAGCTCCACCCTCCCATCCTTGTATACATGGCTCTGCTCACCCTCCCATCCTTGTATACATGGCTCCGCTCCACCCTCCCATCCTGTATACATGGTTCCGCTTCACCCTCCCATCCTGTATACATGGTTCCACTCCACCCTTCCATCCTGTATACATGGCTCCGCTCCACCCTCCCATCCTGTATGCATGGCTCCGCTCCACCCTCCCATCCTGTATACATGGCTCCGCTCCCACCCTCCCATCCTTGTATACATGGATGGGCTCCGCTGGGCTCCCCCATCCTCCCCATCATACTTACCCTCACACCACCACTGCACATCCCTGCATCTCTATCCTGGCGCATCAGCTTCTTCCTGTGTGGTGCGGTCACGTGGTATCGCTCATTAAGGTCATGAATATGGACGCCACGCTTATGGGAGTGGAGTCGCGTCCATATTCATGACGTTAATGAGCGGTACTACGTGACCGCACTGCACAGGAAGAAGCAGACGCGCCGGGACAGGGATGCAGGGAACGAAGGTGAGTATGTACGTGGAGATACAGTCAGGAGATCAGCGGCGCTAGCTCCCAACGATAGCGGTAGCGTGCGTGGTTCAAATCCTGCGCCAATTTGCGGCCGGACTGTGCCTGTCGCTGATTGGTCACGTCCGGCGGGCGCGACAAATCAGCGACGCAGGATTTCCATTACAGACAAACAGAATTAGACAATTATATAGTAGATTCATCTCTGTATTACAATGTATTATTAGTGCAAACCTACAGAAATCTACAGTGACATATCTTGGCAGTAATAATAGTAATAATAAAACATACAACGTAATAATAAAACATATACAGTAATAATAAAACATATACCGTATTTTTCAGACTATAAGATGCACCGGACCATAAGATGCACCCCAAATTTTCAGAAGGAAAATAGAGAAAAAAATGTGTCAAATGGGGGTCCATCTTACAGTCCGAATTCAGCTTACCCTGGGGATATCGGCAGTGCTGGTGGAGCGTGGCCACAGGGGGTGTTCGGTAGTCCGGCGATATGACTCACATCCCAGACTGGTGTGGCCGCTTCGGCGGTGCTAAAGGTGCGAGGGCTACGCCGACATTTTGTGACCAGCACATACATTGCTGCGATGTGGTGGCCTCTGGGAAAATGGCCGCCGGGGGCAACACATGCTCAGATTGAGAACTTGGCAACGTCCCGAGATTTCAGGACGAGATCTCGTCATCGAGATCTCAATCTGAGCATGTGCAGCCCCCGGCCGCCATTTACCCGGAGGTCACCGCATCGCAGCAATGGATGTGCTGGGCCTCCGGGCTTTCACAAAATACCATCACAGCCCCCGCACCACAGAGCATTGCCGAACCTGCCGCACCAGCCTGAGAAGGGAGTGTGATCATGACCCTGCAGCGTTGGACAGTGGCAGAGTCACCCGACTCCTGCTGCCGCCACACTACTTGTAAGTATATTCCGACTATAAGATGCACCGCCATTTTCCCCAAAATTTTTTTGGGAAAAAATTGCGTCTTATAGTCTGAAATATACGGTAATAAGACCCTGAGGCCTCTTTTAGAAATTATTAATGTATCCTTAAAGGGAATCTGTCAACCCATTTTTCGACTATAAGCTGCGGCCACCGCCATCAGGGGCTTATCTACAGCATTCTGTAATGCTGTAGATAAGCCCCCGATGTAACCTAAAAGAGAATAAAAACAAGTTAATTATACTCACCCAGGGGCGGTCCGGGGTCCGGTCCGGTCCGATGGGTGTCGCGGTCCTGTCTGGTGCCTCCCATCTTCTAGCGAAGACGTCCTCTTCTTTGCTTCCCCCCTAGTTACATTGGTGGCCGCAGCTTATAGTCGAAAAATGGGGTGACAGAGTCCCTGTAAAAAGCAATGCTGCCCCCTGAGTGCCCTCTCCAGAACCCAAAATGTCATGTTTCTTCCCCTCCATGCAAAAAATTAAAGTTCATACTCCCCTAATCTGAGCAGGTCTTGCAGCCAGCACAGTGCAGTGATGTCATGGAGCTGCCTGTGCCGGACGTTGACGTTGTGTTGACCGTAGATCTACAATAACCTCCTGCCTAAGGGATGGACAGCGGTCCATGGTCTACCACAATATCCATCTGTATCAGCATCATGGTCACAATACAGTTTAGGCCCTCGTCTGGAGATCCCGGTGAGAAGTCTACGGCGTGTGTACTGCCCCAAATCTTCAGCACTAGGGATTCCAATTCTATAAAATGGAGATATAAAAAGAACAAAATGTAGTACCGTACTTTATTTTTTTACTTCTTTTGAAATGTTGTACCCTTAAGAATTTTGACCCCTTTTAATGATAAATAATGAGGATCGGAGATAAACACAACTCCGTCCCCCATCGTGGAATATACGCTTTCGGTTACAGGTCCTGCTAAATTACAGTGGCGAGCATTTACACTAGTAAGGAAGGAGTTAATAGACGGGAACCCCACTATATTGTACAAGTCTTATCCTGAGTATTTTTACACAGTTTGCTGGAGCCGACGACATCAATCTCTCCTCTAACCTCCTTCTTTCCACGTAAAAATCAGTGGATTTTTTTATAGACTCCGAGAGTTTGCCCCAAACAGATCCGGCATTAACTGAGCAGCGAGGTGTAAAATTACCTGACCTTTAATATTAAGGAATATATTCAAGAGAGGAGTTCTCCACTATCGCGATAGCAGCTCCATCCTTGGCTGGTGACGCCCATGGTGACAGCTTGACAATGCAATCTTGTAGGGTTTAGGGGTACATAACTGCCAACTCTTGGCTGGAAACAGAAGGGATGGGACACTCATGGTTCATCCATTTTTTCATGAATAATGAGATATTTGAATCTTTTTACTTTACTCATTAGCACTTAGCACAAGATTCATCTGAACATTGACATTTTTAAAGGGAAACTGTCAGGTCCTTTACGTCTCCCAAACTGCCCCAGTATTATGTAAGTCATGAAACCGACATCCCCCACATAGTGCTGTTATAATAAATGCCTCAGAATATCACAGAAAAACAATTTTAAACCCTGTAAAGGACTTGTTCACTATTTCTCAACTGGACTAAGTTTCTACATAAGGTTAAAAACATACTCTTCCACCTCCCGATGCCGCTGATCCGCTCTCAGCACTGTCTTCAATGGTCTCCTGACATAAAAATGTCACATCATTGCTGCAGCCAATTACCGACCGCTGGTTGGTGACAACCTTCACACATTCGTACTAATGGAAGAACAACCCGGTCTTGTCTTTTGGAAGGAGAGTTTTAGTTTAGAATGAAACCATTTATGTTACCATATAACGGACTGAATACTGGAAACAAACCCCATGTGGATGATTTGCTCCTTGTACGGTCTGGCAATACCTCAATCCTCCCGAATTTTGATTCCCATATAAACAATAATGATTGCAACCTACGGTTTACCCAAGATCCCCTAAGTTCCCAAATACTCTTTTGGGTTATTTTTTTAGAAGTGGATTCAGTTAGTGGCTGAGTCTCCACGTCATTATTTAGATAAAAGGTGTCAGGTAATGCCGAGTTATGGTAATGCCACTGTACAGCTCTCCAGCTCACACTCCACCACTCTACAGAGCACTTATCTAATAATAATTCAAAAAGTATCATGCTCCAGAGCAATAAAACATTTATTAAACACAATGGGGATGGTCATCATTTGTGGTTTTACGGTACTGAGAGGGTTACATGATCGGGTAGGAGGAGGAAATGGCAGAAGCAACTTACCTTACGGGAAGCTTTCTACATACTGACTCTTGCCACCAAGTCCACACACAGTATGAACCACAAAAATGATCTTTTCAATATTTATTAGTTGCTACTAGTGATGAGCGAACGTACTCGTTACTCGCCCGAGTATCACGGTACTCGTGTACTCGGCGAGCACCGAGCATTTCCAGGATTACTCGGCGGGAACTCGGGTCTCCACCCAGCATTTTTGGCGGACTTTACAGACCCAATTACGCTGCAGGGATTGTCTGCCAGGCAATGAAACTCCATAGCCATCTTTGTTGTGGTCATGCAGTGATTGGCTTGGCCGCACAGCATCATCAGGGGTATAAAAGACTGGACGCCGCCCTGCTCGGTGCATTCAGCTCCGGATTGAGATAGTGTAGGGAGAGCTGCTGCCAAGATAGGGTCAGAATTGGGGATTTCTTAGTCAGTGTGGGGTCTAGCATCCTAAACTACTCAAATCCAGATAAACCAACAGTCCTCCTAAGGACAAATTCCGGAGTATATAGGTTCCAGTGTTAGGTAGGCAGGGAGTGTACTTCGCTCTATACACATCAGTGCAAGGCCTGCAGGTACTGTATGTGTGTATATAGATCATTGCATACATTAAGTGGGTTCATTCCTTTCCTGTGTTCTGGTGCTGCAGCTGCTACCTGTAGGATATATTGGCCGTATATAGCTAGCCCCAGGTGTAATTGGAATACAGGCCACACATGTTTCGGTGTGGTATCTCCTTGCCAGCTCATATCTGTGCGTGATGAAAGTTTGGCCAGTTTACGCCAGTTTTATTTTATTGTGCTGGGCGTCACTGTATTTATATATACAAGTATTTAGCCCAAAAAAAAACAGGCCACACATGTTTTGGTGTGGGATCTTCGTGCCAGCTCATATCTGTGTGTGCTGAATGTTTGACCAGTGTTCGTCACTTTTCTTTTTTAGCCCTGGGTGTCACTGTAGTTATATGCACCAGTATGTAGCCAAAAAATAAAAAAAATACAGGTAACACATTTTTCGGTGTGGTATCTCCGTGGCAGCTCATATCTGTGTGTACTCAAAGTTTGGGCAGTGTACAGTAGGCAGGTTTTCCTTTTTTTGTCCTGGGAGTCACAGTCCTGATATACAGCACTAGTTAGCCTAAAAAAAAAACAAAAAAACAGGACATATATGTGTGTGCTCAAAGTTTGGGCAGTTTACGTCAGTTTTATTTTTTTATTCTGGGTGTCACTGTACTGATATACAGCACTATTTAGCCCAAAAATAACAAAAAAAAAGGGCACACATTTGTCGTAGTGGTATCTCCCTGGCAGCTCATATCTGTGTGTTCTGAAAGGTTGGCTAGTTTACGGCAGTTTTCTTTTTTGTCCTGGGTGTCACAGTACTTATATACAGCACTATGTTGCATTATTTTAAAAAACAGGCTACATTTTACAGTGGGGTCTATCTGTGACACGTCTCATACATTCGTGTGCCTAAAATTGAGGCATTTTAGGCCTAACTTCCCTTTTTTGGGCAGTCTGTCACTCTCGTTACATCCAGCAGTCTTTTTTATCCAAAAAATAAAAAAAAATTAATACAGTCTGTTATCTCAGGCTGAGGCCTGGTGTATCTGTGGTGGAAAAATCTTTGCTTCGCAGGCATACGTTGCATAGTTTTGTCTGCTATCCTTGTTCTACTCATTTTTTATTGTTTTCAAACAGTAACAAAAAACATAACCCCAAAAATTAATACAGTCTGTAATCTCAGGCTGAGGCCTAGTGTATCTGTGGTGGAAAAATCTTTGCTTCGCAGGCATACTTTGCATAGTTCTGTCTGCTATCCTTGTTTAAGTCATTTTTTATTGTTTTAAACAGAAACAAAAAACAGAACCCAAAATATTAATACAGTCTGTTATCTCAGGCTGAGGCCTGGTGTATCTGTGGTGGAAAAATCTTTGCTTTGTAGGCATACGTTGCATAGTTCTGTCTGCTATCCTAGTTCTACTTATTTTTTATTGTTTTCAAACAGTAACAAAAACATAACCCAAAAAATTAATACAGTCTGTTATCTCAGGCTGAGGCCTGGTGTATCTGTGGTGGAAAAATCTTGGCTTCGCAGGCATACGTTGCATAGTTCTGTCTGCTATCTGTCAAGAGCACCACACTGCACATGCTCACTGAGCCAGTGCACGTGTCCTGAATAAAACAAACTGTGCTCGAGGATACCTGAGGAGCGGGACAGCAGTAATGAATGATGTGTACTACAGACTAACAGGACCTGCAGCACGTGACTGCTGGGGGCGTGGCCTAAGCTCCAGAGATCTAGGAACTACAGGAAAACTCCTAGCTGGGTAACGACGAGATAAAGTTACCAAGGGCAAAGACAGGGACGAAAACCAGGACAGGCCGAGATCAGAGCACCAGATAGCACGACAGTACCAAAGGATTAGACAGAACGGATAGTCAGGACGTAGCAATAGATCAGTAAACCAGAGCGGGCAATAGACAGTACAATAGGGACAAAACTGTAGCGGAGTATCAATAGCCAAGCCAGGATGTCAGAACCGGAGAAGACAATATTAGCAAAACGTGAGACAGAGAGCAGAGTGAGCAAACAGACCGGGTCATACACGGGAGTCAAACAAGCAGAGCAGTATACACGCAAACCAGGGGGGTCAGACACACAGTCACAACAAAAATATAGCTGACAGAGAATCTTCCTCTGGACTGGGTATAAATACCCTCTCAGATGCAAAGTGAGGCCAGCAAAAGTTAACCCTGAGTGGACAGAACATTAACCATGTCCTATACTATGCCAGGAGGCCAGCAAAAGTTAACCCTGAATGGACAGGACATTAACCATGTCCTATAACATGACAGTACCCCCCCCTTAACGGGGGGCCACTGGACCCCCAGGCCTCTCAGGATATCTGGCATGAAAAGCCTGTACCAGTCGATCGGCGTGTACCGAACTGGCCGGAACCCATGACCGATCTTCAATGGAGTATCTCTTCCAATGAATAAGGTACTGAAGTCTCAGGCGCGCCCACCGCGAATCAATGATGCGCCCTACCTCGTACTCCAGTTGACTCTTTACCAACACTGGTGGAACCACAGATGAGGGATCTTCTCTAACCGTCCCCACAGGTTTTAATAGGGACCTGTGGAAGACGTTAGATATTTTGAAGGAGGTGGGCAACTGAAGCCTGTACGCCACTGGATTGATCACCTCTACAATCTTGTATGGGCCAATAAATTTGGGGCCCAGCTTCATAGAGGGTATCTTAAGTTTGATGTTACGGGTGGACAACCAGACCTTTTCCCCCACTGTCAACGCAGGACCCAACCCCCTCCTCCTGTCCGCAAAATGCTTGTACTTCCTCTGGGCTTTGGAGATGTTCCCCTGCACCTCCCTCCAAAGGGTTTTTAACTGTTGAACCATCCTCTCGGCACCAGGGCAACCAGAATTCATACGGGAAAATTCCCCAAACTGCGGAACAAACCCATAATTGACCTGAAAAGGAGACTTTCCGGTAGACTGATTGATACGACAGTTGAACGCAAATTCTGCCATGGGTAAAACCTCACACCAGTCTTCCTGTCTAGAGGAGGCCAGGCATCTCAGAATCTGCTCCAACGACTGATTGGTGCGTTCAGTCTGTCCGTTGGATTCCGGGTGATAGGCAGAGGAGAATGATAATGTGACCCCCAACTTCTTACAGAACGCTCTCCAAAACCTGGCCACAAATTGCACACCCCTGTCCGACACCACATTCACAGGCACTCCATGCAACCGAACTATGTGCTGTATAAACAAGCGGGACAATGTTTCAGCAGACGGCAACGCGGGTAACGGCACAAAGTGGGCTTGCTTAGAAAATCTATCAACCACTACCCATACCACTGAGTTGCCCTTGGAAGGGGGAAGATTAGTGATAAAGTCCATGGATATGTGTGTCCATGGTTTTGTCACGCTGTCTAGCAGATGTATAAATATATAATGTCAGTAATCTAGCAAGTGGACAACATTCTATATAACATATAAATAGATAACATTAACATGTATATATAGCATAGTATTACCTGACATAATATCCTGTGGGTCAACACTGAATCCTTTTCACGCTGTCTCTGGCTAGAGGTGGACCGGGGTCTATGCTGACCCTAAACTGGGGTCCTGACTAGTCCCTCTACCTGGAGGTACTGTTAATGGTACAGAGGTCCAGGCCACCAGCGTAAACCCTGTCTCCTATAAATCCCTGACCACTGTAATCTAGTCCTTAGAAGGACCCTGATTACCACCATAGGGAATGGACAGGTAAAGGTAAACAAACAGTATAGACAAACGAGACAGACAGGGGATAAAGTAAATACTGTCTTTCATACAACATAAAAACACAGAGGGAACACCAAAGGTCTAGAAGATAAACTATAAGCAAGGAGTGGAGAAACAACAAAGAAACTCTTAGCTTATGTCTTCTCAGAACCGATCCTAACTGCAGTCTGTATGAATGCTTTCACCGGCATCTAACCAGCAGACTGGCAGCTATATAAAGGAAACTAATTAGAACATAATCAAAAGCAGCCGGGCGAGGCTGGACCTAGTCTAAGCAAAGAGCTAGGTAAAATTAACTCCCTCACCACCAAACACAAAGTAACAGCCACTCAGCTGCGAGAAGTCAGAATGTGCAATCGCGACGATCCTCGTGGCGATGCACCCATGACAGTACCCCCCCTTCTACGAGGGGCCTCCGGACCCTCAGGGCCAGGTCTGCCCGGGTAAGTTGTGTGGAAGGTCCGAACCAATCGATCTGCGTTAACCTCCGACGCAGGGACCCACGTCCTCTCCTCAGGACCATACCCCTTCCAATGAACCAGGTACTGAAGGGACTGACGATTCAGACGTGAGTCAATGATCTTCAACACCTGAAACTCCAAGCTACCATTGACCACCACCGGAGGGGGAGGCAGAGGCGACGGTATAACTGGCGCCACGTACCTTTTAAGCAACGATTTGTGGAACACATTGTGGATTTTAAACGTAGGAGGGAGGTCCAGACGAAATGCCACAGGATTAATTATAGAACTGATCCTGTATGGACCGATGAACCTGGGACCCAGTTTCCAGGAGGGAATTTTGTGTTTTATATTCTTGGTAGACAACCACACCAGATCGTTCACACCTAGGTCCGGACCAGACACTCTCCTCCTATCAGACCTCCGCTTGAAACAGTTCCCTATAGCACTCAGACCATTCAGCACTCCTTCCTGAAGGATAGGAACCGGGTCATCCGTCTTTCCAGCCCCTGGGAAACTACGAGATAAGGCATCAGGAAGCAATTTTATTGAGTAGTCATACGTGCGATGAGGAGGTAACTTTTGACACCCCTCTTCTGAGAACATCTCCCCAAAGTCCTCCAGAAAAGGAGGCAAAGTCCTAGGCACGACCGCACCGATGACCATGTTCATGCAGTTATTCTTGCAAAATTCACCCCACTGGCTTATCTTTCTGGATTGCCAATCAATCACTGGGTTATGTTTAGCCAACCAGGGAAGTCCCAACACAATAGGAGTAGGAAGACCCTCCAACACATAACAAGACAACTGTTCTTTATGTATTGCCCCTACTCGAAGGTCTATGTTATGAACAGCTTGTACAAAGCTACCTTGACCGAGAGGTCTGGCGTCAATAGAAAGTATAGGGATCGGTTTGGCCAATACACTCAGTTGCATACCTTGCACCTGGGCAAACCGAGCGTCCACCATATTAGCCCCAGACCCACTATCAAGAAGAACAGAAATCCTCTCAACTCTCGCACCAACCATCACCTCCGCAGGCACGAGAAATTGAGACGGACCTGGGGACGAAATACCTACTCCCAGGTTGTCGTCCACTACACAACCTGGGATTAACAGTTTTTCGGTGACTTTTTTGCTCAATGAGGCACGGAAGGGACACCCCCCAACAAAATGTCCCTCTCTCCCGCAGAAGAAACACCTTCTTGTCTTGCGGCGCACCGCTGATTCCCTCCTAAAAAATGATGTCCCTCCCAACTGCATAGGTTCCTCAGAACAGGCCAGGGGAACCTCAATAAAAGGGACTTTAGTAGTGGGTGGAGTCATAACAGGGGGCGGAGTTACCTCGCACCTCCCCTGAAGCCGTCTATCAATACGAATAGCAAGGGCCATAGCAGCCTCCAGTGACGGAGGAGAATCATACTGAGCCAAAACATCTTTTAATTTGTCAGACAACCCTTGACAAAACTGGCTCCTAAGAGCTGGGTCATTCCACTGAGTATCTGTGGCCCATCTACGGAACTCAGAAGAAAATTCCTCTGCCGGACGATCTCCCTGCTGTATCCTACGTAACTTCGTTTCAGCAAGGGAGACCCGATCCGGGTCATCATACACCAGACCCAGGGCAGCAAAAAATCGATCTACTGACTGGAGGGCCGGTGAACCCGGGGGAAGAGAGAACGCCCAGGATTGAGGGTCCCCTTGTAAGAGCGAGATAACAATTCCCACCCTCTGCTCTTCACTCCCCGATGACCGAGGCCGCAGCCGAAAGTATAATTTACATGCCTCCCGGAAGGTAAAAAATTTGTCCCGCCCACCAGTGAACCTGTCTGGGAGAGCAACCTTAGGTTCAGACCTGGTTTGCTCCGGGGGGAACAAAACCTTGGACTTAATGTCCGCAAGCTCCAAGGACAACTTCTGCAACTGCAGGGCAATCTGGGCCACTGGGTCCATGGTAGCTGGGGAGAATCTTTAGTATGGCCGGTGAAAATGTCACGCTGTCTAGCAGATGTATAAATATATAATGTCAGTAATCTAGCAAGTGGGACAACATTCTATATAACATATAAATAGATAACATTAACATGTATATATAGCATAGTATTACCTGACATAATATCCTGTGGGTCAATACTGAATCCTTTTCACGCTGTCTCTGGCTAGAGGTGGACCGGGGTCTATGCTGACCCTAAACTGGGGTCCTGACTAGTCCCTCTACCTGGAGGTACTGTTAATGGTACAGAGGTCCAGGCCACCAGCGTAAACCCTGTCTCCTATAAATCCCTGACCACTGTAATCTAGTCCTTAGAAGGACCCTGATTACCACCATAGGGAATGGACAGGTAAAGGTAAACAAACAGTATAGACAAACGAGACAGACAGGGGATAAAGTAAATACTGTCTTTCATACAACATAAAAACACAGAGGGAACACCAAAGGTCTAGAAGATAAACTATAAGCAAGGAGTGGAGAAACAACAAAGAAACTCTTAGCTTATGTCTTCTCAGAACCGATCCTAACTGCAGTCTGTATGAATGCTTTCACCGGCATCTAATCAGCAGACTGGCAGCTATATAAAGGAAACTAATTAGAACATAATCAAAAGCAGCCGGGCGAGGCTGGACCTAGTCTAAGCAAAGAGCTAGGTAAAATTAACTCCCTCACCACCAAACACAAAGTAACAGCCACTCAGCTGCGAGAAGTCAGAATGTGCAATCGCGACGATCCTCATGGCGATGCACCCATGACAGGTTTATCCGGAATTGGTAAAGGCACCAATTCCCTGGCCGGCCGGACCTGAGAGCTTTTAGAGAGAGCGCACACCCCACAAGTATTAACAAAATTTTTTATATCAGTACCTATAGAGGGCCACCAAAAACCTCTAGCCACTGCCCCCCGGGTAGCTGCAATACCAGGGTGTGCGCTTAACACAGAATCATGAAATTCTTGCAGGAGTGTGAGACGGAGCTATTCGGGTACGAACAATTTACCTGGGGGTTTATTCCTGGGAGCTTGTGCTTGTGCTTCCAGAATCTCTCTTTGTAACTCAGAGGAGACTTCGGCTACAACCACTCCTGGTTGAAGAATGGAGGAAGGAGGTTCTGGAGGGGATACAGAATCAAAACTTCGGGATAAGGCATCTGCCTTTACGTTTTTAGACCCTGGTCGGAATGTGATGGTAAAATGAAAGCGAGAAAAAAAAAGTGCCCACCGAGCCTGTCTGGGGGTCAATCTCTTAGCGGACTCGATATAGGACAGGTTCTTATGATCAGTGATGACCGTAATAGGAAGAGCGGCCCCCTCCAAAAAATGCCTCCATTCTTCGAAGGCCAATTTAACCGCTAACAATTCCCTGTTGCCGACATCATAGTTTCTCTCTGCCGAAGAGAACTTTTTAGAGAAAAAGGCACAGGGTTTAAGATTAGTCAGGGTAGAGGGGCCCTGGGACAATACTGCCCCCACCCCCACTTCCGAAGCGTCGACCTCCACGATAAAAGGTCTTGACGAATCGGGTTGTACCAACACAGGGGCTGAAGTAAAGCATTTCTTCAATGTAAGGAAGGAATTTTTTGCGGCCACGGACCAATTTTTTACATCTGCCCCTTTAAGAGTGAGGTCCGTCAAAGGTTTCACTACCTGTGAAAACCCTTTAATGAACTTCCTATAATAGTTAGCGAAGCCCAAAAATCGTTGCAACCCCTTCAGATCATGAGGCTGCACCCAATATGTAATGGCCTGAACCTTCCCTGGATCCATGAGGAATCCCTCCCCGGATACAATTACACCCAGAAAAGACAGTTCTTGCATAAAAAATGAACACTTCTCCAGCTTAGCATACAAATGGTTCTCCCGGAGTCTCATAAGAACCACACGTAAATGATGTAAGTGTGACTGACTGTCTTCTGAGTATATCAGAATGTCATCCAGGTAAATGACTACATAACGTCCAATTAAATCAGAAAAAATAACATTGATAAAGTTCTGAAAAACAGCAGGGGCATTAGTGAGACCGAAGGGCATAACCAGGTTTTCAAATAGCCCCTCAGTTGTCAGGAATGCTGTTTTCCATTCGTCCCCCTCCCGGATCCTTATAAGGTTATAAGCCCCTCGCAGATCGAGCTTAGAAAACCATTTGGCCCCCGTGAGTTGGTTACATAGATCGGGAATCAACGGGAGAGGGTACTTGTTCTTAACGGTAATTTTGTTCAGTTCCCGAAAGTCGAGACACGGTCGCAACCCACCATCTTTTTCTTTACAAAGAAAAATCCTGCTGCTATGGGTGACACCGAGGGCCGAATATGCCCCTTGCGGAGGCTCTCTTTGATGTACTCCTTCATAGCTTGGCGGTCAGGCCCGGACAAATTAAACAAACGAGCCTTGGGTAACTTGGCTCCAGGTAACAAATCAATGGCGCAATCATAGGGTCTATGTGGTGGGAGCGCCTCAGCCTCACTTTCGGAAAATACGTCTTCAAAGTCTTTCAGGTACTCCGGAATACCCTCCAGACTGACAGACGACACAGATACAGATTTTATCGGCTTGACAAAAGAAACGGAGTTACAGCAAAAGACCATTATTATTACATCCCCATCGGGTGATCTCCCCTTTTGCCCAATCAATGAGAGGATTGTGGCGTTGCAGCCAGGGCATCCCCAATACCAGTCCTGCAGGCAGATTATTCAGAATAAAGCAACTTAATTTTTCCACGTGACTGGAACCCACTTTCATAGAAAAAACTTCAGACATAAAACAAATTCCATCCCGGGTAAGAGGGGATGAATCCACAGCCACAATTTTAACAGGATCTTTCAACCTGACTGTCCCTATCTTATTAAGAGTCACAAATTGGGCATCAATCAGATTAATGGAGGAACCACAGTCAACAAAGGCGGTGGTCATAACAGAACCGCCAGCAAGTTCCAATTCAACCTGGAGCACCATTTTAGCAAGCGAAAAAAAATGTACCTGGGAGTCTGGGCAACCTCCACGATTGCTGCCCAGACTCAGTCGTTTTCCTGATGATTTTACAGAAGAAGGGCAGGAAGGACAGTCCCTTTTCCAATGTCCAGAGGCTCCACAGTAAAAGCATAAATGGTTGTCCTTACGGTATCTCCTCTCTCGTTCCTTTCCTGAGACAGTCTCCATCTCCATGGGCTCTGATACGGGTGCGGTGTAACACAATTTGGAGTACAAGGGAGTCTCTTGTTGCATCATTCCCCTAGCACGGAGTCTCCGGTCCATACGGACCGCCTGCATCATGGCGTCCTCCAGGGTATCGGGAGCAGGATGTAATGCCAGAGCGTCCTGCAGACGGTCAGATAGGCCCCTGCGGAACAACCCACTCAGGGCGGCATCATTCCAGGATACTTCGGCGGTCCAACGTCTGAACTCTGAGCAGAACCATTCAGCAGAGTTCCTCCCCTGTGTCACACTCATCACCATATCCTCTGCCAGACGCACTCTATCAGGCTCGTCATAAATGTGCCCCAGAGCCTCAAAGAACAGAGTCACAGACATACGTTCAGGAGCAGAGGAAGAGAGAGAGAAAGCCCATGCTTGTGGAGCCCCCCTTAATAAGGACATTACGATCCCCACCCTCTGCCTTTCATTTCCAGAGGTCCGGGGACGCAATTCAAAGAACAACTTGCATCCCTCCTTAAAAACCCCAAACAATTTTTTATCTCCAGAAAAATTGTTGGGTAATTTTACCGGTGGGTCGGGGTCCGCAAGAGATACATCAGTGGGGCCTCCCTCCTGGAACCCCGATGGAACAGACCCCATTAGAGCGTCTGCCACATCTCTCTGTACCTGTTGATGCGACTGAACCAGGTTTTGCTGCTCCATAGACAGCTTCTGCATAAGCTGGGAGAGCTCATTAACCTGCTCAGTGAGAGCCCGTACCGGATCCATAATGTGCTAACACCCCACCACCAGGGAAAGACTGTAATGGTCAGCTATAATGTCAAGAGCACCGCACTGCACATGCTCACTGAGCCAGTGCACGTGTCCTGAATAAAACAAACTGTGCTCGAGGATACCTGAGGAGCGGGACAGCAGTAATGAATGATGTGTACTACAGACTAACAGGACCTGCAGCACGTGACTGCTGGGGGGCGTGGCCTAAGCTCCAGAGATCTAGGAACTACAGGAAAACTCCTAGCAGGGTAACGACGAAATAAAGTTACCAAGGGGCAAAGACAGGGACGAAAACCAGGACAGGCCGAAATCAGAGCACAAGATAGCACGACAGTACCAAAGGATTAGACAGAACGGATAGTCAGGACGTAGCAATAGATCAGTAAACCAGAGCGGGCAATAGACAGTACAATAGGGACAAAACTGTAGCGGAGTATCAATAGCCAAGCCAGAAGGTCAGAACCGGAGAAGACAATATTAGCAAAACGTGAGACAGAGAGCAGAGTGAGCAAACAGACCGGGTCATACACGGAGTCAAACAAGCAGAGCAGTATACACGCAAACCAGGGGGGTCAGACACACAGTCACAACAAAAGTATAGCTGACAGAGAATCTTCCTCTGGACTGGGTATAAATACCCTCCCAGATCCAAAGGGAGGCCAGCAAAAGTTAACCCTGAGTGGACAGAACATTAACCATGTCCTATACTATGCCAGGAGGCCAGCAAAAGTTAACCCTGAATGGACAGGACATTAACCATGTCCTATACCATGACACTATCCTTGTTCTACTCATTTTTTATTGTTTTCATACAGTAACAAAAAACATAACCCAAAAAATTAATACAGTCTTTTATCTCAGGCTGAGGCCTGGTGTATCTGTGGTGGAAAAATCTTGGCTTCGCAGGCATACGTTGCATAGTTCTGTCTGCTATCCTTGTTCTACTTATTTTTTATTGTTTTTAAACAGTAACAAAAAACATAACAAAAAAATGAATACAGTTTGTTATCTCAGACTGAGGCCTGGTGTACCTGGTGGAAAAATCTTCGCTTTGCAGGCATACTGATCACATATAATTTTTCTCCAAATAAATCCATTTGTATTGAGCTTTTCAAATATTTCAGTAGTCCATTTAAAATGGGCAAGGGGCAAGGGACGGGGAAGTGGACGTGATGATGATGGTGCATGCAGAGGACGAGGCCGTGGCCAAGCTGAAAGTGGGCCAGAGCAAAGACCCACATCTTCGCGCTCGACCTTCCTGTCCCAGTTTCTAGGGGACCGCAGCACACCACTATTGAAGCCAGAGCAGTGTGAAATGGTTGTTGGTTGGATAGCAGATAATGCTTCCACTTAGCCACCACCACCACCACTTCTTCCACACGGTCAAGTCTGAGTAGCCGTGAGTGTGGACCGGATATTACTCACCCTGATCCTCCTTCCTCCCACCATGCCAAGTGCCCTGAGACAACTGATCCCACACTTGGACACTCCGAAGAGCTGTTTAGTCTTCCATTTGGAGATTCGTGCCTCTTGCCAGCTCCATTCGAAGCGGGGCAAGATGATATTCCATGTAGCGATGCACAAATCTTTGAGCAGCCACGGTCATAAGAGGTGGACGATGATGAGACACAATTGCCGGAAAGTCAGGAGGAGGAGCAGGGTGGGGATGTGGAAGACGAGGTGGTGGATGACATAGTGACTGACCTAACCTGACAGAGGGACATGCAGAGCGAGGACAGCAGCACACATAGGGAAGGAGGCATATCACCTCAACAGGCAGGAAGAAGCAGTGTGTTGGCCATAGACAGAAGGTGTGCATCCATTCCCCGTAATACCAATAGGAAGGAAGTTGCCATTCCAACTGCTAGATCTTCCAGAGTCTGCTAGACGCTGCCGATAACCCCAAACAGGCAATTTGCAGCACTTGCCATGCCCGCATCAGCAGGGGTAGCCAAACTACCAGCCTGAACACCACCAGCAAGATTAAGCACATGGCAGCAAAGCACCCGACTTTGTGGGCCGAACCCCAGGCTCCAGGAACACTGTCTGCAGGTAACAACACTGCTTCTTCCACTGTTTTGCGTACAAGCCAATCCCCAGTTCACTGTGCCTGTGAAGATGCCTCGGGCCCTGCACCTGTTGTTGCCCACAGTCAACCAGCACCATCATCAAGCCCATCCACGTCCTTGTCCCAGCCCAAACTTCAGTTGTCTTTACCCCAGTCATTGGAACGCAAGCAGAAATACCCAGTCAATGTCACATAGGCCACAGTACTTAATTCGCACATTTCTCGTCTGCTTACTCTTGAAATGTTGCCTTTTAGGCTAGCTGAGATGGAAGCTTTCCGCAACCTGAAGGTGGCGGCCGTCCCAAGGTACTCGGTCCCCAGTCGCCACTATTTCTCCCATTGTGCCGTACTGGCATTACACCAGCATGAGTCCCACAACATTACCCGTGCCCTCAACAATGCTGTTACTGGGAAAGTCCACCTAACCACGTACACGTGGACAAGTGTCTGTGGGCAGGGACAGTACATCTCACTGGCAGCACACTGGGTTAACATAGTGGAAGTCGGGACCCAGTCGGACCTTGGGTTGGAACACATTCTCCCCACGCCGAGGATTGCGGGCCCTACGTCAATCAGGGTTGCCTCCACAGTCTACAGCTCCTGCACCTCCTCCTCCTCCTCTTCTTCAGCCTTCGTCTCTGAAATGAACACATCATTCAGAAGCTGGAAGCACTGCAGCACTGCTTCAGCCATGTGGAAACAGGCTGTGCTGAGGCTAATCTGCATAGGTGACAAACCACACAATGCAGAAGAGTTGTGGACAGCGCTGAAAGAGCAGTCAGATATTTGGATGACACCGCTGAACCTACAGCCAGGCATGGTCGTGTGTGACAATGGCCAGAACCTGGTGGCGGCTCTAAGGCAAAGTGAGCTCACACACGTACCTTGACTGGCCCATGTGCTTAACCTCGTGGTTCAAAGTATTCTCAAAAGCTACCTTGAGCCGATGGATCTGCTAGTGAAAGTAGGCCGCCTGTGTGTCCATTTTAGAAAGTCAGCTACAGCTTCAGCAGCCCTTGCCGTGCTTCAGCAGCGTTTGCACCTTCCGGCACACCGACTGGTATGTGATGTCCCCACGTGTTGGAACTCTATACTGCATATGTTGGAAAGGATTTGTGAGCAGAAGAGGGGAAGTTGTTGACTACCAGCATCAACAAGGAAGTCGATATTCAGTTCAGAATCCACACATAAGACCTCAGGAGTGGATATGGATGTCAGACATATGTACCATCCTCCAGAATTTTGAGGACTGCACCAAGATGGTGAGCGGCGATGACGCCATAATTAGCGTCACCATCCTGCTTCTCAACATTCTGAAAACCTCACTGCTCACAATTAAAGATGATGCATTGCAGGAAGAGCACGAGGACATGGAGCAAGGAACCATACAGGGTGATTACACTTAGCCCAGCCTCATATTGTCGCAATGTGGATTGCTAGACAATGAGGAGGAGTAGGAAGAACATGAGCTACTTTCATGCGCTATAGACAGTACTACAAGCACAGCTGTCATACTGTTTTCAGTGGGGATGGCCTGAGGATAAGAAAGTGGAGGAGGAAGATGAGGAGGAGCAGGAAAGAATGGTCAGTCGTCCTGTTGGTGAGGACACGGAAGTCTTGCCTCTTAGTAGTCTGGCACGCATGGCTGACGTTATGTTGCGCTGCGTTTCCCGTGACCCTCGCATTATAAAAATTTTCGGTGACGCTCATTACTGGTTGGTAACACTTCTAGACCCACGCTACAAGGAAAACTTTCAATCTCTTCTTCCACAGGTAGCCAGGTGTACAAAAATGTTGCTGTACCAGAGGGCCCCTGTAGCAGAATTACTGAAAAAATTCACATATGAGAACGCTGGCAGCAGACGTCACTTTGTTGTACAGCCAAGGAGTCCAAGCGAGAGAAACAGAAGTATGTTGTGAATGGGTTTGAGATGAGTTCTGAGCAGAGACTCCCTCTGGTGGTTACAAGCGGTACTGGTCTGTTCAGTGAAGATTGTGAGGACTGGGAATCAGTGTTTACTGACTGGTCTTATATAAGGGAGTCACCTTCCCATCAGGGTTGCCGGTGATCAATAGTTCTGGTCTGAATCCTTCATTCCTGTTTCCCTTGTAGCCTGCTGTGTTGTGTCTGCATCTCCTGCTAACAGATAAGACATTTTCTTCTTTTTGTTTTTGTACTATATTTTTGCATTTTGTCCTGCACTTCTTTGGGGGCCTTCTGGGTCCCCTTCGGGGGCTTTTGCCCTCTCAGTTTAGTTCACCCACTGATGTTTGTACTTTTGCTTTTTCCAGTTTTTTCAGTGGCTGCTGTTTTGATTTTGTTACACCAGAGAACTAATTTAGGTGGTAGAGGTCGTGTGATCTCAGGTGATTTTGAAATTAGTAGAGTTGGTGCTTTTCAGGGTTTTCTGGGATTGCAGTAAGTACCCTTCCTATCCTTTTCTATTTAGTTAGTTTGGGCCCCAGCGTTTGCTCATACTATTTTCTTTCTGTGTCAGTATTTCTTCTTGTCTAACCGCCATTACTTGTTTGGGGGCTTTCTATTATCTTTGGGGTTCTGCTCCGGGGCAGATAGCTTTCCTATTTCTATCTTTAGGTGTAGTTAGTTTCTCAGGCTGTGACGAGGCGTCTAGGACCAACGTAGGAACGCTCCACGGCTGCCTCTAGTTGCGGTGGTTAGTCAGGGTACTGCAATCTCATAGATTCCAACTGCTCTGGTGTATTGCCTTTTTTACCTGCACTCCTCAGCTACCGAAACATAACAGTATCACCGGCCTAAAAATTGAAAATTGTATGGTACTCACAGAAGGGAAAAAATATTGTGAAAGAAAAAAGGTTGTCAGAGTTGTCAGAGATATTTTTCTATTTGTTGCATTTTTTTTTTTCTCCCTCTGTATCTCTAGTGCTGGGGAGGATCTTTTCTCTCAATGGAGTTTGCACGGTTGTCTGGCCGTGTGGATCAGCTTGCCACTGAGGTTCAGAGTATTGCTGCATATCCTGCTAGGTTGCCTGTTGTGGAACCTAGGATCCCCATGCCAGATTTGTTTTTGGGGGATCGAGCTAAGTTTCAGAATTTCAAAAATAATTGTAAATTGTTTTTTGCCTTAAAATCTAAGTCCTCAGGGAACGCAGCGCAGCAGGTTCAAATTATCATCTCTCTCCTGCGCGGCGATCCTCAGGATTGGGCTTTTTCCCTGACACCTGGGGATCCTGTTTTGAGTGATGTTGATGCATTTTTTCAGGCTTTGGGGTTATTGTACGATGAGCCTAATGTCACTGATCAAGCTGAAAAAGCCTTGTTGGCATTAAATCAGGGGCCTTATGACGCTGAGTTATACTGTCAGAGATTCCGTAGGTGGGCAGTCCTGACCAAATGGAATGACGACGCTTTGGCAGCCCTTTTCCGGAAGGGTCTGTCAGATAATGTAAAGGATGTTATGGTGGGATTCCCTGTCCCCTCTGGTCTCAATGATTCTATGTCATTAGCGATTCAAATTGACAGACGTTTGCGTGAGCGGAGAAGTATGCGTGGAATGGTGTTGCCTTGTGAACCAGCTTCTGAACCCATGCAGTGTGATAGAGTGGTGTCTGGGGCACAGCGTCATGAGTTTCGAAAGCGCAATGGGTTATGTTTCTACTGTGGTGATGCCTCTCATGCTATTTCAGTCTGCCCTAAGCGGGGAAGACGTTTTGCACGCTCAGCTGTCTTGGGTAGTGTTCAGACTAAGTTTTTATTAACTGTCACTCTGATATGCTCTCTGTCCTCATTTTCTGCTCAGGCTTTCGTTGATTCTGGAGCAGCTATTAACCTGATGGATTATGATTTTGCTAAACGTTGTGGGTTTCCCTTGATACCCCTACAGAAGTCTATTCCCCTACTGGGGATCGATTCTACCCCTTTGACTGAGAATAAACCCCAGTTTTCTACTCAGGTGATAATGAGGGTTGAACCTGATCACCAGGAGTGCTGCAAATTTTTGGTTCTGTATAATCTGCATGACATTATCGTGCTGGGTTTCCCTTGGTTACAGTCTCATAATCCTGTTTTGGATTGGAAATCTGTGTCTGTAACCAGTTGGGGCTGCCAATGTGTTAATACCAACACTCCTGTTTTTTCTGCCTCCCCCAGGCTCAGGATGTTCCTGACTTTTTGATTGATTTTTCTGATGTGTTTAGCGAAAGTAAATCTGCATCCTTGCCTCCCCATAGGAGCTATGACTGCGCTATTGAATTAGTGCCGGGTAGTAAATTCCCTAAAGGTCGCCTTTTTAACTTGTCTGTACCTGAACATAACGCTATGCGGTCTTATATCAAGGAATCATTGGAGAAGGGTCATATCAGACCATCCTCTTCACCCTTAGGTGCCGGTTTTTTCTTTGTGGCCAAAAAAGATGGTTCATTAAGGCCGTGTATTGATTATCGTCTCTTGAACAATATTACTGTGAAACATCAATACCCATTACCCTTGATTTCTGACCTGTTTTCCAGGGTGAAAAACGCTACTTGGTTTACCAAGCTTGACCTCAGGGGGGCGTATAACCTTATTCGCATTAAGCACGGGGATGAATGGAAGACGGCATTCAATACCCCTGAAGGGCATTTTGAGTACCTAGTGATGCCCTTTGGGCTCACTAATGCTCCTTCCGTCTTCCAGTCCTTCATGAATGACATTTTCAGGGATTTTGTGGACAAATTTCTGATTGTTTATTTGGATGATATCTTGATTTTTTCTAATGACTGGGACTCTCATGTGAAACATGTTCGAACTGTGTTCCAGATTTTGAGAGAGAATGCTCTGTATGTGAAGGGATCAAAGTGTCTTTTTGGCGTACAGAGGATCTCATTTCTGGGATTCATTTTGTCCCCATCTGTTATTGAAATGGACCCGGTCAAGGTTCAGGCCATCTGTGATTGGGTCCAACCTACTTCATTAAAGGCTCTTCAGAGATTTTTGGGTTTTGCCAATTTTTATCGTAAATTTATTGGTAATTTCTCGGTTATTGTTAAACCATTAACTGATTTGACCAGAAAGGGTTCTGATGTGGTGAATTGGCCTCCTGAGGCAGTCTCTGCGTTTCAGGAACTTAAGCAGAGATTCACTTCTGCTCCTGTTCTACGGCAGCCTGATGTTTCTCTGCCATTTCAGGTGGAGGTTGATGCCTCTGAAATTGGGGCAGGTGCCGTTTTGTCCCAAAAAGATCCAGAGACCTCTAAAAGTAACCCTTGTGCCTTTTTCTCTCGAAAATTTTCTCCTACTGAACGTAATTATGACGTGGGTAATCGGGAGTTATTGGCCATGAAGTGGGCTTTTGAAGAGTGGAGACATTGGCTGGAGGGAGCCAAACATCAGGTGGTGGTCCTTACGGACCATAAGAATCTGGTCTATCTGGAATCTGCCAAGCGACTCAATCCTAGACAGGCCAGGTGGGCCTTGTTTTTCACACGTTTTAATTTTGTGGTTTCCTTTCTTCCTGGCACTAAGAATGTTAAGGCAGATGCCCTCTCGAGGAGTTTCCTTGCGGACTCTCCTGAGTTATCTGATCCTTCTGTTATTTTGAAAGAGGGTGTAGTTCTTTCCGCCATCTCGCCCAATTTGAGACTTGCTCTGGAGGGGTGTCAGGAGGATAGGCCCGAGTGCTGCCCTGTTGGAAAATTGTTTGTCCCGGACCAGTGGAAAAAGAGTGTGATGTCTGAGATTCATTGTTCCGCATTGGCTGGGCATCCCGGAATTTTTGGTACCAGAGACTTGGTTAGTCGGTCCTTTTGGTGGCCTACCTTGTCTCGTGATGTCAGGGAATTTGTGCAGTCCTGCGGGACTTGCTCTCGCTCCAAGCCTTGCTCTCGCTCTAGTGGTTTGTTGATGCCATTGCCTGTGCCCAAGAGACCATGGACCCATATCTCTATGGATTTCATTTCCGACCTTCCTGTTTCTCAGAGAATGACCACCATCTGGGTAATTTGTGATAGGTTTTCCAAAATGATACATCTTGTGCCATTACCTAAGTTGCCTTCCTCCTCTGAATTGGTGCCGTTGTTCCTTCAGCACGTGGTTCGTTTACACGGCATTCCTGAGAACATTGTGTCTGACAGAGGAGTCCAGTTTGTTTCCAGATTTTGGAGGACTTTTTGTTCTAAACTGGGTGTTCAATTGTCTTTCTCCTCGGCATTTCATCCTCAGACCAATGGTCAAACTGAGAGAACAAACCAGACATTGGAGACTTATCTTAGATGCTTTGTGTCTGCTGATCAGGATGACTGGGTCTCTTTTTTACCTTTGGCTGAGTTTGCTCTTAATAATAGGGCTAGCTCTGCCACTTTGATGTCTCCGTTTTTCTGTAATTCTGGGTTTCACCCTCGATTTTCTTCAGGACAGACGGAGGCTTCTGTCTGTCCAGGTGTTGACTCTGTTGTGGAGCGTATGCAACAGATTTGGGACCAGGTAGTGGAGAGGTTTTCCCTCTCTCAGGAGAAGGCCCAGCGGTTTGCTAACCGGCATAGGACTGATGGTCCTCGGTTTAAAGTGGGGGACTTGGTATGGTTGTCCTCAAAGAATATTCCTATGAGAGTAGCATCTCCTAAATTTAAGCCTAGGTTCATTGGACCTTATAAGATCATTGAGATTCTTAATCCTGTTGTAAGGTTCTATGTATATATTCCTGAAACTCAGTTTGTTCGTCAGCCATTTTACTTTCTGTCTTGCTGCAGCTATCTTGCCCTCAGTCAAAATGGAGTTTCCAGCTTGCATGTTCCCGCCCTGATTCTCTCCTTTGCTTCTTAAGCAGCCACAGCTGAGCAATCAGTGCTTCAGAATCTAGCCTGCAGTGAACCTGTGACTTGACTCCTGTAAGCCTTGGACCTTGTACTCCAGCTATTCCTACTGAGGAACTCTGAAGCACTTGTGGACTCTGAACCCTGCTCTTTGAAAGACCCACGTTTGCATGGACTTACGGTAACAGAGAAGAAAATCCTGAATCTGTATTGGAGAGTGATTGCTGAGCTTGGATTACTCTGGCCTGCTGTGTCTACCTGTTTCTGTGTCTGCAAACTGTGTGACTATTTCTGCCAACTTGTATGAAGTAATACAGGACTTTTCTATATCAAACCTGTGACTCCTGTGTTTTCATCGCACCCAAGCACAAGACGCTATATGAACTGTACTACATACATTACACCTGTTTCTTTTCGTTTGCTTCTTCCAGGGACATTTAAGATCCATAACGTGTTCCACAAGTCCTTGTTGAAGAGGTTTGTTGAGCCAGTGGTTCCTGCTGCTGTGCCTCCTGACCCTGTTTTGGTTGAGGGCAATCTGGAGTATGTGGTTGAGAAAATATTAGATTCTCGTTTTTCTAGACAGAAACTCCAGTATTTGGTTAAGTGGAGAGGTTATGGTCAGGAAGACAATTCTTGGGTGTTTGCTTCGGACATCCATGCTAGGAGACTCATCCATGCGTATCATAGAACTCATCCTGACCGACCTGGTTGCTCAAATGAGGGTTCGGTGACCCCTCCTCAAGGGGGGGGTACTGTTGTGAATGGGTTTGAGATGAGTTCTGAGCAGAGACTCCCTCTGGTGGTTACAAGCGGTACTGGTCTGTTCAGTGAAGATTGTGAGGACTGGGAATCAGGTGTTACTGACTGGTCTTATATAAGGGAGTCACCTTCCCATCAGGGTTGCCGGTGATCAATTGTTCTGGTCTGAATCTTTCATTCCTGTTTCCCTTGTAGCCTGCTGTGTTGTGTCTGCATCTCCTGCTAACAGATAAGACATTTTCTTCTTTTTGTTTTTGTACTATATTTTTGCATTTTGTCCTGCACTTCTTTGGGGGCCTTCTGGGTCCCCTTCGGGGGCTTTTGCCCTCTCAGTTTAGTTCACCCACTGATGTTTGTACTTTTGCTTTTTCCAGTTTTTTCAGTGGCTGCTGTTTTGATTTTGTTACACCAGAGAACTAATTTAGGTGGTAGAGGTCGTGTGATCTCAGGTGATTTTGAAATTAGTAGAGTTGGTGCTTTTCAGGGTTTTCTGGGATTGCAGTAAGTACCCTTCCTATCCTTTTCTATTTAGTTAGTTTGGGCCCCAGCGTTTGCTCATACTATTTTCTTTCTGTGTCAGTATTTCTTCTTGTCTAACCGCCATTACTTGTTTGGGGGCTTTCTATTATCTTTGGGGTTCTGCTCCGGGGCAGATAGCTTTCCTATTTCTATCTTTAGGTGTAGTTAGTTTCTCAGGCTGTGACGAGGCGTCTAGGACCAACATAGGAACGCTCCACGGCTGCCTCTAGTTGTGGTGGTTAGTCAGGGTACTGCAATCTCATAGATTCCAACTGCTCTGGTGTATTGCCTTTTTTACCTGCACTCCTCAGCTACCGAAACATAACAGTAGTACAATCCAGCTCAGGCAGGGAACAATGGCAAAAGTTCTGGGACAGTTTTCTCAGACCCTCCCATCGTGCTGCCACAGAGGAATGGGGTGCTGGCACAAGAAGTGAAAAGTTTGGGAAGATGGTGAGGGAGTACCTTGCAGATCGTACAAACGTCCTCCGGGATTCCTCTGTGCCTTTTAATTATTGGGTATTCAAGTTGGACATGTGGCATGAATTGGCTCTCTACGCCTTGGAGGTCCTGGCCTGCCTAGCTGCTAGCGTTCTGTCAGAGCTGGTTTTTAGTGCCGCTGGTGGCATTATAACAGATAAGCGCATCCGCCTGTCAACTGACAATGGTGACAGGCTGACTCTTATAAAAATGAACAATGGCTGGATTGGGCAAGACTTCTGTACACCACCGAATGCAAACAGCGAAACATAACCTCAAATACATTGTCCTTTTTTGTGGAGGTGTACTTATATACTCCAGTATTTAGCAAAAAAAAAAACAGGCCACACATGTTTCGGGGGTGGTATCTCCGTGCCAGCTCATATCTGTGTTTGCTGAAAGTTTGGCCAGTTTTCTTTTTTGACCTGGGTGTCACTCAAGTTATATACAGCACTATTTAGAATAAAAAAAGCCACAGATTTGTCAGTGTGGTATCTCCGTGCCAGCTCAGATATCTTTGTGCTCTAAGTTTGTGCCTTTTAGGCCGGTATTCAATTTTTCCTGCTGTCTCTCACTCTAGTTATATACAGCACTATGTTGGAGTGTTAAAAAAAACAGGCCAGATATTTAACAATGTGGTAGATCTGTGACACGCCTCATACATCCGTGTGCTCCAAATTGGTGCATTTTAGGCCGGTAGTCCTGTGCTTTCCTGTCTGTTACTCAAGTTATATTTTCAGCACTATGTTGCTTTTTTAAATAAAACAGCCCATATATTTTACAGTGTGGTTTCTCTGTGACACGCATCACACATCTGTGTGCTACAAATTTGGGCATTGTAGTCCTACCTATTCTAGTGGTTTTGCTGTCTGTTAAGGTACTTTGTGGCAACAATTGGCTAAGCCAAAAAACATTTGTAACTACAGTCCACATATTTTAAAGTGTCGTTTTCCCGCACACTTATCACATACAAGTTTGCTCACAATTCAGCCATTTGTAGTGAACGTGTATAATATTTGAGTCTATTTACAATGGGCAAGGCACGTGACAAGGGACGGGGAATTGGCTGTGATGGTCATGGTGCATGCCGATGCAGAGGCCTTGGGCCGACAAAAACACCCACATCTTCTCGCTGGACCTTCATCTTTGAAGTCCTATGGGACCACAGCAAGACAGCATTATTGAAACCAGAGCAGTGTGAAAAGGATGTAGGTTGCAGAGCAGATAATAATTCTAGTTACATGGCCACCACCAGCACCCTGCCTTACACACGGTCAAGTCTGAGTAGCCGTGAATCTGGCCCGCATATTCCTTACCCTGATCCTCCTTCCTCCCACCATGCTGAGTGCCCTGAGACAACTGATCCCACACTTGGACACTCCGAAGAGCTCTTCACTTTTCCATTTATATATTTGGGCCTCGGTCCACTTGAAGCGGGGCAAGATGAGATTCCATGTAGCGATACCCAAATATTTGAGCAGCCATGGTCCAAAGAATGGACGATAATGAGACAAATTTTCCGTAAAGTCAGTAGTAGGGCCAGAGTGCAGAAGAGGAAGATGAGGTGGTGGATGATATAGTAACTGACCCAATCTGGCAGGAGGACATGCAGAGTGAGGACAGCAGCACACAGGGGGAGGGAGGCATAGCACCCCTTCAGGCAGGAAGAAGCCGTGTGGTGGCTGCAGACATAAGGCGGGCAACCGTTCCCCGTAACACCAACATGATGTAAGTTGCCAGTCCAACTGTTAGGTCTTCCCGAGTTTGTTATTTTTTTAAGACTTTTTCAAAAATTAAAAAATTCAGGCCACATATTGAACAGTGTGGTCTCGCTGTCAGACGTCTCATGTATTTGTGGACCTTAAATTGTGGCTATTCAAGCCTACATTCTTCTGTATTTGCTGTCTGTTACCCTAGTTCTCTACAGTATTTTTGTGTAAAAATACAGCCCAAATATTGAACAGTGTGGTATCTTGGTAAAAATACTTCTGTTTCAAGTTGTTATGGCTGCTTCATGACTGTCTTAAATGCTCCAACTACTACCACCAACATCATCTTCTGCCTATAGTCTGTCACTGCACAGATAGAAAGTCTGAGGAGCAGAGTGTGAACGCTTGGGCGGTGTTGTACTCTGTCACTCGATTACGAAGGCAAAATGTTCTACATGAAATCATGAATGGAAGAGCCGGAGGAAGAGCACCTGGAAGAGCACGGGGCCTGGCCTCGCAACTACTGAAGCCTGGTGTTCCTGGGCTGGATTGTGACAAGCCATTACCTACTAATACTGAACTTGTTGGACGATGATGTCAAAAAGGAGCCCCTGCATTTTCTGTAACAGAAGATAGAGATTGTGACATTTTGGCTGCATTTCAAGGTGTCAATTGGAGAGCGTGGTGGTTGTAGATGTGACTTGTACACCACCAACCGAGATGCCGCCTCTACACCAACCGAGGTGCCTCACCCCCGAACTTCTGTCTCTTCCCCATTATCCCACAGAATGTAAGTCCGCAAGGACAAGGTCCTCTCCCCTCTGTACATGTCTGTCATTTTAAATTTGTTAACTGTACGCGATATCTATTACTTTGTGTGTACCCCTTGTCAAGTACAGCACCATGGAATAAATGGCGCTATATAACTAAATAATAATTATAAGAATACTATATGGGTGTTTCAACTTGACAGTCCATCCAACATGTAATTGAATCAAAATCTTGTTTTTCTGACAACTTTGTTCTGCAGTGCACTAAGTATGTGAAATTGTTAGCTAAACCCCAGTGGGTCGTGCCACAGTGTCATGTTGCCTACAGTCCTGAGATGTTATCTAGATCCGTAATCTCACCTCTACTTTACAAGCATGATGAATTAATTAGAAAAGCACGTGGCAAAAAAAAAATAAGATCAATGAGGTTGGTTAGCCACACACGGAATGGAGAAATATTAAAGATGACAATTATTTTCACATTTGAGTTTAAACACACTTCACCAACTTGTTTTCACTTTTACATTTTATTCGAAAGCCTTAAAGAAAAAGATGAATATATTGTGAAGCAAATAGGTATGAATAATTATTATCACCCAAATGATGTTACATAAGTCAGAACATACACAACCTATTATTGGGGAAATGATTTTCCACCGAAAATTAGAAGCATGAGACTACTAGTGTCATGTTGTGGATTGATATGAGCCACAAAGTCCTTCAAAGTGACACTGTTCTGGATGTAATGTACAAATTTCTCTGGAACATTGCAAGAACATGCCTTCTATGATGCTTGCATTAAAGAACGGATTGGCCAGATATGTATGGATTCAGGATGACCGAGCTGCGGGTACCTGTGCTGCGCCGGGTCCAGAACTGTTAAGGCTGCGTCCGCTGTTTCCCAGGGGAAGGAAAAGGGGAATGGACAGGTCTCATTACCCATGAAGAGGGGGCGTGTTTACACAGGGAACCAGTGCCGAAGGTGTGGGGAAAAAAAAACAAAAGCATGAGTGAGTCCCCAGCTGGTGAGCGTGTGAGCATGAAGGGGGGCAGTGCACTACGCATCCAAAGCGCCGATGCTGTCGCGAACTGCAGCAGACAGATCCGGTGACCTACAGGCAAGGGCCCAGCTTAATACAAAGCGGGCACGACAGCATCGATTTTTGGCGTGGACAAGCAGCGCATAGAAGGCTGAGCAGCGCGCTCCGCCCTTAGAGCACTGGAGCTGCAAATGACTGTTCCCATTGGCTCCCGCCACTAAAAGCGGTACTGCCATTTAGCAAGGCGCCGTGTGCCCAGTGACCGCCAGAGAGCGAGTCGCCGTGCGCTCCTTGACCGTGAGTACAGCACACGTGCGCAGTACAGAGAGCCAGGTCATGCCACGTGTTCAGCATGGATAACCAATAATTATAAGGCACCGAGGAATGACAGAGGATGTTGGTACGGTCAGCAAGTTACTCCCTCAGCATTTTCATAAAGTTTTAACTCCTTGTGAGAATCCACCGCGCCTCAGGGCCAGGGCGATGGGAGGGTCTGAGGAAACTCTCCCTGAATTTTGCCAGTGTTCCACTGCTTCTGCTGGATTGGAGTTGTGTCTCTCTCACCTATACTCCTTTTTTGGCCAAACTGTGACTTCTGCTGGCAGCGTTTTCAGATGGGGATTTTTTTAATAATTCCGCAAGAAGGGCCCTCTGGTCCTCTAACATTTTAGCACACCTGTCTGCCTCTGGAATTAGAGATAGAAAGTTCTCCTGGTAGCGTGGGTCTAGAAATGTCACCAATCAGTATTGCCCGTCACCGAAAATTTTGAGAACGTGAGGGTGACGGGAAAGGAAGCGTAACATAAACTCAGCTATGCGTGCAAGACTGCTAACAGTCAATACTTCCATGTCCTCACCAAGAGGACTGACCATGCTCTCCTTCTCCTACTTGTCCTCAGGCCTCCTCGACTTTTGACTAACCTCTTTAATATAATTGTAAATATATTATTGTAAATACACACCTATAGTTGTTATCTCCCCCACCTCATTGTAGATTTGAAGTTGTCCCAAGCACAATTTTTTTTTTCTGGTTTAATTATTGTTATCGTTGTTACTTAGTGTAGATTGTAAGCTGTCACGAGCAGGGTCATTTTATTTTGGGCGCGCAGCAGTGGAATGGGGACAGGTGAATATAGCATGGCTCCCCCCGTCATACTCACCCCCTCCTGGCGCGTCTCTGCAGCCCCTGCGTCTCCCATTGTCACCGGCGCCGCAGCTCTTCATTCCTTCAGCGGTCACGTGGTACCGCTCATTAAAGTCATGACAGGCGCCGGAGACCGTGGGAGAAGAGCAGGGGTTGCAGAGACCGCGCCAGGAGGGGGTGAGTATATAGGACAGCTGCGCTCCCCCTCCCCCGCCGACCCCTGGTATATGACTCGAATATAAGCCGAGAGGGGCACTTTCAGCCCTAAAAAATGGGCTGAAAATCTCAGCTTATACTCGAGTATATACAGTAATTATTGTACAGTATTATTGTTATCATTGTTACTTAGGACTGTTGTTTTTAAAAATGTTAAACTATTAATATGTTTGTGCTATATAAATAACTATATTCAGATTAGAACACAAAGAAGGAGGATGGAGAAGTTAATGATGGCGTCATTTACGCTCACCATCTTGTTGGATTCCTCAAAGTTTTGGAGGATGGTACATATCTCTTACATCCATGTCCACTCCTGAGATCTTATGTGTGAAGTCAGAACTGAATACCGACAACCTTGTTGATGCTGATAGACTAGTCACCAAATGCCCTCTTCTGCTCACAAATCTTTTCCAACATCTGCAGTGCAGAGTTCCAACACCTGGAGACATCACAAGCCTGTCGGTGAGCCTGAAGCTGCAAACCCTACTAAAGCACGGCAAGGGCGGATTAAGCTGTAGCTGACTTTCTAAAATGGGAACGCAGAGCATTGTACTTTTCCGAGCAGATAAGGCAGCTCCGTGTCGCTTTTTCAGAAAATGTTGACCAATAAGGTTTAGCGCATTTACCAGTCATGGCACGTGTCTGAGGTCGCCTCACCTCAGAGCAGCCGCCAGGTTCCAGTCATTGTCACACACAACCATGCCTGGCTGTGGGTTCAGCGGTATCAGACACAGATCTGCCAGCTCTTTTAGATCTGTCCACAACTCATCATTGTGCGTTTTGTTACCTAAGCATATTAGCTTCAGCACAGCCTTTTGCCGCTTTGATGAGACAGTGCTGCAGTGCTTTCAACGTTTGACTGATGTGCTACTTTTGGAGATGGAGGCTGAAGAGGAGGAGAAGGAGGAGGTGCAGGGTCTGTAGACTTTGGGGACAACCCAGATTGACGTAGGACCCGCATCAGGTTGCGGAAAGCTTACATCTTCCACGAGCCTAAAATGCAACATTTCCATCGCAAACAGACGAGAAATGCGTGAATTTAGTACTGTGGCGTTGACTGCGCATTTCCGCTTGCGTTCCAAGGTCTGGGGTATGGACAACTGAACGCTGCGTTGGGACAAGGACGTGGACGTTATTGTTAATGGTGCTAGTTGAGTTTGTGTGCAACTACAGATGCAGGGCAAGAGGCATCTTTGCATGCACTATGGACAGGGGATTGGCTTGCATGCACAACAGCTGTAAACACAGTGGTATCACCCGCAGACACTGTTCATGGAGCCTGGTGTTCAACCAACAAAGTCGGGTGCTTCGCTGCCATGTGCCTGATCATGCTGGTGGTGGTAAGGCTGGTAGTTTTGCTACCCCTGCTGATGTGGGCATTTCCGGTGGTGCAAACTGCCTTTTTGTGGTTATCAGCAGTGTCTTTAAAAAACAACAAGACTTTAAGGTGGACATTCATTGTCTTCCTCTCCCACACCACCTCCTGACCTCGACACCTGTCTTTCGGTGTTCCCCAAGGCTCTGTTCTGGGACCACTACTCTTCTCCATCTACAACTTCGGCCTAGGACAGCTGATGTAATGGCACGGTTTGCAATATCATCACTGCGCCGATGACAAGCAGATCTACCTATCTGTACCTGACATCACCTCCTTACTGACCAAAATCACACGTCTTCCCGCTATATCATCCTTCTTTTCTGCTCGCTTTCAAAAAGTGGACATGGACAAATCAGAATACATCATCTTTCAAGCATCTCACGCTGAGTAGACATGAGAGCTGTGTATGCATCATTCGGTACCACTTTAGTAAGAGGGCAACTTAGCCCGAGAAAAAATGATTTTCCAGACATTCACGGCCTTTTTTGCAGCTCTGATCTTCATCTTCTTGGTATGGATGTGGTAAATTTCAAAGTCATCATCAATACCATCATCGTCCATAATTGTAAAGAGGAAATCTAGTGTTTCCAAGGGTCGTGGTTATGTACGTTTTGTGGCATTCATTTAACAGTGTTCGTTACACTATGACAAATAATTTTCAACTGGGACATTTGGATCTTATTGGTAATATGTATGGGTGAAGATGAAGAAGCTTGTGCCACGGGTGTGTCTATAGTTACGGACGGTGCACTCCTCTTTAAACTTAGTTTTTCACAAGCATCCATCAGTTTGTTTGATTTTCCTCTGACACTGATCTGCTTTCTGTAATTCAGCATCTCACGAACATGTTGCACTTTGCCCTTTATACAGAATCGTGCGTGTTTGGCAACATATTTTGGATGGGCATTTCTTAGGCCAAGTCTCATACGCGCATCTGTTACACCGATCTTCTGACGGCCATGAAAGTGATTCAGGTAATTGATGGTGGCTAAACGACGAACCATTGTAGGCTGTATCCTGGCTCTCATACCTCCCATAGCCACTGCTGTATTAATCATGTACTTTCACATTCCTGTCATCACCATGCACCTTTTCCTGATCACTTCATCCAACGATTCGTCCGCCATATTTTTACTAAAAACCTGCACCTTCCCAGCAACTGTATAGGAAACCACATTACAGTTTTGCAATATGTTTATGATGCCCCTAAAAAAAACTTTAGACACTATGTTGATATCTACCCCTGGGGGGAAATGTTTGTCAGCCAGTGTATGGGCATTCCAAGTGTAGGAGACCTGCTCCTTTAAATTGGGCATAGTTTTTAATCAGGCCTTCCTCCACAGCTCATCATCCACTGCCACTAGATCACCAGCGTTAATGTGTTCCGTGCTGCTACAGCCATTGTCACAATCCTAACAAGGGTGGGTGTTTTTGCTGGGTGTTAAATACATGTCAAAAAAGGTTGAGGTGTACCCTATAGGGCAAAATGTTTGCCAGCCCATACACTTAGTGTAAGGCCATTCCATGTCTAGGCGAACCGCTCCTTTTTAATGGGACATTTTTTGTTAAGAGGCCCTCCTAACTGTAGGGATTGGGCTTATTGGGGTGCATATGACTTGGTAGCAGGGCAGGCCTTGCAGTCAATGGGAAAAAAAAAACAGAATGGGAGGACAACATGAATAATGTGAAGTGGATTTTCCTGGGTCCATCCAGTAGCTGAGTTTAAAGGCTTATTGGGGTGCATATGACTTGGTAGCAGGGCAGGCCTTGCAGTCACTGCATAAGAAAACAGAATGGGAGTACAAAATGAATAATATGAAGTGGATTTTCCTGGGCCCATCCAGTGTGTGGGTTCAAAGGCTTATTGGGGTGCATATGACTTGGTAGCAGGGTAGGCCTAGAACTCAATGCAAAAAAAACAGAATGGGAGGACAAAATGAATAATATGAAGGGGATTTTCATGGGCCCATCAAGTACCTAGGTTCAAAGGCGTATTAGGGTGCAGATGACTTGGTAGCGGCGCAGGCCTTGCAGTCAATGGAAAAAAGAAAGAATTGGACGACAAAATGAATAATGTGAAGTGGATTTTCCTGGGCCCATCCGTGACCTAGGTTCAAAGGCTTATTATGGTACAGATTACTTGGTAGCAGGGTAGGCCTTGAAGTCAATGCAAAAAAAAACAAATTGGAGGACAAAATGAATAATGTGAAGTGGATTTTCCTGTACCCATCCAGTATGTGGGTTCAAAGGCTTATTGGGGTGCATATGACTTGGTAGCAGGGCAGGCCTTGCAGTCAATGCAAAAAAAAAACAGAATAGGAGGACAAAATGAATAATGTGAAGGGAATTATCCTGTGCCCATCCAGTAACTGGGTTCAAAGGCTTATTGGGGTGCATATGACTTGGTAGCATGGCAGGCCTTGCAGTCAATGCAAACAAAAAAACAGAATGGGTGGACAACATGAATAAGGTGAAGTGGAATTTCCTGGGCCCATCCAGTACCTGGGTTTAAAGGCTTATTGGGGTGCATATGACTTGGTAGCAGGGCAGACCTTACATTCAATGCAACATTTTTTATGGAAGCCATCCTGGACAGCTCGTGAAATAGGTATTGGGGGTGCGTCGTAATTCTTGCCAGCCCATCCACTCACTGCATAAGCTATAACAGTTTAGGAGACCAATGTTTAATAATGGCCCTTTATGCAGATTAATGCTGCCTGATGCCCCTGTAAAAAATAGGCTCCGTGAATTTAAGAATCCCTCTTTCATAAATGAAAAAAGATGTGTCTGCTTATGTGTCACACAACACATGGCCAGCTAGGGTTGTTAAATGTTACAATGACATTTCCCAGTGAATGCATTTGTTTTGGTTGAAATCAATATTAAAGTAGAAAAATGCTTCAAAAATGCTGTGTCTCAACATAGCTCAAGTGGGGGAGGAACATTTTGGTCTGGTGTTAATTTTGCCTTATATACAAGTCATTAACCTGCAAAGGATGTACCTTAACATATTTCCCAGCAAAATCAGTTTTAGTTTCGTTTTGGTATGTTTTTTGGTGCATCGGTAAAAATGGCATGAAACTCTGACATTGTTTAAAGCTGTGAACTAAGAGTCAGGAAAGCTTCCAGAGGCTATCCCCATGATGTCCCCGTGTCATTTGAGCAGTGTTACCATAATTTCCAGATGCATTTAGACCTTAAAAGGACCACCGGGGGAATCGCTGCAAAAATGCTTGGGTCTCCCATAGACTTACATTGGGCTTTTTTGTTCTGTCCGAGTACCCGAGTATTCCAATTTGCTCCACCCGAGCAACGTGCACCCGAGCATTTTAGTGCTTGCCCATCACTAATATACAACACTTCCAAATAGTGTTAAAAAAATTAGCTGGGTTAAATTTGTCACCAAAACACTATTCTGTGTCCTGGTGTTCATTTTTTATGATATCTAACACTCCAAAAAAAGCATTAAAAGATTTTGCTGTGTTAAATTTCTCACCCATACACTATTTTGTCTTCTGCAAAACATTTTGTTGTTATATAACCCTCCAAAAACGTGTTCACAAATGTATGGGTATTATATTGCCTATCCATACACTATTACGTGTTCTTGGGTACATTGCATTGCTATATAACCCTCGAAAAACAAGTTCATACATTTATCGGTTAATTGCTCTCCCATAGACCATTCTATCGTCTGGAGTACATTTTGGTATATAACACTCAAAAATCTTGGTCAAAATTTTATTGTTATTTTATTGCTCATCCATAGACTATTCCGTGGACTGGAGTACATTTCGTTGCTATATAACCCTCAAAAAACTTGTTTTAAAATTTATCAGTTTTATATTGCTCACTCACAGACTATTCCATGGTCTGTAGTAGGTTTCCTTGATGTATAACCCTCAAAAGTGCATAGCCTTTGAGTCCAGGAGTGCCAATACATGACAATTTGCACAGAATGTGTATGAGGCCCTCCTTTACGTCTAATACAGGATGAATTTAAGTCCCATACTTTTGGCAGTTCTTGCTTCCTTCTTAAAGTATACTGAAATTTCCTATTTTTTAATTAAAAAAAATAATTTTTGCTTTACTTAAATTATATTTTTTTAAATCCTTTTTAAATTTTGCCTTATATTCAATTCATTATATAGGAAAAAATGTTTCTTATCATTTTTTTCCTGTAAACTAAATTTCTCATTGATTTTGAATGTTTTATTGTCAGTCCTTAAAGTGGAGTAAACACCATTGTTCTCAGCAGCGATCTGAGATTCAGAGATGCTTCCAGCAATCTCCCCCATGCTGTTCTCCTTCCATTCAGCACTTTTCCCATCCATTTGAATATTTTCACTGCCCCCAGACCTCTTTGTAGAGTGTGCTGGAAAAAAGCTTGGCTTTCCCATTGACTCCCATTATACTCGAAACAAACATGCGAATACTAGAAATTGCTCGGTTCGAGCAACGAGCACCCAAGCATTTTAGTGCTCAGTCATCTCTAAAAAAAAAATTAAATTCCCATAATGTCCCAAGTCACATATTTATAGCTGAAAAAGACACTCTTACCTATCATACAGTGCACTTATCCAGGTTACCAGAGATACAAATAGTCCCAATGGGCGTTTCACGTGTGATAATCTTGTTTCCTCAGGGGGATAATACACTTGACTAAGCCAATGATCCTTAAATATCTAAAATGTATTTATTTATTTTACTCATTTATATAGCGCCATTCATTCCACAGCTCTTTACAAACATTATTGGCACTGTCCCCATTGGGGCTCACAATCTAGAATCCCTATAGTGTTTGAAGGAAACCGGAGAACCCAGAGGAAACCTAGGCAAACTCCTTGAGAGACAGAGACAGAAATCTTGCATGTTTTTAGTTGACCAAATATTTATTTTCCACCATAATTTGCAAAATAAATCTTGCTAAAGAATACAAGGTGATTTTTCTAATTTTGACTCTCATAGTTGTGGTCTACCTATGATGTCAATTACAGGCCTCTCTCATCTTTTTAAGTGGGAGAACTTGCACAATTGGTGGCTGACTTAAAACTTTTTTTCCCCACTGTATATTTGGCGACAATATCCCTATCCAGTAAAAAAATAGATAATAAACAGTGCAGTTATTGTAAAAATATAACAATTGCATAATGCATGGCAAATAAGGTATCCCCATATCAATGGCTCTCTGGATGATTCCCAAAGAAATATGGTAGATATCTTGAGGGATTTGTTCCATATAACCAATTCACAAAGGATGCTGAGACCCAGATGACTGAGGAAAAGAAAAGTGGCTAATAAGAACAGTGAAAAAATAATAATGCACAAATAAAAACATAACTAAAAACAACAAACAATGGCAAGGTGTGTTTTATATGAAAAAGGTGAAACTCAGCGCCTCATTTAGTCCATCTGGGGCCAAAGTTGCCACCCAATGCAGCAATCGATTTTGCTTCCTTCTGCGCATGTAATCTCTTGATATTCCCGCCCTGACTACTCCCATAAACATCTATTCCCCGAACCAAAAATGATTTAGGAATTAAGGTTTTATAATGGCAAGGTATGTCTTTAAATGAGTGAGATCATCCACTGTCTTGGCTTCACCAAAGTGCCTCACATTCTCTCTAAGGCCGGCGTCACACACAACGACAAAAAATCGGTCCGTTTTAGACGGTTGATTGTCGGATCAAAATGCAAACATCACACATCCTTCTGGCATCCGATTTTCCTTCAAAGATGCGATTTAGTCGCATGTGTGTGTACCTTGTAACATCCGATTTTCATCCGACTTGCGAGAATTTCTCGCAGGCTTGCAAAACTGACATATAATGGATCCAAAAGAATAGTATTTCAATCACAAAAAAAAGAATAGATATATACACATAGAACACATATATATATATATATACATGTCATTGTGACATGTATATATATATATATATATATATATATATATATATATTTATAGTTCCTAGACTTCTACATACTGTTATAGCCGCTAATTCAATTGCCGGCTTTTGTGAAATCACAGAAGCCGACATGAAATGATACATTGTTTCCACACAGTTAATCATGTCATTTCCTGTATTTTGATATTTGTTTAGAACTTACAATTACATGAGTGTATTTGTGCAAAATTTCAGACATGTAGGGGTTAATTAAAGGTGTAAATTCGTTGAAAAAAATGCGTGGGCTCCCGCTGTATTTTCTCCACCAGACAGACAAAGCAAGCGGGTGGGGGCAGATAATAACAGCCTAGGGAGGGTACATTTTTTTGGTGCCCCCCCTGGCTACTAACATCTGCCCCCAGACACCCCAGAAAGGGCAAATCTATAATTAGATTCGCCCTTTCTGGCACTTTGCCCGTCTATTCCCATTGCCCTGTAGCGGTGGCGAATGGGTTAATAATCTCACCTTACTGTCACCTTAGTATTGAAAGGTGACCTTAAGGCAGGTTAATAATTGAGAGCTGTCAATTAGACAACTATCAATTATTAATCCTATTGTATGATAGAAAAATCAAACACACACAGTTTAATAAAAAAGAAGTTTAATGAAATAATCACACAGTTTTTGACAATATTTTATTTTCCTGCTAAAACCATTTCCTGTAATAAAAATAAAATAAAAAAGCAAAATGATTCTTACCAATCCGATGTACAGTCAGGTCCCACGGTGTAATCCATCAGAAAGGGTTAACAGGTTACAGGTCGCAGAGAGCTAATAATGCTGTCTCAGACCTGTATTCCCCTGAATGAATAAGTTACTCTCCCAGCGAAAGGAGAGGAATAGATTCATGAATGGAGCTTAATTGATTTATTACAACTTTCACTTGAGTGACCTGACCTAAAGGGTATGCCACACTAAACAACATCGCTAACGGGATCGCTAAAAAACGTCACTATTTAGCGATCCCGTTAGCGATGTTGTTGTGTGCGGCATCTGCCAGCGACGAGCTTCCTGCTGTGATCTCGCTCGTCGCTGGAATCGTTCCGGACCCTATTTTCGTCGCTGGCGCCCCGCTGGTAAGTATCTAAGCGCTGAGTGTGGCACCTTTTTTAGCGATTTAGCGGTACTTTAGTACCGCTAAAGTCGTTAAGGAGATCGCTAACCGTGATAGCGTCCTAACGACATCGCTAAAATAGGTAGCTACTAGCGATATAGAAACAATCCCGCTAGCGATCTCATTAGTATGCGACGCTAACGAGATCGCTAGCGGGATTGTGTAGTGTGGCAGTACCTTTAGGTGAAAGTGGATACAATCAATTAAGCTTCATTCATGAATCACATCCTCTCCTGTCGGCAGGAGATAAGCTCATTCATTCAGGAGCTATCAGATGAGCACGAAGGATTACTTGCGCTGCTTATCTGATTGCTAGTTAACCCTTTGTGAAGGATTACATCGTGGGAAGGGACAGATTGCCAGATAGGTAAGAATAATGTTGTTTTATTATTTTATATTTATTTTAGAAGAACAAGGGCTTCGAACGGATTAAAGGTACTGCCACACTAAACAATCCCGCTAGCGATCACGATAACGACGCATACTAATGCGATCGCTAGCGGGATTGTTTCTATATCGCTAAGTGCGGCCACATTTAGCGATATAGTTAACGACGCTATCGCTGTTAGCGATCTTCTTAACGACTTTAGCGGTACAAAAGTACCGCTAAATCACTAAGAAAAGGTGCCACACTAGCGATATATACTTACCCAGCGGGAGCGCCGACGAGAAAATAGGGTCCGGAACGATTCCAGCGACGAGCGAGATCACAGCAGGAAGCTCGTCGCTGGCAGCTGCCGCACTGAACAACATCGCTAACGGGATCGCTAAATAGTGATGTTTTTTAGCGATCCCGTTAGCGATATTGTTCAGTGTGGCATACCCTTAAGACTTAAATAAAAGATGGTCAAAAATATGTGTTTTTATTTCATTAAAATTATTTATTCTTAAAGTGTGTGTGTGTGTTTTTTTATTTACTTCAATAGGATTAATAATTGATAGTTGTCTAATTGACAGCTCTCAATTATTAACCTGCCTTAAGGTCACCTTTCAATACTAAGGTGACATTAAGGTGAGATTATTAACCCATTCGCCACCGCTACAGGGCAATGGGAATAGACGGGCAAAGTGCCAGAAAGGGCGAATCTAATTATAGATTTGCCCTTTCTGGGGTGTCTGGGGGCAGATGTTAGTAGCCAGGGGGGGGCACAAAAAAAAAGTACCCTCCCTAGGCTGTTATTATCTGCCCCCACTCGCTTGCTTTGTCTGTCTGGTGGAGAAAATACAGCGGGAGCCCACGCATTTTTTTGTCAACGAATTTACACCTTTAATTAACCCCTACATGTCTGAAATTTAGCACAAATACACTCATGTAATTGTAAGTTCTAAACAAATATCAAAATACAGGAAATGACATGGTTAACTGTGTGGAAACAATGTATCATTTCATGTCGGCTTCTGTGATTTCACAGAAGCCGGCATTTGAATTTGCGGCTATTACAGTATGTAGAAGTCTAGGAAATATAAATATATATATATATATATACATGTCACAATTACATATATATATATATATATATATATATATATATATATATATATATATATATGTATTCTATGTGTGTATATCTATTCTTTCTATTCTTTATTAAAGCTGTCAGTGTGATTTTACAGTATAGCCGGGGATGAATTGCCGGCTTTTCTAAAGGACACCGATGCGATTTCATCGCAAGTCACACATGCAGTCCGTTTGTAATCAGATTTTTCATCGCTCCCATAGACTTGCATTGGCGATTGTCGACCCACAATCGGTGACAATCGCAGCATGCTGCGATTGCTCACGGACGTTTAAAACGGACCACAAAATAACGGATACTGGGAGCTGCTCCATAGATTAACATAGGGCAGACTGCAATACGATTTTTCATCGCATTGCAGTCGTCCGATTCTGTCGCCAGTGTGACGCCGGCCTAACCCTCAATCTCGGTTCTCTAGATGGTCAACATATATTTTAGGGCAGCTATAAATTGCATAATATATTACATTAGGGCTGCTGCAAGAAATGCAGCAATTAAATACTGAAAATGGCCATTAGATGTCTCAAAAGTACTGCTGCGAGACATTGGAGCAGGCAAGACAGCGCTCACATGGGAAACAACCATTAGTAGGAACTTTGAGTTCAAAGAGGTTAGGTGTATATGGTACATAGTGACTTCTAACACATCTTTGAGGTTTTTACATCAATTGAGTGTCATTAGCAGAACATCAGATGGTATGTGGTTAAAGAAGGCTCAGAAAGGAGTACGGACCAGTGTTTTTCAAGGAGATACCTCATGTTCTGGCTTTCCTGATTATAGGTGGATATTAATCTAATTTGGGTATGAGCGTTTCCTCGTCTTTCTTTAGAGTGCAAGAGTTGGTTACGTGGGGTCATTTTGGTTCTTCCGTATGCATATTTAATGCACCTATTTTTGTACCCCCTCTCTTTAAATCTGGACCTAAGATCTTTAGCCTGTCCCTCAAATTTGACATCAGATGAGCAGATCTGCCTCATCCTGAGGAATTGGCAAACCAGGACAGCCTTTATGGTAAAGGTGCTATGTGCTGATGTAGCATGCAGGAGTGAATTAACAAATATAGTTTCTGAAAACATCAGTTTTAAGCATTGGTGATCATCCACCTCTACAAAAATGTCCAAAAACTTTTATTTTATTTTTGTCATAATTAAAGATCAGTTTGATGTTAAATGAGTTAATCTTGAGCTGATCCTTGAACTGCTTCAACTGCGTCACTGTACCCTGCTTTAATATCCACAGGCCATCAATGTACCTTAGCTAGCAATGAACATGGTCCACAGACTCCATCAAAAATTCCCCATTCCAAGTAATCCAGGAAGGTTAGCATATGAAGGTGCATAGGCCGCACCCATTGCAGAAGTGACCACAAGTATATCTGGCTCAATAAAGATTCTGTCGACTCTATTCAACACATTTCTATCTTTAATTAATTAAGGTAGTGTCTTGACCAGAGGTTTCAAATAATAGTGGATATACAAACAGGATCACACAGCCCGTCAATTCCCAAAACAATGGGACATCAAGGTTGGTTGAAGGGATCTTTATGGACCTTGGGAAGAGGATAAAATGTAGGTATTTTAGGATAGTTTACCAAAAAGGCTATCCAGGACTTTTTCTTAGTAATGATGCCGTGTTCACATGCCTCACTACGAATGCCAGAAAAGGACGGCAATGGACAGGAATATAGGTCCTCATTAAGTTTGTCCATTAATTGATTAAAAGCTTTTTTTTTATATTTTTCAACAGGCCAGATCACAATGTTTCAAACTTAAAGGTATGCCACACTAAACAACATCGCTAACGGGATCGCTAAAAAAGTCACTATTTAGCGATCCCGTTAGCGATGTTGTTGTGTGCGGCATGTAGTAACGACGTGGCCCCTGCTGTGATCTCGCTGATCGTTCACTAGAGTTCTGGACCGTATTTTGATCGTTGGCGTCCCGCTGGTGACGCTATATCGCTGTGTCTGGCACCTTTTGTGAACGATGTGCGACCTCGTTAACGACGTATTAGTCAGCGGCGTAGGCGGGACTTTGTTTTCTTTTGTTAACGCCCTACAGCTCTGATTGGTGACCACAACATCACCTCAGCTATAATAACTGCGCCCCCATTCATTGTTTCCAGAGCACTTTATGGGTCTCTTTTTGCGTTGTTGCGAGGATAGTATCGCGTGTCGGAGTTTTGCGATCCTGTTTGTGGCGCAGTGGTGGGTTTTTGCGATCCTGTCTGAGTAGCTAGAGCACCATCCATCCTCATTTGGATCTTCGGGATATTTTGATTCAAGGTACATATATATTATTTGTGATGTTGTTTGATAATGTTTTTTAACCTTATTTTTTTTTTTTTGTCTGCTTTATTTATTTTACATCCCTGACCTTATTTTTTTTTTTTCGTCTGCTTTATATATTTAACACCCCTGACCTTATTTTTTTTTTTTTCCGTCTGCTTTATTTATTTTACATCCCTGACCTTATTTTTTTTTTTTTTTCCGTCTGCTTTATATATTTAACACCCCTGACCTTATTTTTTTTTTTTCGTCTGCTTTATTTATTTTACACCCCCCACCATTGTAGACACTTGTAAACTGTATATTAAATGTTAACAGAAAAGTTTATTTTTTTTTTATATATTTTTTATTCTATTCTTTATTTTATTTTGTTTAAACACTTTATTAATATTAATTAATTAGTAATTAACTTTTCTCTTCTTTACCTTAAAGGTTGCACATAATGAACCTGTCCACCGCGGAGCGTGTGATTGTGGCAGTTGCACTGTCAATGGAGGCAGATCGTCAGGAAGAGGCACGGGTGGAAGAGAGGCGCTCCAAGCGAAAGCGTCGCATGTGGACCAGGGAATGGCTGGAGCAGAGGTCCAAATTCTCCCACATGTATCTAGTGAGGGAGTTGCAGGAGAAGAATCCGCAGGATTTCCGGAATTATCTACGGATGTCGGAGGATTCATTCAAGCTCCTACTGGAAGCTGTGAGGCCACTCATTGAACGGCAGGATACCCGGATGCGTGCAGCTGTTTCAGCAGAGGAACGTTTGGCAGTAACGCTGCGATTTCTGGCAACCGGACGTTCAATGAAAGATTTGCAATATTCTGCTGCAATTTCTCGGTCGCTGCTTGGAGAACTAATTCCGGAGACATGTAACGCCATCGTCCGCAGTTTACGGAGCTACATGCCTTTTCCAAAATCAGTGGCGGAATGGCAAATTATTGCCTCTGATTTTGAAAGGATTTGGCAGTTCCCAAACTGTGGTGGTGCCTTGGATGGCAAACATGTGCGGATCACGCAACCAGCCAAAAGCGGATCCTTTTTTCATAATTACAAGGGCTACTTCAGCGTGATCCTCATGGCCCTTGTTAATGCCAATTATGAATTTATTGACGTTAATGTTGGCATTAATGGAAGGGTTTCTGACGGTGGCGTTTTGGAGCACACAAGTTTTGGTGAACGGTTGTTTAATAATAAACTTAACTTGCCAACCAACATGGACACCACCGCCAACCTAAACTTTGTGTTTGTGGGCGATGAAGCCTTCCCCCTTCATGAGCATCTTGTTAAACCATACCCACAAAAGACTTTGACAGGGAAAGGCGGATTTTTAACTACAGACTGTCTAGGGCACGGCGCGTTGTGGAGAATGCCTTCGGCATAATGGCCAATCGCTTCAGGGTTTTCCACACTCCAATCAACATGAAGCTGGAATCGATAGACTCTGTGGTGTTGGCCTGTTGTGTGCTGCACAATTTTCTAAGAAAACGCGATGCAGGTACTTACAGTCCGCCAGGATTCATGGACTCGGACAACAATGGTGACGTGGTGCTCGGAGAATGGCGTGACAATGATCCCGCTATTGCAGGCCTTCAACCTGTCAATCAAGGCAGGAGCAAGGACAATGCGAAGGCCAGCAGAGACAAGTACTGCCAATACTTTAATGGGCCTGGTGCAGTGAGTTGGCAGCATCAGGTCTAGTTTGATTTTGAGAATGTTTTACTTTACCCTTTTTTTAACAATGTTTTGATAATAAAATATTTTTATTTTAAAAATGCATTCGTGTTTTTTTCAATTATTTTACCAATATGGGAGAAGGGCTAATGATGGGTGAGATGTGGGGAGGGAGTAATGGGGATGGCAACGAGACATGTTACCAGCAGCTGTAGTTTTTAAAATCTTTTCAAAGGCTTTTTTGTTGTCTATTTTTTGTTTTACATTGTATCTACTTGTCACACACATGCTCATGGGAGTACCATCAGTCATAGGAGTTAATTGTTAAAAAAATAAAGAAAAAAGTTTCAAATATTTTCAATTATTTTAAGGGCATATGGTCTCACTAGCGTTCAAACATTATAATTATATATAACAGATAATACACCACAGCTGCATATATAAAGTTTAAATATATAATATATATATTTTAGTCATAATATGAAAGATTAAAAAATTGTTATGCATATATTTGAAAATTCTTGGGAGGTAAAGGTCAACATTCACCAGGGAATCAGCTATTCACAGATATGCGACGTCATTGTGATCGCAATGTGACTACTCACACACAGCTACAGATATGCATACAGATATGCAAAAAGCCATTGTGATTTGCAAGGGGATTAGCGAGCCCCAGCCATCAAGATATGCCACGTTATTGTGATCGCAATTTGACTACTCACGCTATGCAAAAAGCCATTGACTTGCAAAGGGGATTAGCGAGCCCCAGCCATCAAGATATGCGACGTTATTGTGATCGCAATTTGACTACTCACGCTATGCAAAAAGCCATTGTGACTTGCAAAGGGGATTAGCGAGCCCCAGCCATCAAGATATGCGACGTTATTGTGATCGCAATTTGACTACTCACGCTATGCAAAAAGCCATTGTGACTTGTAAAGGGGATTAGCGAGCCCCAGCCATCAAGATATGCGACGTTATTGTGATCGCAATGTGACTACTCATGCTATGCAAAAAGCCATTGTGACTTGCAAAGGGATAGCGAGCCCAAAGATATGCGACGTCATTATGATCGCAATGTGACTACTCACACACTGCAGCTACACAGATATGCAAACAGATATGCAAAAAGCCATTTGTGATTTGCAAGGTGAAGATTGTCACGAGCCCCAGCCATAAAGACATGACACGCCATTGTGATCGCCTACCTTGGAACAGTGGTATTGCGATTGCAACAGCATCTCATATCTGTGCTTGGCTGCCGCATGGCTGCTGCGGTCACTTTTCAATCGCAAAACCGTTTTGCGTCGCAGTGCGGCCGCACGTAACGTGCGCACGCTGTGACGCCATGGCGCTGGCGTCGCCCAATACGCTGTTGTTTGTAATGGCGGCAATGGCGGCGAGGAGACAGCGCGGGCCTAAATGGTCCGATGAGGAGGTCCGTTTTCTTATTAAGAAGACGGACCGGTGGGACTACCACTGCAGGCTACCTGTGGCGCATCCAATGCGCCACAAAAGGGTATGCCTGCAGAGGATCCAGCGGGCCTGCAGAGGAGGTTTAATGTGATGCGCACAAAAGCGCAAATCAGGAAGAAGCTGGCGGACCTGCGATACCGCTCACGCGATAGGGTCGCCAGCATCCGGGCCCAGCTCCGCAGGCCTCTGAGTGAGTATTCATGAGGGTATCTGGAGAGCGCAGCGCACGACAAACGCACATGAACGCGTGCAAGCGCGCCCGCCGTGGGAGTACCGCCAGTGATGTTGCATGTTGCAGGCAGCGATGGGAGTACCGCCAGTGATGTTGCAGGCAGCGATGGGAGTACCGCCAGTGATGTTGTATGTTGCAGGCAGCGATGGGAGTACCGCCAGTGATGTTGCATGTTGCAGGCAGCGATGGGAGTACCGCCAGTGATGTTGCAGGCAGCGATGGGAGTACCACCAGTGATGTTGCAGGCAGCGATGGGAGTACCGCCAGTGATGTTGTATGTTGCAGGCAGCGATGGGAGTACCGCCAGTGATGTTGTATGTTGCAGGCAGCGATGGGAGTACCGCCAGTGATGTTGTATGTTGCAGGCAGCGATGGGAGTACCGCCAGTGATAATGGGGATTCTGAATTGTATATTTCATTTACAGCACCACCTTCACCAGCACCAGGTCCAGCTGCTCCACCGTCCCCAGATACCCCTCCACCTCCATCTCCTTCCCCGGCTACCCCTCCACCACCAGCATCACCTCATGTCTCCACCCCTTCACCGGCAGCAACCCCCCCTCCTGATTCGGGGTCTTCCAGCCCTTCCCCCGACGTTGCCTTCTCTCCAGCATCATCCCGTCACACGGATGCAGGCTCCCCATCAGGTAATTAACGCACATTATATAAGCTTCAGACATGTTTGAGAACTTTGTAAGGTCTTATGTGTAATGGCTGTTGTGATATTATTTTTTTTCTGTGTTTCCCTAGCCGGCGGACCATCAGGTTCTGGGTGGGCGGTCAGTGGTTCCTCTGAGGAAAGCCGTAAGTGTTAATTAACATAACATGTACATGTTGATGTTGCAACAGAATTCACTATTAACTGTTACCTTTACCTCCACAGAAATCCCGACTGCCCAGGACCTGTTGGTGTCCCACCGCCGGCTGATGGCGGAATTGAGCAGCGCTGTGGCAGCCATTAATACTGCGGTCGCAGCGCTGCAAAGAACGATGGGAGCTCTGCATCACCACGGGGTGATGCTGGAGAGGGCAGCGGCTGGACACCGGGGCCCTCATTAATTTATTTTGTTTGTTAATTATTTTGTAGTTTGTTATTATTTTTTTATATTTTGTTATTTTGTTATGTTACTGTTTTTATTTAAATTTTATTTTATTTAAAAAAAAAATATATATATATATGACATGAATATATATTTTATATTTTACGTTAATCTACGCAGGTGTGGTGTATTATTTTTTAGTATAAGGTTTTAGCGTAGTGTGACCAGGGGCCTTAAAAAAAAATGTTAATTTTTGATATTTTTTTTATTTCATTTTTTCCCTATGATGGAACACCTATGATAGCTGGTACTCCCATGACCCCATGTGTGACAAGTAGATGTAATAAAAATACAACATTTTAATAGTTGACATCACATAAGAAAAGACCACAATTCATTAGATAAATAAGTTTTTTATTAAAAAAGGTAACAATGTAAAAATATAAAAACAACCAAAAAAACTTTAGTAAAACATTTTAAAAACTACAACTGCTGGTAAGATGGATCATTGCCATTACCACGCTGCCTCTGCGGTGAATAAAAATAAGGGGGAGCACCAGCGTTTGGGTTTATCCCAACTGGGTTTGGCACAGGATTGTGCGGCCACGAGTAGTCCGGGTACTGCGGTCTTGGCATGACGACATATCTGTTGTCAAGGTTTCCAAAAGACGCTTGATTCAGTACCTCTAACATCAGTCTCTCAGCATGAAGCCGCTGAACAGGATCCAGAGTAGGCAGCCTCTCATTCGCAAAATATGCAAAGCCAGTTATTTTAGTTTCTTTTTCTGCCGTAAGAAGTTTTTTTGCAATTTCCACCAATTCAGGAGTAGCCGAGGTGGGAGCCTTCCTTTTCGTTCCTGAAAGTGAAAGCCGCCTCCGCACAGATGATGGTGGCTCGACTACTTCGTCTATGTGATCCGGCATGCTGTCTTCTTCAGTTGCAGGTGTGGAGACCGCCTCTTCTGTGTCCTGCATGAACAAAAAAAACAAATGGTAAATCACAAAGACAAAGAAATTTATCTTCACACTATAACACCCATATACAGCAAAATTGTGAAAACGACACTTTTTAATGGAAAGGCCTCAACCGTTGAGCTACATAAATTATCAGTACATGAAGGGATATATTCTGCCATTTTATCTACATTTCACAATAATATTTTTTATATTTTTTAAATTTAAGTCCACTTTGGCATGTACATTAAAATGTGTTGTAATACAAAGGTACTTACATGTATGACAGGGGTGTCCGGCTGGATCACTGGGTCTAGATCCGAAATGGATGTCCCTTGTCTGGGAACTTCTTGGTCCCTTGTAAAAGCTAACAGATCAAAGTACCACAGTTGGGGGACATAAACTTCTTCGGCCCCCGCTCCAGATTTGGTTGAATTGATAACTTTATTGAGCTCTTTTTTATAAACCGTGCGGAGGGCCTGAATCCGTTTTTTAACCGTTGACTCATCCGCCGGTTCATCAGGGTAACGGCTCCTGCACAGCTCCACCAGTTTTTGGTAGGCGTCCTTCTTTTTCAACCGGTTACAGTAATCTGCAGACTTAATTTTCCAGAGGCACGGCATTGTGTGGTACAGCTCGATAAAATCACGCAAAAACTCCTGCTTATCAGCCATCTGTAATAAAAAAATGATTATGTGAGAACAGCAGAATGGTTAAATAAAATGCTTACATAGTCTACAACATAGAACACAGCAGGGATCACAAAATGGTGGTTGTGGGCGACGCAGGAGTAAACATATAGAGCTGGGATCATAAAATGGTGGCCGTGGGCGGGGCCGAACAAAACAATGGGATAAAAAACCTAGATAAACAATTACGCAAAAAACAGCAGGATCACAAAATGGTGGTTGTGGGCGACGCAGGAGTAAACATAGACAGAGCTGGGATCATAAAATGGTGGGCGTGCCTGAACAAAACAATGAAAAAAACATGATGGACAACAATGGTTAACAACAGCAGAGATCTAAAATGGATCGGTACAATTAAAGACAAAAGAAAAATTAAATGTGACAAAAAAAATACCTACCTTACAAAACTTGTGTGATTCTGAAAAAAAAAAATATAGGGAAACTAGCGTCACAAACTGGATCGTAGAGGATACGCCACAGACTGGATCGCAAAAACTCCAACGTAGAACGTAGCAACCGAAATAGTGGCGTAAACCGGATCGCAGTAGCTACCAAGACTAGCAGGACACACTGGGTGATTTGAAAGAACCGCTTCTGCTCGAGAGCAATGGAGAGGAGTGCTGATAAGTCGTCTTTTATGACGCGGTCATCCAATCACAAAGCAGGAGAGCTGTGATAAATATCTATGACATACATAGTGACCACCAATCTGTGACGAGGGGCGTGCAAAAGGTCGCGCTCAGTCACGCCTATCGAGGTCGTGATCTTCCACAGTACATGCAGTGTGGCACATCCCAACGACCGCCAAAGTCGTTAAACAGATCGCTAACCGCTGATGCGACGTTAATGAGATCGTCAAGTATGGCAGCTACTAGCGACCTTAAAAAGATCACACCAACGATAGCGTCGTTATCGTGATCGTTAGCGGGAACGTTTAGTGTGGCAGTACCTTTAGTCCGCAGCTTTATACAGTGGGTACGGAAAGCATTCAGACCCCTTTAAATTTTTCACTCTTTGTTTCATTGCAGCTATTTGGTAAATTCAAAAAACTTCATTTTTTTTCTCATTAATGTACACTGCAAAATATTCTACATTTCTGTTTTTTTTCAATCAAGATGGGGTGGAAACTTACTAAAAAAGAAAAGCTGGAATATCACAGGGTCATAAGTATTCAGACCTTTGCTCAGACACTCATTTAAGTTACATGCTGTCCATTTTCTTGTGATCCTCCTTGAGATGGTTCTGCTCCTTCATTGGAGTCCTGCTGTGTTTAATTAAACTGATGGAACTTTGCAAATGCAAACACCTGTCTATATAAGACCTCACAGTGCATGTCAGACCAAATGAGAATCATGAGGTCAAAGGAGCTGGCCAAGGAGCTCAGAGACAGAATTGTGGCAAGGTACAGATCTGGCCAAGGTTACAAAAGAATTTCTGCAGTACTCAAAGGTTCCCAAGACCACAGTGGCCTCCATAATCCTTAAATGGAATAAGTTTGGGACCACCAGAAGTCTTCCTAGACCTAGCCATCCAGCCAAACTGAGCAATCGTGGGAGAAGAGCCTTGGTGAGAGAGGTAAAGAAGAACCCCAAGATCACTGTGGCTGAGCTCCACAGATGCAGTAGGGAGATGGGAGAAAGTTCCACAAAGTCAACTATCACTGCAGCCCTCCACCAGTTGGGCCTTTATAGCAGAGTGGCCCGTCAGAAGCCTCTCCTAAGTGCCAGACATATGAAAGCCCACATAGAGTTTTCTAAAAAACACATGAAGGACTCCCAGACTATGAGAAATAAGATTCTCTGGTCTGATGAGACAAAGATAGAACTTTTTGGTGATAATTGTAAGCGGTATGTGTGGAGAAAACCAGACACTGTTCCTCACCTGCCCAGTACAATCCCAACAGTGAAACATGGCGGTGGCAGCATCATGCTATGGGGGTGTTTTTCAGCTGCAGGGACAGGACTGGTTGAAATTGAAGGAAATATGAATGCGGCCAAGTAGATTTCTTGGATGAAAACTTCTTCCAGAGTGCTCTGGACCTCAGACTTGGCCAAACGCTCACCTTCTAACGACAATGATCCTAAGCACACACCTAAAATAACAGGAGTGGTTTCAGAACAACCCTGTGACCATTCTTGACTAGTCCAGCTAAAGCCCTGACCTAAACCAATGGAACATCTCTCGAGAGACCTGAAAATGGCTGTTAACCATCCAACCTGACGGAACTGGAAAGGATCTGCAAGGAAGAATGGCAGAGGATCTCCAAATCCAGGTGTGAAAAACTTGTTGCACCATTCCCAAGAAGACTCATGGCTGTACTAGCTCAAAAGGCTGCTTCTACTCAATACTGAGCAATACCATATATTATCTTCATTCACTATGCTGTTTATTTACAGCAGAGTATTTAATCATTAGGGTTTAATTATTGTTTTTTTCTATTGTATTATTTCTTGTTGATGGTGAATGCCTAAAAAAATAAATATGGAAAACTCTGCCAGAATTGATGTTTCCGTTCACTTTACCTCGCAAAAACGTAATAAAACATGGTCTAAAAATCGTATATATCCCAAATGTACAGCTCGTTACAGGCGTGTATTCAGAAAACGTTAGGGCTCATACGACCCAAAGAAAAAAAAAGTTAAAAGGTATTTTTCTTGTGCAATAGTAAAACCTTAAAAAAATATAGATTGGGTGTAATCGTATTATACAAAGCTTATCCTGTCACTGGGTGCTGCTCAGAAAACCTATGGAAACCATTAGCTCTGACTGATCTTCTGCTCACACCTCATGCCCCAAAATATTAAAAGGTGATAGTAAATGTCCCCTCATACAAACTCGCTCACACAGACCGAGCCCTCAGGGGACAGTAAGGTGTCGCCAAACATTGGAGTTATTAGTCCTGGAGCGCGACAACAGGAAAGCGGGAAAAAAAATAGGCTGTGACTCTAGTTCTGCCTCCACAGCAGTCAGGGGCCCTCGTGTGCCATGTGGCCCCTGTAAAGATTCATTGCCCACCCCAGCTGCATCCACTTCACTACTGGGCAAATAAACAGTATGGCCGCCTGCCAAGGCCCCCTGCAGCCTACAGTCTGGCCTATGAAGTAGGCCGCACTCTCTCGACAGGAGGCGGCGAGTACGTACTCTCCCGCACTGCAACGAACTATTCGCTTCCATAGTAGCACTACAACTGACTGGAATACAGCAGAAATAGAGAGGTCACATGGTACACTGCCGTGTAACCCACGTGACCATGACGTTTCCGGAGGGAGGGTCTGAGCTGACTAATCATTCACGTGACTAGAGGCACACCGGAAGTGGCTGGTTCAGCTGTCCGGCAGTCTCGGTACCGACCATGGCTTCCATCCTAGAGGAATACGAGAACTCTCTGTCCCGTGTACACGTCCCGAGTCACAGCAGGGGCCCCGGCATCCCTCTGTCCGGTGGGTGTCTCTATCTGTAGGATGTGGCTCCTGCCTTCCGCTGTGGTTTGCAGGTGCCATAGATGGATTTGTCTGGTGCTGTCGGTGCAGCCCCGTCTGTGTGTGTACTGCAGGTTATAGCCAGGGTATGTGCTCACAGGCACAGTGCGTACCGAGCTTATGCAGCGTGTAGTGTCCTGTGAGGCCCCAGCGCTGCAGACGGGCGCAGTCAGATTGCGGTGCGTGCGGAGGATGGGCGCAGTCAGATTGCGGTGCGTGCGGAGGATGGGCGCAGTCAGATTGCGGAGCGTGCGGAGGACAGGCGCAGTCAGATTGCGGAGTGTGCGGAGGACGGGCGCAGTCAGATTGCGGGGTGCGGAGGAGGGCGCAGTCAGATTGCGGGGCTGCGGAGGATGGGCGCAGTCAGATTGCGGAGCGTGCGGAGGACGGGCGCAGTCAGATTGCGGAGTGTGCGGAGGACGGGCGCAGTCAGATTGCGGGGTGCGGAGGCGGGCGCAGTCAGATTGCGGGGCGCGGAGGTCGGGCGCAGTCAGATTGCGGAGGCGTGCGGAGGAGGGCGCAGTCAGATTGCGGGTGCTGCGGAGGAGGGCGCAGTCAGATTGCGGGCGTGCGGAGGCGGGCGCAGTCAGATTGCGGGGCGCGCGGAGGTCGGGCGCAGTCAGATTGCGGGGCGCGCGGAGGATGGGCGCAGCCAGATTGCGGGATGCGCGGAGGATGGGCGCAGTCAGATTGCGGGGCGCGCGGAGGAAGGGCGCAGCAGATTGCGGGGCGCGCGGAGGACGGGCGCAGCCAGATTGCGGGGCGCGCGGAGGACGGGCGCAGCCAGATTGCGGGGCGCGCGGAGGACGGGCGCAGCCAGATTGCGGGGCGCGCGGAGGACGGGCGCAGCCAGATTGCGGGGCGCGCGGAGGACGGGCGCAGCCAGATTGCGGGGCGCGCGGAGGTCGGGCGCAGCAGATTGCGGGGCGCGCGGAGGACGGGTCGCAGCCAGATTGCGGGGCGCGCGGAGGTCGGGCGCAGCAGATTGCGGGGCGCGCGGAGGACGGCGCAGCCAGATTGCGGGCTGCGGAGGCGGCGCAGTCAGATTGCGGGGCGTGCGGAGGGTCGGGCGAGCATAGATTGCGGGGCTTGGCGTAGGCGCGTCAGAATACGGGGCGCAGTCGGGCGCAGGCAGATTGCGGGGCGCGCGGAGGACTGGCGCAGCCAGATTGCGGAGCTTGCGGAGGCCGGGCGCAGTCAGATTGCGGGGCGTGCGGCAGCGGCCGGGCGCCATCAGATTGCGGGGCGTTTGGCAGTCAGGCGCAGTCAGAATGCGGAGCGTTTTTTGCATGGGCACAGTGAGATTTGAGGGGCGTGATGGCTCTATATAAGCAAAGCATGATAAATCAAATGGTATCGGACATCCATAAAGTACCGTATTTTATAGAGTGAATTACTGCCACCAGGGCTGTGTAGTCGGTAAGCCAAACCTCCGACCCCTCAATTTCCCTGACTCTGACCCCACAGCACTGGTCACTACTGAGCATGTACATAAAGTGTAGCACAGATTCATCTCATCTACATCTCCACAGCACTGGTCACTACTGAGCATGTACATAAAGTGCAGCACAGATTCATCACATCTACATCTCCACAGCACTGGTCACTACTGAGCATGTACATACAGTGCAGCACAGATTCATCTCATCTACATCTCCACAGCACTGGTCACTACTGAGCATGTACATAAAGTGCAGCACAGATTCATCTCATCTACATCTCCACAGCACTGGTCACTACTGAGCATGTACATAATGTGCAGCACAGATTTATCTCATCTACATCTCCACAGCACTGGTCACTACTGAGCATGTACATAACGTGCAGCACAGATTCATCTCATCTACATTCCAAGCATGGTCACTACTGAGCATGTAAATAAGTGCACAAATTCATCAACTACATCTCCACTAGCATGTCATACTGGCATGACTAAGTTCACAGATTCAATTCATCACTCTCACAGCACTGTTCACTACTGAGCATGTAATAAAGTGTGCACAATTCATCTCATCTACTTCCACAGCCACTGGTCACTACGAGCATGTAATAAAGTGCAGCACAGATTCACTATTACATCTCCACAGCATGGTCACTACTGAGCTGTACTAAGTGCAGCACAGTATCTATCATCTCCAGATCTGTCATCTGATGTACTATCAGCACAGGTCACCTACTACATCGTACATAAATGTCAGCACTGAGTCATCTCTAATCCACAGCACTTGTACACTGAGCAGCATAAAGTGCAGCACAGATTCATTCACTAATCTCCACAGCACAACTACATTACATAAATGCCACGACATTCATCTACACATAAAGGCGCAATCATCTATTAAGCACAATCATACAGCTGATTACATTAAGTGCCACAGCTGTCACTATCATCACAGCAATGGTCACAGAATGTACATAAGTCAGCACAATTCCATACTCAAGCACTGGTATATGAGCAGTACATAAGTGCAGCACAGTATCTCATTACTCCAAGCATGTCAATGACTAGCATGTAATTAAAGTGCACACAGCACTTTACACACTGAGCATGTCATACGAGATCATTCATCTACATTCACAGCACTGGTCACTACTGCATGATCATAATAAGTCAGCAAGATTCTCATCATCTCATTCTCCACACCAGATCACTATGACATGTACATAAAGTGCAGCACAGATTATCTATCTACATCTCCACAGCACTGGTCCTACTGAGCATGTACTAAAGTGCAGCACAGATTCATCTCATCTTCCACAGCATGTCACTACTGAGCTGTCATAAAGTGCCACAGATTCATTCATTACATCTCCAGCTGGTCTACTCTGTATAAAGGCAGCAAGATTCTCTATCTACATCTCACAGCTGGTCCATAATTAATAAGTGAGCACAGTATTCATCTACTTCACAGCATGGTCAACTAGCATGTACATAAGTGCAGCACAATTATTCATCTCATCTCCACCACTGGTCATACTGAGCTGTACATAAGTGCGCACAGAATCTCTCTTCCACAGCATTCATATGAGCTGTACATAAGTGCAGCACGATTTTCATTAATTCCACGCATGTCTATGAGCTGTACATAAGTGCAGCACAGATTCATCTCATCACATTCACACATGTCACTACGAGCATTATAACAGACAGATTATTCTTAATTCACGCATGGTCATATGCATGTATAAGTGCAGCCAGATTCATTCTTAATCCACAGCTGGTCATATGAGCATGTACATAAGTGCAGACAGATTCATCTCATTATCCGCTGGTCTCTGGCATTCATAAGTCAGAGTTCTATCTCATCTCACGCCGTCACTCTGAGATGTATAAGTGACAATTATCTCATCTACTCTCAAGCACTGGTCTTGGCATGTAATAGTGCAGCCGATTATTCTTACTCCCAGCACTGGTCACTATGAGCTGTACATAATGCAGCAAGTTCATCCTAATTCCACAGTCTCACTACTGAGCATGTACATAAAGTGCAGCACAGATTCATCTCTTCCACACATGGTCTACGAGCTGTAATAAGTGCGCCAGATTCATCTATCCCTCACACTGGTCTCTGAGATGTACATAAGTGCAGCACAGATTCATCATTACATCCACAGCATGTCATACTGAGCTTCATAAATGCAAAGATTCATCTATCTACTCCCAGCTGGTCATCTGAGCTGTACTAGTGCAGCACAGATTCATCTCTAATCTCAGCTGGTATTGAGAGTTAAGGCGACAGATTTCATTACATTCCAGCACTGGTCATATGCATTAATAAGTCGCACGATCATTCATCTACATCCACAGAGTCATACTGAGGTACTAAGGGCATCATCTCTCACTCAGCTGGTCATACTCATGACTAAGTGCGCACGTTCTTCATACTTCACAGCATGTCACTATGACATGACATAAAGGAGCCGTTATTCATAATTCACGCACTGTCTATGAATGTATAGGACAGATTATCTTCTCTTCACAATGGTCACATGAGCATTATAAGGCGACATACCATACATCCACAGAGGTCTTGGCATGTAATAAGTGCACACGATTCATCTCCACGCATGTCATATGAGATGTCATAAGTGCACAGTCATTCTTACCCACGCATATGAGAGTATAAGTCGCACAGATTCATCTCATCTACATCTCCACAGCACTGGTCACTACTGAGCATGTACATAAAGTGCAGCACAGATTCATCTCATCTACATCTCCACAGCACTGGTCACTACTGAGCATGTACATAAAGTGCAGCACAGATTCATCTCATCTACATCTCACAGCACTGGTCACTATGAGCATGTACATAAGTCAGCACAATTATTCATCTACATCTCCACAGCATGGTCACTACTGAGCATGTACATAAAGTGCAGCACAGATTCATCTCATCTACATCTCCACAGCACTGGTCACTACTGAGCATGTACATAAAGTGCAGCACAGATTCATCTCATCTACATCTCCACAGCACTGGTCACTACTGAGCATGTACATAAAGTGCAGCACAGATTCATCTCATCTACATCTCCACAGCACTGGTCACTACTGAGCATGTACATAAAGTGCAGCACGATTTATCTCATCTACATCTCCACAGCACTGGTCACTACTGAGCATGTACATAAAGTGCAGCACAGATTATCTCATCTACATCTCCACAGCACTGGTCACTACTGAGCATGTACATAAAGTGCAGCACAGATTCATCTCATCTACATCTCCACAGCACTGGTCACTACTGAGCATGTACATAAAGTGCAGCACAGATTCATCTCATCTACATCTCCACAACACTGGTCACTACTGAGCATGTACATACAGTACAGCACAGATTCATCTCATCTACATCTCCACAGCACTGGTCACTACTGAGCATGTACATAAAGTGCAGCACAGATTCATCTCATCTACATCTCCACAGCACTGGTCACTACTGAGCATGTACATAAAGTGCAGCACAGATTCACCTCATCTACATCTGCACAGCACTGGTCACTGCCGAGCATGTACATAAAGTGCAGCACAGATTCATCTCATCTACATCTCCACAGCACTGGTCACTACTGAGCATGTACATAAAGTGCAGCACAGATTCACCTCATCTACATCTACACAGCACTGGTCACTGCCGAGCATGTACATAAAGTGCAGCACAGATTTATCTCATCTACATCTCCACAGCACTGGTCACTACTGAGCATGTACATAAAGTGCAGCACAGATTCATCTCATCTACATCTCCACAGCACTGGTCACTATTGAGCATGTACATAAAGTGCAGCACAGATTCATCTCATCTACATCTCCACAGCACTGGTCACTACTGAGCATGTACATATAGTGCAGTACAGATTCATCTCAACTAAAAGAACAGACACCTTACATCACATGCTGCAGTGTACTAGTGCGCCCAATTTATATATTTTCGGAGTCGGTCCCATTTTATAGTGTTTCCATCTCCATGAAAATGGATTCCGACTCCACAGTCCTGACGACCACTGTACCTCATCTCGCTACCAAAAATTCCAAAAGGAAGTCTGTCAGCAGCTTATCCCTATCTCACCATTGAAAACCCCTTGATGCTCAGCTGAGGCGAGCGTACGTGTGTGTAACACCCTAGTGTTAACAGTTTGTGTGATCGCAGTCTTTGCTCGGTGCCAACACTATTTTGCTTTGTCTTGAGAATTATTTTGTAAAACTGTTTTAGTTGATAGGATACCTTATACTCCCCTATATATAATCATTCCTGGCACATCATCCTCCGGTGTTAGTGGCCTCTGCCTATGGTTGAGCGGACACTAATACTGTTAGAATTTTTCTCACTGGTGAATGGAAAGCTCGTGGTTGTTGGAGACTTGCATAAATAGTTGGTTGATGTGGGAAATTTATATTCCAAAGCAAAAGGATTTTAAGGAGGGTTGTCTGCTGAAAAAAGTGATTGGTTATCCATGTGATAGGTGATAATTGTTGATTGAGGAAGCATCTGTCCACTGGATCCTGCCGAGTCCGCAGAACGGGCCCTTTTATCCCCAGTAGAATAGAGTTCATGCTCCATCTCCCCTTTTATAGAGTTGCCGGGCTCTTTCAGGCGGTCCCATAGAGGATGAATGGAGAGTGCCACATCTTCTCTTTCTGTTTTTTTGGAGTTACGGTAGATGCGAGTCTCCGCTATGGATATGTCATGTATGTCCCTCATGAGACAATTCCTTCTTCCCATCTTCATTGATGGGTATTGTTAGGCCGTTCTTGTAAATACTTTTTATTAATTTAATTTTCATTTTTTGCTTACATCTTGTTGCCTAGGGGACTGACCACTGCTTCTGTCCAGCAGCAACCGATCATGTGCAGTGCTTACAAGCTCTTTCCAATACAGCTTGTAAGCACAGCACCAAAGCTGTCAGGGATTGCTGTCATCTCACAACCCTATCCAGCTACAGCTTTACTGCCTCATATTGCAGCACAGGAGCACACAGTTGGGGCAAGCTGTGTAAGGCTGTGTTCACATGATGAGCTTTTGGTAAGTTTTTTTATGTTGCGGATTTTCTGCACTCATTTCAAAAACACTCAGCGTAAACAACTCGCCAAAAAACTCATCATGGGAATTCAGCCTAATAGCTATGGGTCCAATCTGTCACTCAAGCAATGACTAGTGTGATCCTGTAAAAGCAAAGTCAGACTAACCCTTTAATGCTGCCATTTTAATGTAAAATGAATTTGACAATAAGGCTTTGTACACATTTCTGAATGGTGCATCTTATTTCTTGTTCTTTTTCAGGTTATGTTAACGCTCGCTTAGAGAAAGAGACACCGATATTCAATAAGCAGAGGATTGATTTTACTCCTCCAGAAAACATTAACAGCCTGGTGGTGTGCAGCAGTCAGCTCTGCATGAGTCTGGGAAAGGAGACCATCCTCCGGTATGTGGGATGGAGGTCGTCCTCTGGTGGCATGTGGGATGGAGGCCGTCCTCCGGTGGAATGGATGAATTAGCATGGATGCTTTCTACCAATTTCTGAAAGTGCAGATAGAAGATCAGCCCACTCCCCTCTAACCGGGACCTAGGCCGGAGTGTTTAGCCACAGGGATTTTTTTATGCAATCTAAACACAAGGCTTCTTTTACACTTGCTGTGTTTTTTGCGGTTCCTTTTTGCGGGTCTTTATTGCGGCCCATATTGCCGTATGTTTTACGGTCTTCCGCAAAAACGGGCTGCAAAAATCTTCTCTGATCGCAGTTTTTTTGGTTTGGAATAGCTTTTGAAAAGTCAGAAGAAAAAAAAACAAAGGGAAATTGTCAATAAAATTGAAAAAAATAACAGGAAATTGTCAAGGTACAATAAAAACATACCTGAACGATGATTCTCTCCAGGTCCATATTGTGTCTCTGCAGGCATGGAGAAACTTCAAAGTGATAAACAGGAAGTACATGGGAGTGTCCTAGTAAAAAAAACAGCGTTTCGCAAATAAGGTTTTCACGGTGTACCGCAAATCAACACACTGGGCAAGCTTCCTTTGTTTTTGCGGCCTCATTGGAATTCAATGGGGGCCATGTCCGTAAGCCGTAAAAAATATCGAGCAAGTGTGTCAGGGACTGAAGGGTTGATGATCAGACACACTCGCTGATGATCCACGGTCAGCGGAAGTGCTCAGTTTATGGAGCTCAAGAGAGCAGCGGCTTCTCTTCTGCTCCACTAGGTTGACAGGGCATCATTGCTGATGTCATGCTGATTGACAGCCGGCTCCTCTCTGCATAATTCCAGGTAGCTGGGTGTCAATGAGCATGATGTCAGCTGTCACGACCCACCAAAGCGGAAGTGCTGCTCTTTCAATGTGAGGCAGCAGAATTGCCAGCAGGAGCAGTGTGTGATCACTCTGTGCTGGCAGAGATCATCACCCGACACAACAGGCTGGTAGTTAGCAACCTGTTGGTTTTCAGATCATAGTAAAAAAAATAAATAGCCCTGGATAACACTTTTAAGGGTATGTTCACAGCAGTGTTTTTTTTTTTTTGCCCCGCTCCACAAGAAAAATACACATGTCATCAGGAAAAATGCTGCGTATATTTCTCATGCGTTTGTTTTAAGTGTTTTTTTAAGTTGCATCTTTTTAGGCTTTCATTTGAATGGGTGAAAAAAGCTGCAAAAAAACACTGCAGCAAATGATATGCTGCGTTTTGGCAAATCTTTTTCCACAGAAAAAAAAGATGAAAAAGTCTTATGTATTCCAAAGGAGTACAAAATAAAAACAAAGAATAAAATGATCCTGTGCATCTGTGCTCCCACTTTATGTTCATCAGCGCTGTGATATGGTAGGTTTGACTCGATGGTAGGTCTGACGCAACGGTCGCACAACATGTGCATAGTTCAGCAAATAGTTTTGTCCTTTGTTATATCATTTTCTTCCATTTTGTAATCTCTTTTCTTGAAGGATCGATTTGGTGAAGGCTGACCAGCCAAATCAAGTAGAACTGGGTCGGAAGGATGATTTCAAAGTTCACAAGATGTTCTTGGACCCTACAGGTAACAGCTAATGTCCTTTTTTAATATTGATTAATTCACACTCCTATTGTCAACTCCTTTTCTGTTGCCCTGTTCCCCCTTATAAAATAACATCTTGTGCCCTCCTCTTCTCCTCTGGTGCCGCTCCAGCAGTGATTACGCTTGCTTTCGCTGGGCTTATGTGATGTTATGTCACAATTTCCCCGTAGCCAAATCAGTCTTTCTTCAGCTGTAAGGTGAGCACAGGCTGTTGATAGTTGACAAGGACTTGTCCAAGTAGTGGACAACCCCTTTAAATCTTATAGAGACTTAGTAGTTGACAAAAGACATCTAGTTTTACTGCATTGGCAATGCTTGAACTTTCTGTTCTGTTGCTCAGACAACAAGTCTATTACTATGTCTGCCTACAGTAGGTGCACTCTCACATAAAAAGTGCACGTCAGAGCGAGCGTGAGCTCTGCCTTCACCATTACAGTCTACGGCCCCAACGGCACATACGTCCAGATCCCTTTTTGCTGCGATCACAGGAGTTTAACCATATAAATGCTGCTGTCAATAACTGACAACGGCATTTAAATTATATCATTACAGCCATCAGCTTCTTGTGATGCAATCACATGGCTTATCATGGCAGCCGGGGGCCTGATGAAGGCTCCTGTATCTGCCATCTTGGTCCTCCTGTGAGGCTTAAGGGTATGCCACACTAAACAAGAACGCTAACGAGATCGCTAAAAAACGTCACTATTTAGCGATCTCGTTAGTGACATTATTGTGTGTGGCATGTAGCAACGACGTGGCCCCTGCTGTGATCTCGCTGATCGTTCACTAGAGTTCTGGACCGTATTTTGATCGTTGGCGTCCCGCTGGTGAGCGCTATATCGCTGTGTCTGGCACCTTTTGTGAACGATGTGCCTGTTTTTTACATCGCAATGACCGCCAAAGTCGTTAAGGAGATCGCTAACCGCTTATGCGTCGTTAACGAGATCGTCCAGTTTGGCAGCTACTAGCGACATTAAAACGATCACAAAAACGATCGCATTAGTATGTGTCGTTATCGTGATCGTTAGCGGGAACGTTTAGTGTGGCAGTACCTTTAGCCACAGGCTGGGTTTCATAGGAGAGCTGCATTTTGCTCAATACTACAATTGTTATCTCAGGTCCAATTGCCAAAAGAATAAATTAACCCCTTTCTTTATTCAAAAATAAAGAAATTAAGCAAATCAACATATCTGTTATCGTCATGTCCAAAAAAGTTAAACCCTGAAAGAAACAAGAAAAAAATCAAGCGCCAGAGTTGCTATTTTTCGCACGTTCCCAAGAAATTGCAACAAAAATCAATAAAAATGTTGTATGTTCTCTTAACCCCTTACTGCCATCCGACGTACTATCCCGTCCATGGTACCTGGGCCCTTATGACCATGGACGGGATAGTACGTCCCAGCGATCGGACGCGCTCCCGGGGGGAGCGCAGCCGATCGCGACCGGGTGTCAGCTGATTATCACAGCTGACACCCGGCACTATGTGTCAGGAGCGGTCACGGACCGCTCCCGGCACATTAACCCCTGGCACACCGCGATCAAACATGATCGCGGTGTACTGGGGGCACAGGGGAGGATCGCGCAGGGAGGGGGCTCCCTGCGCGCTCCCCTGAGACCCTCAGAGCAGCGCGATGTCGCGCTGTTCCGAGGGTCCTTCCTCCCTGCAGGACCCCGGATCCAAGATGGCGCCGGGGTCCATCCGGGTCCTGCAGGGAGGCGGCTTCCTCAGTGCCTGCTGAGAGCAGGCACTGAGAAGCCTGCAGCGATGCCAGAGCGATCGCTGGTGTGACAGAGTGCAGTGCACACTATCACACCAGCGATCTGACCCTATACAGTGATGTCCCATCCTGGGACAAAGTAAAAAAGTTAAAAAAAAAAAAAAATTGTTTAAAAAAATCATAAAAAAAAAAAAATATTCCCCAATAAATTCATTTTTTCCTGTAAATAAAAAAAACAAAACAATAAAAGTACACATATTTGGTATCGCCGCGTCCGTAACAACCCCCCCTATAAAACTGTCCCACTAGTTAACCCCTTTAGTGAACCTCTTAAAAAAAAAAAAAAACAAAGCAAAAAATAAATGCTTTATCATCATACTTCCGAACAAAAAGTGGAATAACACGCGATCAAAAAGACGGATATAAATAAACATGGTACCGCTGAAAACGTCATCTTGTCCCGCAAAAAACGAGCCGCCATACAGCATCATCAACGAAAAAATAAAAAAGTTATAGCTCGCAGAATAAAGCGATGCAAAAATAATTTTTTTATATAAAATTGGTTTTATTCTATAAAAGCGCCAAAACATAAAAAAGTGATATAAATGAGGTATCGCCATAATCGTACTGACCCGAAGAATAAAACTGCTTTATCAATTTTACCACACGCGGAACGGTATAAACGCCTCCCCCAAAAGAAATTCATGAATTGCTGAAAAATTCACATGCTCAAAAATGGTACCAATAAAAACGTCACCTCGTCCCGCAAAAAATAAGACCTCACATGACTCTGTGGGCCAAAATATACAAAAATTATAGCTCTCAAAATGTGGTGATGCAAAAACTATTTTTTGCAATAAAAAGCGTCTTTTAGCATGACAGCTGCCAATCATAAAAACCCGCTATAAATAGTAAATCAAACCCCCCTTTATCACCCCTTAGTTAGGGAAAAATAATAAAATTAAAAGTATTTCCATTTTCCCATTAGGGTTAGGGTTGCGGCTAAAGTTAGGGTTAGGGTTGGCGCTAAAGTTAGGGTTAGGGTTGGGATTAGGGTTATGGGTGTGTTAGGGTTAGGTTTGTGGTTAGGGTTAGGACTAGGGTTAGGGGTGTGTTGGGGATAGGGTTGGAGTTAGAATTGGGGTGTTTCCGCTGTTTAGGCACATCAGGGGCTCTCCAAATGTGACATGGCGTCTGATCTCAATTCCAGCCAATTCTGCATTGAAAAAGTCAAACGGTGCTCCTTCACTTCTGAGCTCTGCCATGCGCCCAAACAGTAGTTTACCCCCACATATGGGGTATCAGTGTACTCTGGACCCCAAGAGTTATTGTGTAATTTGTCCTATTTCTTCTGTTACCCTTGGGAAAATAAAAAACTGGGGGTAAAAATATCATTTTTAAAAAAAAACAAAAAACGATTTTTTTGTTTTTACGACTGTACGTTATAAACTTCTGTGAAGCACTTCGGGGTTCAAAGTGCTCACCACACATCTAGATAAGTTCCTTGTGGAGTCTATTTTCCAAAATGGAGTCACTTGTGGGGGGTTTCCACTGTTTAGGTGCATCAGGGGCTCTCCAAATGCGACATGACGCCCCCAGACCATTCCATCAAAGTCTGCAATCCAAAACGTCACTACTTCCCTTCCGAGCCCCTTGGGGTGAAAAGATCATTTTTGTGGAAAAAATATGATTTTTTAATTTTACGGCTCTACGTTATAAACTTGTGTGAAGCACTTTGGGGTTCAAATTGCTCACCAAAGATCTAGATAAGTTCCTTAGGGGGTCTAGTTTCCCAAATTGGGTCACTTGTGGGGGGTTTCCACTGTTTAGGCACATCAGGGGCTCTCCAAATGCAACATGGCGTCCAATCTCAATTCCAGCCAATTTTGTTTGGAAAAAGTCAAATGGTGCTCCTTTCATTCCGAGCTCTGCTGTGCGCCCAAACAGTGGTTCCCCCCCACATATGGGGTATCAGCGTACTCAGGACAAATTGGACATCAACTTTTGTGGTCCAATTTCTCTTGTTACCCTTGGGAAAATAAAAAATTAGTGACTAAAAGATAATTTTGTGGGAAAAAAATAGGATTTTTTATTTTCATGCTCGGGCATTATAAACTTGTGTGAAGCACTTGGGGGTTCAAAGTGCTCACCAAAGATCTAGATAAGCTCCTTAGGGGGTCTAGTTTCCAAAATGGGGTCACTTGTGGGGGGTTTCCACTGTTTAGGCACATCTGGGGCACTGCAAACGGAACATGACCCCCATCAACTTCTGCATTCCAAAACGTTACTACTTCCTTTCCAAGCCCTGTCGTGCGCCCAAACAGTTTCCCCCCCCCCCCCCACATATGGGGTATCAGCGTACTCAGGACAAATTGGACAACAACTTTTGGGGTCCAATTTCCTTGGGAAAAATCAAAAATTTGGGACTAAAAAATCATTTTTGTGGAAAATTGTTTTTTTTATTTTTCACACCCAGGCATTATAAACTTTTGTGAAACACTTGGGGGTTCAAAGTGCTCACAACAGATCTAGATAAGTTCCTTAGGGGGTCTAGTTTCCAAAATGGTGTCACTTTGGGTGGTTTCCACTGTTTAGGCACATCAGGGGCTCTCCAAACACGACATGGCGTCCAATCTCAATTCCAGCCAATTTTAGTTTGAAAAGTTAAACGGCGCTCCTTCCCTTACGAGCTCTGCCGTGTGCCCAAACAGTGGTTTTCCTCCACATATTGGCTATTGGCGTACTCAGGAGAAATTGCACAACAACTTTATCTGTCCATTTGCTTCTTTTACCCTTGTGAAAATAAAATAAAAGTTTGTAATCATTTTTGTGGCTAAAAAGTTAAATATTAATTTTTTCCTTCCACGTTGCTTCAGCTCCTGTGAACCACCTGAAGGGTTAATAAACTTCTTGAATATGGTTTTGAGTACCTTGAGGGGTGCAGTTTTTAGAATGGTGTCACTTTTGGGTATGTTCTGCTATATAGACCCCTCAAAGTGACTTCAAATATGAGGTGGTCCCTAAAAAAAATGGCTTTGTAAATTTTGTTGTAAAAATGAGAAATCGCTGGTCAACTTTTAACCCTTATAATTTCCTAAGAAAAAAAAAATTTGGTTCCAAAATTGTGCTGATGTAAAGAAGACATGTGGGAAATGTTATTTCTTAACTATTTTGTGTGACATATTTCTCTGTTTTAAGGGAATAAAAATTCAAAGTTTGAAAATTGCAAAATTTTCAAAATTTTTGCCATATTTGCGTTTTTTTCAAAAATAAACGCAAGTTATATGGAAGAAATTTTACCACTAACGTGAAGTACAATATGTCACGAGAAAACAATCTCAGAATCGCGAACATCCGTTGAAGCGTTCCAGAGTTATAACCTCATAAAGAGACAGTGGTCAGAATTGTAAAAATTGGCCCGGTCATTAACGTGCAAACCACCCTTGGGGGTTAAGGGGTTAAAATGATATCCATAAAATCCAAGCAATAACTTTTATACAGGTTTTTAACTTTTTTTCACCTCTAAAATGTACAAAAAAATAAAAACTACAAGTTTGGTATCGCGTAGTCGTATTGACCTGGATATTAACCCCTTCATGACCTTGCCATTTTTTGCAATTCTGACCAGTGTCCCTTTATGAGGTAATAACTCAGGAACGCTTCAACGGATCCTAGCGATTCTGAGATTGTTTTTTCGTGACATATTGTGCTTCATGTTAGAGGTAAATTTAGGTCGATAATTTTTGCATTTATTTGTGAAAAAATGGAAATTTGACAAATTTTGAAAATTTCGCAATTTTCAAATTTTGAATTTTTATTCTGTTAAAGAGAGAGTTATGTGACGCAAAATAGTTAATAAATAACATTTCCCACATGTCTACTTTACATCAGCACAATTTTGGAAACAAAATTTTGTTTTGTTAGGAAGTTATAAGGGTTAAAAGTTGACCAGTGATTTCTCATTTTTACAGCAAAATTTACAAAATAATTTTTTTTGGGACCACCTCACATTTGAAGTCACTTTGAGGGGTCTATATGGTAGAAAATACCCAAAAGTGACACCATTATAAAAACTGCACCCCTCAAGCTACTCAAAACTACATTCAAGAAGTTTATTAACCCTTCAGGTGCTTCACAGGAGCTGAAGCAACGTGGAAGGAAAAAATGAATATTTAACTTTTTAGCCACAAAAATGATCTTTTACAAACTTTTTTTTACAAACTTTTTTTTATTTTGACAAGGGTAAAAGGAGAAAATGGGCAGATAAAGTTGTTGTGCAATTTCTCCTGAGTACGCCAATACCCTATATGTGGGGGAAAACCACTGTTTGGGCACACGGCAGAGCTCGTAAGGGAAGGAGCGCCGTTTGACTTTTTCAAACTAAAATTGGCTGGAGTTGCGATTAACCCTTCAGGTGCTTCACAGGAACTAAAGCAACGTGGAAGGAAAAAAATGGACATTTTAATTTTTCCAACAAAAGTTTTATTTTAACATCAATTTTTTCATTTTTGCATGGGCAACAGGATAAAATGGATCCTAAAATTTGTTGGGCAATTTCTCCTGAATACACAGATACCTCATATGTGGTCATAAACCACTGTTTGGGCGCACGGCAGGGCTCAGAAGGGAAGGAGCGCCATTTTGGAATACAGACTTGATGGAATGTTCTGCGGGCGTCATGTTGCGTTTGCAGAGCCCCTGATGTGCCTAAACAGTAGAAACCCCCCACAAGTGACCCCATTTTGGAAACTAGACCCCCCAAGGAGCTTATCTAGATGTGTAGTGAGCACTTTGAACCCCCAAGTGCTTCACAGAAGTTTATAAACGCAGAGCAGTGAAAATAAAAAAATCTTTGTTTCTCAAAAACTTTTTTTTAGCCCGCTATTTTTTATTTTCCCAAAAGGGGAACAGAAGAAATTGGACCCCAAAAGTTGTTGTACGTTTGTCCTGATACATGGTACCCCATATTGGGGGGGGGGGCCACTGTTCGGGACACGTTGGGGCTCGGAAGGGAAATAGTGACGTTTTTGAAAAATGCTTTGATGGAATGGTCTGCGGGCATCTTTAATTTGCAAGCCCGATGGCCCCAAAAATAGAAACTCCCCCCAAGTGACCCCATTTTGGAAAAAAGACCCGCACGGAAATATTAGATTGCGGTGAGCCATTTAACCCAGCCTACACGAATTTTAACGCCCGGGGGATGGAAAAAAAAATCATATTTTTTTCCCAAAAAATATCTTTTTTCCCCCAATTTTTTTATTTTCCCAAGGGTAACAGGGGAAATGACCCCAAAAGTTGTTGTCCCAAATTTTACCCGAGTCGTGATATCCTATTAGGAGGGGGAAAATACTATATGGGACATGTCGGGGGTTGGAAGGGAAGATGACGTTTTTTAAATGCGACTTGTGGAATGGCTGCGGGGGTCTTTTTTTTTTTTTCCTTTGCAGAGCCCATGATTGCCTAACAGTTAAAAAACCCCCCCAAATGACCCCATTTTGGGAAATAGTCCCCCCGGAACTCCCTAGTGTTGGGGAGCACTTTGAATCTCCCAAATTCTTCACAAATTTTTAACGCAAGCTGTGAAAAAAAAATCTTTTTTTTTTTACAAAAATATTTTTAGTTCCAATTTTTTTCCCCCGGGTAACAGGAGAAAATTTGACCCCCAAAATTGTTGAGCAATTTTTTCCCGAGTACGCGATACCCCATATTTGGGGTAATACTGTTTGGGGAACTCGGGGCTGGAAAAAAGGGGCACTGTTTCACTTTAACAGCCAAACAGGCGACGAGCCCGTGGGGGGAAGCCAACCCCCTGTGGTGAAGCACAAAGGGGCTTGTGC